>JAVBJF010000030.1:1069985-1427485 GCA_033439095.1 Pseudococcus viburni | reverse complement strand
TTAAAATTTTTAAAAGGGGGGGAAAAAATTTTAAAAATTTTGGGTTTTTTTTTTTAAAAAAAGGGGGTTAAGGGGGGAAAAAAAAAAATTTTTTTTTTTTCCCCCCTTTTTTTTTTTAAAAATTTTTTGGGGGGGTTTTTTTTTTTTGTGGAAAAAAGGGGCCCCCCCCCCCCTTTTTAAAAAAACCTTTTGTTTTTTGGGCCCTTTTTTGGGGTTTTTTTTTGGGGGGGGGGGGGGTTGGCCCAAAAAGGTTTTTTTGGGGGGGAAAAAGGAAAAAGGGGAAAAAGGGGGAAAAACCCCCTTTTTCCCCGGGCCCCCCTTTTGGGGGGTAAAAAAGGGGGAAAAAAGGCCCCCCCAAAAAAAACCCCCGGGGGGGGGTTTAAGGGAAAAAAAGGGATGGAAAAAGGAAAATTTTGGTTCCCCCTTTTTTTTTTAAAAAAAGGGAAAGCCCCCAAAAAACCCAAAAACCGGGAAAAAAGGCACCCCGGGTTATTTAAAAGGGGGGTTCCTTCCAAAATTTTTTTCCCCCTTTTTTTTCCCCAAAATTTTGCTTGGGGTTTTTAAAAAAGGGGTTTTTTTTTTTTTTGGGAAAAAAATTTTTTTTTAAATTTTTTTTAAATTTTTTTTATTTTTTTCCTTTTTTTTTTTTTTGGGGAAAAAGGGGGGAAAAAATTTTTTCCAAAATTTGGGGGGAAAAAAAGGAAAAATTTTAATTTTTTTTTTTTAAAATTGGTTTTTTTTAAAAAAAAAAATTTTTTTGGGGGGGAAAAAATTTTAATTTTAAAAACCCCTTTTTTAAAATTTTTCCTTTTTTTGGGCCCCCCCAAAAAAAAACTCCCAAAAAAAAAAATTATTTTAAAATTTAAAAAAAAAAATTAAAAATTTTTTTTTTTCCCCCCCCCGGGGGGTTTTTTTTTTTGGAATTTTTAAAAAAAAAAAAAAATTTTTTTTGGAAATTTTTTTGGGAAAAAGGGGGGTTTTTTTTTTTTTAAAAAAAAAAATTTTTTTCTTTAAATTTTTTTTTTTTAAAATTTAAATTTTTTTAAAAAAAATTAAATTTTTTAAAAAATTTTTAAAAATTTCCCTTTAAAAAAAAATTTTTTTTTTTTTTTTTTTTTTAAAAAAAAAAGGGTTTTTTTTTAAAATTTCCCCCTTTAATTTTAAAAAAAAAAAAAAAAAATTCCCGGGGTTTTTTTTCCCAAAAAAAAATTTTTTAAAAAACCCCTTTTTTTGGGGGGTTTTTTTTAAAAAATTTTTTTAAAAAAAAATTTTTTTTCCTTTAAAAAAATTTTAATTTTTTAAAAAAAAAAAAAAAATTTTTTTTTTTTTAAATTTTTTTTTTTTTTTGGGGGGGGAAAAAAAAAAAACCCCCAAAAAAAAATTTTTTTCCCCAAGGAAAAGGGGGGGGTTTTTTTTTTTTTTTTAAAAAATTTTTTAAAAAAAATTTTTTTTTTAAAAAAAAAAAAAAAAAATTAAAAATTTTTTTTTTTTTTTTCCCCCCCAAAAAAAAAAAAAAAGCCCTTTAAATTTGGGGTTTTTTGGGGGATTGGGGAAAAAAAAAAAAAAAAAAAATTTTTTAAAAAAAAAAAAGGGGGGGTTTTTTTTTTTTTTTTATAGATGAGGAAAATATTTCAGACCTCGACTCTTCTCGAAGCCGTCCGTCTCTGACTTATACAGGCAACGTTACGTTTTTGGAAATTTTGAACTGTTTTATACACACTTTATCCTCCAAAATACAAAAAATTTGTATTTTTAAAGTGATACGAGAATGACAAATTTCACTCCAATTTTACATTTAAAAAAAATTCATTCGTGGAATCTTGATTTATATTCTCCTTTTTTCATTCTCAAAAATTTTGGAAATTTCAAAAATAACAAAATTCAACATTGTATTTTAATTTGATGAAAAATCACTTCATTTATTTCAAAATTGTTTCAGATGTATTTTTTTTTTTTAAAATGCCAAAGTTGGATAAATTGACTCATATTCCGAGCTCTTAGATTTATGATGAAAAGCCAAATAAAACCAAACTTGGAAAATATCAATAATCGTTTTCAAAATTTGGGGTCAAAGAGACCGCAATTTTTCACAAATTAACTAACCAACTGCAACATCGTTCGCTGAAACTGAAATCGAAATATAATCCAAATTTCAAAAAACTATGCAAATGACATCTATACATAACGACTCATTAATTATTTCATCACATTTTCAGCCAAGCATAGACGCAGAAGTGACGGTTCTAACATCTTGCCCATGTACCGGGGATATGCACTACGTCATAACAACCGAGGGGAAAATGATATCATGGGGAGAGTTAACGCTATCGAACCAAACAAACGTTCCTATCAATCTCGACAGCATAATGCAGGGTGTCAATATTTACGAATTTAATATTTCGTAAGTACCTAATTTTTTTTCATTTTTCTATCCATTAAATATTCGAGCTTTAGTTCATTAGTTTCGCGACATTCACCTTTTTCTTGACTTCCAACACGAGCAAAAAGGCAAAAATTATCAAAAAACAATCAACCAATACTCAACTTTCACACTTAAAAATGGGGGAAAAATTGATTATTATTACGCGATTAAAACCGAAAAAAAAGGAAAAGACGAAAATCTCATTTGAAATAACTCAAATGCTTACCTACGAAAACCCGTTTATTATTCGAATTTCGAATCTTTATAAATTCACCCAACTGACAGAAAAATATCATTTCCCGGGCCGACGAATATCTTGGTAAAAAATATTTATGCAAATTTACGCGTTTAATAATAAAACTTTGGAAATATTTTATATTGAAATTTCGACGAATCTTTGATATCTACTTATATTTTTTTATCCCGGTAACAAATTCTTCAAAATGAAGAATAATATTCGAACACTGTTTCATTTTGAAAAACATTCGGCATATCGCGAAAATAAATATTTTATTCATCGAAATATCGCCAAGGTACGAGAAGTGTAGGTAAGGTACCGGTACCTAGCTATATTTTTCTCCTTTTGTCTACGCCCAACAACGGTTTCCCAAGAGAAAATGATTTACATTTTTCAAACTTAATTTCAATACATGGTCATTTCAAACTGATGGCTGGGGAAAAAATAAATTTCTTCAACAGCTCGGTATTAAGGAAAATCATAACCTATTGGGAGATTTTTTTTCAAATTATTCGAATACGAGTGCGGTATTTTCAAACCATCGAATATTTTTTCAACCAAAACGCGTTCATAATTTTCATCTTACAATCGAAAAAATTTCTTATTCAAGAAACCTACGACCTTATAGAAATACGAATAATTTTTTAGGAAAATTTTCAAATTCGTCTAATTCGGAGGTACCAATTTATTCGAATCCGAGAGAAATATGACAGATTGTGAAAACTCGCGCAACAGTAAATAACCAAAGAGGAGACGAAGGGTTGAAAAATTCTTCCAGTCGAGACGTCAATTTTAATACTCACATAGGAAACGATCAATTAATCAAACTGAATTTCGTCGCCTCGGCATTCCCAAATGGGAAATACAAAATTGGGCAAACATTTCGATCGAAATGTTATCTTTTCACTCGTTTCACCTTGGTTCCTTCATCACCCAGGGCCATCGTTTCGACGTAAATAAGAATTTCCCGAGAAAAAGAATTTGCTTAATTATGACGCGACCTGCTGCGACAGCTTCCCTTATTTTCAGCTATAAAACTTGGCATAATGTGAAAATATGGCTTTTGAAAAATGAAATTTTCCACACACCAGAATTTTCATAACAGCGATAAAATTATCCGGTATTATCGTCGAAACACGAATATCATCACGTAAAGCAGATTAAGAAGGATTTATCAATTTCGTGACGTTCCAAACACCTTGTTCGGTTCCTACGGTACCTTCTTAATCATTTGTTTTGTATCGCACACATTCATCAGTCAGAATTCCCTGTCGAGATATTAAAAACTTCATACGTAGGTGGGCTGGTGAAAAAAAAAAACGAGGGATAGGATTACGACGAACATTGTATTGTTTGACTTCGACGTACATAGGTAACGAACAAATAAATTGTCATGTATTATAGTCCAGTGGTAAACTGCAAGTAAACTGTAAAAGATGATAGAGGCGTGAAATTTGGTATGGTGAACAAGGACATCATAACGAATTTTTAGAGCTTGGGAGTCCATCGCCAAACCCCAAAGGAGGGGGTGGGGGGAGGTTTTAAGGGGGTTCCGCCCCCCATTTTCCGATATTGGACTATCGACCCTTTTTTTGTGTCATTTCCAAATGATTGAATCCCGCTGAGTTCAAAAATGTCATTACTTTCAAAATCCGAGTGAGAGAGAAGTCCCTCAAATTTGAGATTCCTCTACTCGTATTTTCGCATTTTCCCTCAAAACTGCCTAAAAATCATATTTTTCCAACTTTGCACAACCTGCCGAACTTCTAACCAAATTTTTATTACGATTTGCGAAATGTACGGGTCGTTCGTCATCGTCGTCAAAGTGCCATATCCTGTATAGGACTTTGGCAGTCACATACCCATTTTCCTGGGTTAGGCCAACACATAGTGATATATAATGCCTTTGTGATTATCTTTGGGAATTTTAGCTCATCTTTGAGCAGTCGCGTAGTGGTTTCCCATTGCTTTCTACACTATCTACAGGTAACACCTACCTCGCTAGCCGGATCTTTACGATCCTGAGTTCAGAAGAGCGCTATCAATAGTCGCTCAACCAGTTAAAGCTTTTTGATTCCGATGATAGATAGCATGCTTATCTATTCACCTCTGCTGTTGACTGGATGTGCTCAGTACTTAGCATGCATTCGATGTCAATTACATACACTTTTGATATTTTTTGAATGCATGCATAAGCTTGCATCCACAATGAGACTCTAACCTACGACTCTCTGTTCAGGAGACCGTAGTCCAGCCCACTAGGGGTCTAAAGGTATACTGAAATTGCACCAATTTTTCACATTTTTGGGTAAAAATCACAATATTATTTAATTATATACCAGATAATGTTTATGGGTTGAAGTTTTTTATGCGATGTCCGAGTAGTACAGGCCCAGAGGCACCCCATATACCCCTTCTGCAGGGGTGAGGGGTCATCTTTGACTAGCGTTTTGCCCAATTTTGACCACTTAGAAAGTGAAATAGGTTTTACAATTTTTTTCACCATCTAATCACAGAGTAAATTACTGAATAATGTTTTCTGATGTTCTTCGATCCAGCTCAGTCAATGATTTTTTTATTAAATCCAAGTGGAAAGGGTGTCTATTTAGGGGAAGGGGTAACATTTTGACAAAAAAATCGACATACGTATCAAAACCCTAGATTTTGATATGTATGTCAATTTTTTTGTCAAAATGTTACTTCTCCCCTTGAATGGGCTCACTAAGGTGGTCCTTATTTTATGCTTGATGAAAAGTTTTTTTTTGAATTTTTCTCGTACCCCCCCCCCAAAGTTGATATTAACACGTGCCTGCAAGCCGCCCCCCATTCCAAAATTTGAAAAAATTGAAAAATACAAAGAAATTACTAAAATTTTAAATTTTTGTGCCAAACTCATTTTAATTACTTACCTTTTCATAAAGATTGGTTTTAGAAAATTTTTGATCCCTTCCCTTACAAATAAGTGGTACCAGTATTGTATTCAAAAGAGCTAAACAATCGATAGGAGGACGTAACCCAGCGAAAAATGGCATTATAGGCCTTTTTTGCTGAAAATGGTCTAAGACCAAGTCCTGGGCAAAATATAATCACCCGACCATCCCATCCTGTTTCTATCCCCCTACGGTGGATCAAAGCCCCACCCCCAAAAAAAGGGGTTTTTGCTTCTCCCTCCTCAGATTTCAATTTTCGGGTAAAACTAGCTCAGTAGCTTTTTAATCTGCACCACAATACCTACAAAACGCATTTTTACAAATTTTTTAGCAAGGGAGCCAAACCTCTAACCATCTTTTGGGGCACCCCTTTTTTATAATGAAGCAATTTCAACATTATGAGTGTCGATTCTATATGAATTAAAGTTACTAAACGCAGATATTTCATCATTTTTGAGTTCTACCGCGAATATTATTTTTCTCATTCCAGTGAAAAATAATAAATGTGTAATAAAAATTCAGTTGATATTTGGAAATTAGAATTCAATAATGATTATTTTAGCAGCATATTGGAATAGTGTTCCTGTATTGCTTGCGAGTGGCTCGCGGTGGCTAGGCTTTCAAGTTTACAATGTTCGAGTAAATGTGGGATTCGCTCAGGATGACTTATATGTAACTGATTTTTTCATTTTAACAAGACTGTGTTTAATTTGTAAGACAACGTAATATTCTTGTTCAGGAACCTCAATTCATATGGAATCGACACCCATAATGTAAAAATTGTTTCATTATAAAAATTGGATTATTACCCCGAGTCTGTACAGCAGATATGGACTCGGTAATGATCTTGAAAATTTTTATTCGTCATCAGTGTTACTCAAGCCAAGTTAGAGTTTTCTGTCATAAAAAATTAATTTCCCTACAGAACACACTTATAGGGGGTGTGAGTATGGGTAGGGGTTGTTTAGGGAGGGATGGAAATGACAAATTAGCAATGGAAAGCTAAAAAAAATTATTTACCCCATAAAATCACAAAATCGGTACATTTGATCCTTTGCATTTATTATAACTGCGATATTTCTTTAAGCCCCCTGAATATGGTTAACTATAAATGGTCATAGGTCCGGCCCCCTTGACGCTAATTTCTTTTTAAAAAGACGTTTTGTAGGTATTGCGGTATAGATTTAAAAAAGCTACTCCCCAAATTAAGATCTGAAGAGGGAGAAGCAAAAACCACATTTTGGGGGCCTTGATCTACCGTAGTGGGGAAAGCAACACATTTGGAGGGCGGGTCTTTATATATTGTCCAGGGCATGGTCTTAGACCATTTTCGGCAAATAAGGCCTTCAATCATTTTTCGCCGGGTCCACCTCCCTTTGGAGCTACATCGACTATACTATACCTACAGAAGATTGCCAAATTTTTACCACTTTCAAGACTCATTTAATCAACATAGGAGGGGGCTAAAATGTTTTTTCAAGTCTTTTTCATGAATAATGAATTACTTGGAGGAGTTTGGCCACAAAAATTAAAATTAAAAAAATTTGATAAAAATTGGTATTTTTTCATATTTTGAATAATGAGGGACATTGAGGGGCTTACAGGCACGTGTTAATTTCAAAAAAATGAAAAATAAAAAAATAGGGAATTATTTTCTTATAAAAAGGAACAACTTTGAGGGGGGTACGCAAAATTTCTCAAACTTGAAAATAAGGACCACCCTAGGGCTCACCCCTCCTCACCCCTTGGTTTTAATCGAAAAATCAATAACGTATTTGAAATCAGCGCCTTCGACAATATAGCTTGTTCGGTTCCTACCTTCTTAATCATTTGTTTTGTATCGCACACATTCATCAGTCAGAATTCCCTGTCGAGATATTAAAAACTTCATACGTAGGTAGGCTGGTGAAAAAAAAATACGAGGGATAGGATTACGACGAACATTGTATTGTTTGACTTCGACGTACATAGATAACGAACAAATAAATTGCCATGTATTAGTTCGTTAGATAGGCGTATTTTCTATGCCCGAGAGTTTCCAACGATAAAAATTTAATGATGGAAATCCTGCAGAGTTTTATTTTATCCGAGAGTATATGGCGATACCTTTCCACATTCGTACAAATGTTAAAGGAATCGGAAAAAAATAATAAATTCTTACTTCGCCGATAAACAAGCTGGAAAACACATCAAATAATTGAAACCGTTCAAGAAGAATATCTCGGAGACAAGCCAGATTGTAAAATGACTTTACAAGACGGGCTGCGTAAAACTGTCAACATCTACTCACCCCTAACTGTATTATATCACAACATTCCGGCACACTCCTTCAAATTTCTCATCTACCTATCTCGCAGTGCGTATATACGCTAAAGTAATCAGGCATCCCTGTTAAACTTAATGAACTTGAAGGACCGTTCTAGCGTGAAATTCACTTCGATGATGCGTTTATTCAAGCGAAACACAGTGTGCAAATAACTTGTCTCGACTGCGAAAAGTTAAAATTCTTTATTTCGCGCTGAAAATTCATACAAATACCGCACCGATGCACCGTATCCAGCATCGTTTTAACAACTTCGTTAAATTTCGTCATTTCGATGCCAAAATATGAGTGAAAAAGAAATCAAAAAAAAGGTGATGCGCGAATTTACACTCCCATTTACTTATACAGCGAAGCATAGCTCTGAGCTCGACGTTGAATATAAATCTAGCGCGAACCGTTAATAATATCGTCTTATACTTACAGATTTTCAGTCGAATCTGAAATGGCTCCAATCAGTCATCTATTGGTGTATTACACAACGCCTCTAGGTGAAATTGTCGGAGATTCCATCAGTTTTCGCGTCAAACTTCAACACGAAAAAGTGAGTAACATTCGATATATTTATGGCGTCTCATTCGTGTTTTACGCGATTTACCCGAACGAGGGGAGAATGAAATATATTTCATCTGCACTCGTACGCATTATATTTGTAAGTTTTTCAAAAATTGAAAAAAAAAAATAGGTCCAGGGATCTTGTGTATAATATTTAAGTTTTCAACCAATTCCGAAGTCTGAACTGCCTGAAGAAAAAAATAAAATAAATAAATAAACTCGAAAGAAATTATTTTTGGTTCAATCGAATAGAAAAAAACGTTACTTGAATACAAATTTGAAGGTATTTACATCAGTTTCAGAATTTCAAAAAAAAATTCCGAAAAGATTTTAAGATTATTTTTCAAGCTAACGTAAAAAGTTTTATCAATAAAAAATTGCTTTTTGTAAAATTTAAAAGGACTTTGAGAAAACCAATTTTTCATTAAAATGTCTTTAAACTTTTTTTGGGGGTAAAATTTAACATGATGAGAAATTTTAAACATTCTTCAGGAGTTGGTGTAAAAAAAGAAATGCCACGATAGCTGAAATTTTTCGACAACTTCTAATTGCTTTCGATTTTTTTATAATGAAATATGTGTAGGAAAAAAGTAAATTTTCTGGTGAATTATTATTGGATACCTACGCGAGATTGTTTTTCTCATCATGAAATTAAAAAAAAAATGTTGAATTTACTTATTCGTAACCTCGTTCAATTTGGAAACATAATTTCAAAATTCATTAACATTTTCGTTTATTTTTAATGACTGATAGGTACATTAAGGCGAAAAAGTGAATTTTGAGATTTCGAGTAAAACAGCTACGAAAAAAGTCTTAGCATTTTGACCCATTGAACACGAATATGGGGTTGATTTTTAATATGGATATGTTATAAAGCTGGGGGTCAATCTATGAAAAGGACAATCAAATTTGTAAGGACAAATTTTCTAACAGCACTGACAATGCCATTTTGTTAGACGAAAAAACGGAAAAACTGTAATCATTGACGTGATGATATTTTGTTAACATTGTATGTATGTATTATAATTATGAATTGTGTCTAACAAAATGTCAAAATGTTATTGAAATGAGTTGCAGAATTTATTAAAATGTCAGCTGCTGATTACTATTATTATTTTTTTTTACAATTGATGAGTTTTTGTTAAAGTCACAAATCAGATACCTTTACATATTTGATTTTTTTCGCTTTTATTTTCAAATACTAAGGAATCTCGATAAATAAGAAATTATTTTAAAAGATTTGACATTTCCGTAACTTTTCAACTAGCAATTTTAAAAATCTAAATATACAGGGTGTTCCACGAATCGTCTGCCAAACGTATTTTTTTTGGATATAACCGGGTGCCACTAAAAAAAACTTGAGATGAACATGTTGCCTATTTTGAAAATTGAAGGGTCAAATGCTGCTTCTAAAAAAATCACGTCAAAAAAAATTTGCAACCATGGTAATGAATAGTACTTTGAAAAGTATACAAATTTCCAATTCATGACTTTTTGCCCAACTTTAAAATTGAAAGGGCTACAAACAAATTATTCAAAAAAAATTCCAACAAAAATTAACTAATCAAGGGAATAGACAGAACGTTGAAAACTGAATAATTTTTGTTCTGTAGACTTTTTGCCTAACATCGAAAATGAAGGGGCTAAAGGTCACTCAAAATAAATGGGCTTCAAAAACTTTTCAAATCTTCTCAATTTTCAATGACCCTTAGCCCCTTTATTTTTGACGTTAGACAAAAAGTCCTCAGAACAAAATTTCTTCAGTTTTCAACGTACTATCCATTCCCATTCTCTTAATCAGTTCATTTTTTGAGAATTTTTTTGAACAATTTTTCTTTAGCCCCTTTAATTTTGAAGATAGGCAAAAAATAATAAAGTGAAAATTAGTTCAGTTTTCAAAGTACTAATCCATTATCATGCTTGAAAAAAAATTTTAATGTGATTTTTTTAGAAGCAGCACTTGCTCCTTCAATTTTCAAAATAGGCAACACGTTCATCACAAGTTTTTTTTAGTGGTACCCGACCCGATTATATCCAAAAAAATATGTTTAGCAGACGATTCATGGAACACCCTATATAAAATTTTAACAAAAAGTCATCAACTGAAAAAAAATCAAATAGTTTCTGATATTTTCATAAAAAATTATTTTTGAAAAATATCCACGATTTAAAAGCTTTTGCTCTAAAGCAAAACTTGTGCAATTTTTTCACTTTGTCATTTCTTTTCCAATAAACCGTTAAAATTTGAAAAATCTCGAATAAAAAAATTAATTTTAAAACTAATTAAAAGGTGGCTCAAATAGGGTACAAAGCAAATAATTTTACTCGTAGAACACGAATCTGATGGTAATTTTTCAATTCAACCATATTTTCTTCTCGACAAATTTATAATTTTAAAATTTGAAACAAGCATCGCGGGCAAGAAAATCATCAGAGATAAATTAATAAATTTTGCGACTCAAAATTAGTCAAAAATGAACATGCATAATCTCTCCCGACCTTGGCACCAAATAAAGCTAAAGAGTTTAAATTTTTCTCAACCAGAATCCGAACAAGTTTTGAAATTCTTTCACTGGAAAATTCAAATTTTTATCACGTTTTCGATATTTCAATTCGTACTGGCTCAAAAAAAAGCTTAGGCACGTGAAAGTATAAAATTTTTCAAGTGTTGGACGCCATTTACTTCTTTTTTGGCCGAAAAATCTATATTTTTCTGTACATGGATAGGCACCAAATTCATTTTAAAAAATTACTAAAATCAATAATATTGACAAATTTCAAATTCCAAGTCCGAAAAAGAAAGATCATGCGTCAAAATGGCTGCATGATAATTTTCTATACGAACAAAATTAGCATACACCTACCTAACTTGAAAAACATTTTTTTCATTTTTTGAATGATGAAGAAATTTGGCACCTTCAGAGAAAGTGGAGTTTAACAGAAATTTGAAACTGCTAGGACCACATCGTTATCCCCCACCATGGAGAATTAAAAAGGACCATGAAAAACTTCTCAAAAATATTACAAAAAAAGCTTGCAAGAAAACTTGTCTAGTGTCCTCAAATGTTGCCCATGCCCATACATCAAAACCAAATTTTGAGTTGATGACGTTGATTACAGCACTTTTCAGAGCAATTCCAGTGCACTAGAGAAAAGTCAACTTTTGCTTCAGGCTCCACTCCAGATTGGCTCAAAAATGATTTTAATGGGAGGGGGGAGTCGACCTTGGGGAAAAGGCGAAGTTTCGAAAATTTTTGCTTCTAAAATACGTGATTTTGGAATTTTTTCCATACGTCATCAGATATCCAATTTGCAAGAAAAACGTTTTTTTTTCAATCTGTCCTCTCAGATTCGCGGTTCATCTACGATATAACCAAATTTTTAGCTGCCGAAATTGATTACAGCACGTCCTGGAATAATTCCAGAGCGCTGAAGAAAACTCAGGCCTCACATCGTCTCAAAAAAAATCGCAATTCATTCGGGGAATTGATTTCACCATTTTAATGAAAAATCAACATATCAAAAAGCCATTTCAACCAGTTTGAAAAATTCTTCAAAATGATATAAAATCAACTTCTTCAGCTCAAAGTTAGGTTTTAAGGTGTGCGTGAGGAGATATAGTTTTTCATCGGACCAAATTTCGGCTCAAACGATTTATACGATTTATAAAAATTCCTTTCTTGGCACGAAAAATTGAAGACTTCAACAAAAATAGGTACCTATCGTATGATAATCATCTACGTAGAAATTAAAAGCAGATCATTTGGCAATTTTTAATTTTTGTTGTTCAATAAAAATACAGGAAAATAATTTTCAAATTAATTTTCAATTTCCTCTTGTCATTGACAACAAATACAAAAAAATCGATTGGCTGTTTTAAAAAAGTAGGTAAAAAATAAAATACGAGTTAATTTCACCATCCCAATAATGACAGGGTTTTTCATGATTTTGAAAAGCTGACAATTCTAAAATGCTTTGAAAAATCATAGATGTAGACAATTAACTACCTATATTGTTTTTACCATCTATTTCACGAACGTCGGAGGGGGGGAGGGGGGCTAATTTAACAAACTTTTATGCAATGTTGAAAAAAAACCGTGTTTCATTTTCGATAAAATTAATCAAAGAAAAAAAAACATTTTTGTTATTACTTCGTTATCTCAAAGCTTTATATAGGTACACTGATTCTACATAAATTATTCTTGACTCACGTCAAGAACAAAAAAATACGAAATACGAAAATACAAAATACAAAAATTTTTACGTTTAATTTCAAAGCCAGCGAAACCAGATTTTAAAACTGAAACAAATTAAAATTTCAGGTGAGTTTGATCCTGGATGAAAACAACGTATGGTATATTGAAGACAAAATCAAAGTGGGAATTCTTACATTTCCAAAAACACACGTATGCTTGGTCGGTGGCAGATCGGAAGACATGCATTTCCCAAATAGGTACGTAAATTTTTCCACCAAAGCTGAAAGAATATTAAGAAACTGGACGTTTCGTTATTTACGTAATTTAATCGGAGTAGGCTGAAATATAACAATGAAAAAAAGCTTTTCAGCCCCTCTCCCCCGATAAAAATATATATTTCGTATTCACACGTCAAAAATTTGAAAAAAAATGAAGGAAAAAATCAATACGAAGGTTCTCAGTCGACCAAGACTATTTTTTGCCAACTTGATCAAAAAGTTTTTAGCCATTTTTTTCTTTTTTTGAACAATGCACATTACACCGTTACAACATTATACATTTTCGTTTACAAAAACCCAACTTCAGATCGATTTTACCAAAAACAACAAGAATTTGGTCCAAGTTACTACGTTAGAGAAGCCTTGTTATTTAATTTTAGCGCAATTTGAAAGCTAGTCACGTGTACCTTAGTTTGATTCACTTCAACAACTTTAGGTATTTTTCTAGTCGTATTGACTCGTATATTTTTAGAAAATATTCTTTGGTTTCGTTCTCGATATTATTCGACTGCTTTGTACCGACAGGGAGCTATTAGAACCGAATCGACAAATATTAGAAGACGGCATGTCGTTTTTGAACTCTTGCGAAAATCCAAACGAAAATGAAGATTTTCACCTTCCGAAGCACGTGAGCTATTTCCCAAGCACGTTGATAAATCAAGTATGGCTGTGGAAGTGTTTCAATTACACGTAAGTAATCAAATCTACGATTAATTTTCGAAAAAAATAATATTTTTGATCTCCCGCATTTGATTCGCTGGCAAATACCATACCCCTTTTTGTTTTGTTTTCGGAATTCAGGGAAGAAATAGAAACAAACGGAGTGACCTTGCCGCCAACAAATGGGCCAGGAAAATGGAAATTGTGGGTATTTTCGCTTTCGGACACGGCCGAATTGAGGATATCAGAACCAGTCACCGTTAATGTATTTTCACCGGTCAATATTCAATTCGAGCTGCCAACAACAGTTAAAGTGATGGAAATAGTACAAGTCGAAATCACCATATCGAGCAACATAAATTCCTGCATCGATGTAAATATATCCGCCGCCGTCGACGCGACGGACGTTTAAATACATACTATAATTTTCAAATTTTCATGGAGTGCGTAAGCCTCGTACAACCCAATGTAATATTTTTTTTACTTTTTGATAACAGATTCACGCTTTGATTGCTCTCAGCGAAGGTGCCATATATCCTGGTATAGACATGTCCATCGTATCGGAAAAATTACGGTTAGGAGGACACGGCGCTACATCCATTGTAGTACGCATTCAACCTGTCACTCCTGGCTTAAAAACAATGACTGGTAATTAATTTTCTTTTTTTAATGAACTTTTCGCTACTGGCAAATATGTTGGCTATGGAACGCCGCCCCGCCCCTACGCCCTAAATCGATGTCGGTTTTTCTCTTTTATATATTTTTCGCCAACATAAACACAACCCCTATAGAGCGTTACTGCGTATATGTAATTTATTTTACATGCGGTTGCACGAGTACGTTAGTGACAACTTTCAACGAATGGTTCTATGAACGCCGAATATACTAGAAACCAACTTATTTATGACTTTTCACTTCGTATCTGCGAATTTGTTCGGTAATTTGACTGCGTTCGTATGTCGATGTCGCTGAAAATATGTATTGTCGATTTTAATTTAACGTGTTGAAGGTACGAACTTGGTGACATGTACGTGCGGATTCTGAATGTCATAAGGAAGGAGGGAGAGGGGAGAAGGGAGGCTATAAGACGTGTGGAATTTTTTTGACTTTAAATTCCGAAATGTGAAAATAAATAAATTAAAACTAATCCTTTTTCTAAAGCAGAAATTAAAGTAAAATTTCAAAACTATAAAAACGTCATAGGAAGGGTCAAAATTCAGCCTAAAATGCCCAACTTCAAAATTAAAAAAATCTATAAAGTAATCGTGAAAACGAATAGCTCGGGAACATTGAAAATCAAGTGAATTTTGGAATGCTAGTTATTTTGACTAACATAAAAATTGAAGGGGTTATGTAAAACTTGAAGAAAACGAACTTCAAAAATTGAAAATGTTCATGAGTTGTTTCATTCTCGACATTACAATGGCTCCTTGAGTCATTATCTGGGGTAAAAAAATGATCATAAACAATATTTGTACAATTTTCAAAGTGTTTTTCTTTTCGTTGAACACATTCGTAAGTCCTTCAATTGTGAAGTTGGAAAAAAAGAAAAAATCATTGGAAGGGATTGATTTAGTTTTCAAGGAACTATGGTACTACTCATTTCTTATGTTTCGATCCAATATTTTTTAAAAACTAAACTTTCTGCTCCTTCATTTTTGTATAAGATTGGAAAAGGGTTCGCCAAAAATTTTTTCCTTCCCTGATGTAAAATTGATTTGATGTAATTGAAATAGGATGCCAAAAAATTTCAAGTTATTTTGCATTAGATACCTAGATATAAAATTAAAACAGATACCTATTAAAAAAATCAATTTTGGTGTAAGAATCGAAAAAAGGGTTAAAAATATCCTAAAAATCATCTGTGATAGGTATGATAATAACTGGACTGAAATGTAAAAAAATGATAAAAAATTCATAAAAATTGTTCAAAAAAACTGAATTTTGTTGAATTTTTTTCAACTGGTTCAGTTATATTGACACCTATAATTTCTCAACATTGATTAAATACTTAAGCGATTTTAATAATAATATTTAAAACAAATTTGTAAAGCCTTTAAGATTTTTAACATTTTCAATGCCATGGTATTTCGGATAATTTTTGCAATTTTTTTCACAAATTTTACGATCCCGCCCAATAAATCTTTTCCATTACTTGATACGCACAGTTATAAACCTATCAAAAAATATTTCAAACAATTTTTATAGTAGGTAAATTATGCTACTGGATTTTAAGAATTTTCAACATTTTCAGAGCTTATTAAACGATTTTCACAATGTTTCAACAATTTTTACATTTTTTTTGAAAATTGAAATATAGCTGGAGAGCTTGGATAAAAACGTTACATAAAAATCACAGTCTCCAAAAACACGACCCAAAAATTAAACGCCATATAACACAATGATAATATTTTGACAGCCATGAAAAAAAGATTGAAAAAATTTCCATAAATAAATTAATTGAAAAATTGACATTTTTTTACACTGAAAAAACGAAGAACCTAAATTTTTTTAAAACTTGAAATATTATACGGGGTGTTCGGCGAGTGATCTGCCATAGGTACTTCATTTTTGGATACAACCGGGTACCATTAAAAAAAAAACGGTAGATGAACAAGTTGCATAGGTTGGAAATTGAAAGGGGAAATTATGTTTTTTAAAAAATAATTTTTTTTTCAACCATGGGAATGGATAGTATGTACTTTGAAAACTGAATAAAAATTTTCATTACATAACTTTTTGCATAACTTGAAAATTGCAGGGGCTACACAAAATTTTGTTCAAAAAATATTCTAAAAAAATAAACTAATCAAGGGAATGGACAGTATGTTGAAAAATTAACAAATTTTGTTCTACAGACTTTTTGCCCAACATGAAAAATGAAGGGGCTGCGAGTCATTCAAAATAGGTGGGCTCCAAAAATTTTTCAAATTTTCTCAATTTTGGATGACCCGTAGCCCCTTTATTTTTCATGTTAGACAAAAAGTCTGTAGAACAAAATTTGTTCATTTTTCAACATACCATCGAATTCCATTGATTAAGTAGTAATGTTTATTTTTTTAGAACATTTTTGGAACAAAATTTTTTGTAGCTCCTTCAATTTTCAAGTTATGCAAAAAGTTATATGTATAATGAAAATTTTTCAGTTTTCAAAGTACTATGCATTCCCATGGTTGAAAAAAAATGTGATTTTTTAAAAAACATCATTTGCCCCTTCAATTTTCAAGATATGCAACTTGTTCATCTAACGAGTTTTTTGAATGGTATCCGGTTATATCCAAACATGAAGTACGGCGGACCACTTACCGGACACCCTGTATATTTCAACAAAGAAGATTTGATGTGAGATTGGTGCCTTGAGAAAATTATTCCTTTTTTTTGCAATGTTTGAATATTTATCGTGAAGTTACAGATACTCAAGTCAAATTTATTTATCACAAATTTTGAGTTTATTTAAATTGCCTAGTAACTTTGAAAATTGGAAAAAAATCGTGAATATAATAAAACGTGATCTCCATACTTGATTTTTGTGAAATTAGCATACTACTTTTTTTTTTCATTTCAACGCTAAAGTATACAGCAACTAATTTTAATTGATAAACATTGATTAGTAAAAGAAAACTCCTAAATTTCGATTTTTTTGCATTCTGAAAATTTTCAGTTTTTTTTGCTGTTTTTATACTAAGTTCACTCTTTTATATGACCACTTTACAGTCTCTAGTGAAATTTCAATTTTTCTCGCATTTTCAAAAGTTCAAAATTTGTCAAAATCAACTCCATCGCCCATTTTCAAGGTTTTTTTTTTATTTGGAAATTCGACGGAAAAAAATACAAAAACCAGCGAGTATTCTTATTCTAATAAAGATTTAAAGACCTAAAACTTGTTTCTATACCTTTTCTGACACATAGGTACTGAAGTTTTCTATTAAAAAGACCAAGATTCTCAATTCTCAATTTGCTATTACTTTTTTTCGAGGAGGGAGGAGAGAGGGTTCGAATAAACCAAAAAAACAAAATCGAAAATATAAAAATTAACAAGTATTTTACACTTGAATGAGGATTCAAAGACCTTCAAAATTCGCTTCAAATTCTTTCCTGATCTTTATTAAAGTTTTTTTTTTTTTTTTTAATGAGTTTCTTATGAGCTGATTTGAATCATAATTCAGAAGTTCAAAAATTCAACTTTCTAATAATCATAACACTTTAAAAATACCTGCCTAATGAAAAATTCCCATTCTTGAAAAGTTGATTTTTTGAAATGATCTAATTTTTATATTTTTGTTTTTTGGGAGAGTTTCTGAAAAAAAAAAACAAAAACTCAGCGGAAAAATATAAAAAACCAACCATTGAAAGAAGCAAATTTCAATTCCTTTTCTGAAACCTTTTGAGGTTTCCTAATAACAAATAAATCAAAACATTTGAATAGCCTTTTCAGTGCTATTTTTTGAGTGTTTTTCTGAAAAACCTAAAAATCAACGAAAAAGTTGAAAAAATTAGGGAGTAGGCTGCTAGGTAGTAGGTCTAGGTACATCTTGCTTGAATAAAGGTTTAAATGTCTAAAACTTGCTTTTAATCATTGCCTCTGCCAGTTCCCGGCTGTATGAAAATAGTTCATTACTTTTCGGTGTGATAAATTCCCTAAATTTTTCATCTACCACCTTATTTCAAAGCTTACACACAAAAAAAGCATAAACGAAAAACAAATGAAAAAATATCTTTTGCGAATTAAGCACCTAGATATGGCCACAATAACACACGTTCTCGTACGAATAAGCCTACAGCAAAACGCTGACCGACCATTAAGGCCAAAAGAATTAAAATTTCAAAGCACCTTTTTTTTATAATTTCAGCAAACGTCAGTTGCTACGTACGGGAAGGTTGCGAGGAAGCTGCCAATTCTGTCGAAGACATGGATGTTAAAATTCCAATCACTAGCGTGGTCACGCATTCAGAATCGCTTGAAGCGATGCCAGAAGGAATACAAAAAATACACACCGAAAGCGCCTATTTTTGCGCGAACGGTGAGTAAATTAGTATTCGTAAGTGGAATACTGCTCGAGAAGTTTTTTCAAACTGAAGATTTTTAATTTACAGAAGAAGTATTGACGTTACCGTCGCGAGAAATTCACTATAATTTCATACCGGCGCCGAGAAAAAAATACAATATCGTTTTCGATATAATAGCTGAGAAAAATTTCCATATTGCTTTAGCCGAGCAGCAAAATTCGTCTAAGAATATTTATCAAATTTATCTTGGTGATTTTGATAATACCGTTTCGTGGATCGGACGGGGTAAACATAGTAAGTGAAAAAATATAAATTCTGCATATTAAATTGGTACTTGATTATTTCAGCAAATTGAATTAATCCATTATTTCAGATTACGAGGTACATCTGACCAGTGCTCAAACGCCTTACATTTTATCTGGAGCTCAATACCAAACTTTCTGGTTGAGCTGGGAAAACTCAGTGATCAATATTGGTAAAGGAAGCACTATTGGCAGCAATACATTCCTCACCCATATCATAGACAGAAAAATGAGAATAAATTACATTGGGTTTTCATCAAATTGGGGCGTTAAAGGGCAAGTGAGGTGAGTAGTAATCTGAATAAAATTATTACATCTCGTATTCGAAATAATCAGTCAGTTAATGTTGAAATACCAATAATATGTCATGAATTATAGGATATCAGAACACAACGACGAATCTGGTTATTCTCAAGTGCTGCGTTTAGAAATACCTCATCGTATATTATCCGGATCGGAAAAAGGTTACCTTTATGTAACCGGAGGCTTATGTTTGCCACTTGTCTTTCAAAATATGGAAATAAAATCCAACGTTTATCCTTTTAGCAGGTAGATTATGTACCTTAATGCGAAACATTTACTGGTTTCATGCATATTTTTTTTAATATTTTCTCCCTCGAAGAATGTTACACGAGTTTATACCTAAACAAAGGAACATTTGGAACATTTTTAGGATAAAAAAATGCTTTCATTTTTATAACGATTAGGACTTTGAACTTTGATTAAAATACAGATAAATAATCAATTATTTTTTTATCGACAGTCTGGCATCGACGCTTTCATCCTTTACACCAGTTTTATTGATGGATGACATGGCGTGGGATTTGGATTGGCTGTACAGCAAATTCAATAAATCTTATATTCACGAAACGATTGAAAAAAATATACAAACTTTGTTCACCTACATGAACGATGACTATTCCTTCAGCGATCATCCCAACATCTCTGATCACTTGTAAGGGTTTTTTTACTGCATAAAATTTCAAAAAAATGACTCATTTGAATTTATACATCTGATCGTTGAATAGGAGCACGGTTCGAGTTTTCGAAATATTATCGAGAGCCCAATATTACTGGAAGATCGATTCGCGATTAATTGCGAATATCAAAAAATGGATTCGAAATAATCAAAAAGACGAAGGGTACTTTTCCAATACTGTCGACGATTCGTTAGAAGACAAGGTGGCAGCTACAGCAGAAACTTTATCAACTTATGTGGAAGTTGGTTTTCACGAGGTACAACGAAGTTGATTGAAAATACTTAATTAGAAGATAAGATTAATTTAATAATATACTCGTGTTTGCACAAATACTTGGAATCGAGGTCTCAATTTTCAAAGAACAATATTGTTATCTGAAAATTACACGATAGGTATATCTACCTACCTTCATGCAAATGTGTTTTTTAATAGCTAATTATTAATTAATCAACGCGATTGATCAATTTAAATGGTTTACTGGTTAAAATTCCAAGATCAAAATAAACCAGGGAATAGGAATCAGCCAAAAAGTTTACTCCTGACTCTGGCTTGACCCCGGAGTTAAGGGAGAAAGTTGACTCCTGACTCCTGCTTGACTCGGGAGTCAATCTGTGACCGTGACTCCTGACTCCGGCTTGACTCCGGAATCAAGCCGGAGTCGGAGTCAATTTGGAGTCAGTTTGACTCCGATTTTGGAGTAGAGAACAGAAATCAGCCAAAAAGGCCTTCTGACTCCACCTTGACTCCGGAGTCAAACTCCCACCCTGACTCCTGACTCCATCTTGACTCCGGAATCCATTTCAGACCTTGACTCTTGACTCCTGCTTGACTCCTGACTCCGGATTCGACTCCTATTCCCTGAAATAAACTGAAAAAAATCTATGTTCTTTTGCAGGAAGATTTCAATACCGTATTGAACAGTCAGAGATACATCGAGAGGAATATTGGGAAAATCAATAACTCGTACGTGATCGCAGTAGCATGTTATGCTTTGAAATTACTCAAAAGTGATGTCGCCGAAGATCTCGTGAACAAAATGTATGCCTTGAAACGAATCGATGGCAATGAGAACGACTGGCAAAATGCACAATCGGCAACCGTACCTTCTCCATTTGACTGGCTATACGAAAAAGAAGAACATATATCCGACGAAGAGAAAAAACAACTAATTTCGAGTAATTTTTTCTCAATTTTGAAGCAAAAATTAGAAATTTGTATATCTCCTTTCAGAATTTAGAGTTTTTTTTCCATATATTTCCAGATTATTTGGCTAATTACAAAGCTTCCGCATATGAAGTGTTAGTTCACACACTGAGAAAAGATCCAAGGCGAGCTGAACCTCTCGTGAAATATATTTTCTATCGATCCAATATCTTGGATCAACATCCAGAGGTAAGAAAATGAAAAAATATGGCAAATGAGTTGAGTATTTGATATCAATGTCGGAACCGCAGACTCATTTTTGGTTGAATTTAAAATTGGGTCGAGAACGCAGCAAAAATGAATCAAAAAAATTTTCCTTGAAGAAGGAGGGGAGAAGATCACTGGAAATGCCAAGTTTATACCATTAGCGTACCCAAAAATTGTGTAAGGGAGGGGCTTAGATTTCTATAAAAATGGGTGGGGGAGGGGAGGGGAGGTGGAGAGGGAGAGGGGGTAAAAATTCAATGAAAAAATGAAGTAACCTATTATTTCAGTGGGGCTGGAGTAGTTAGGGTGTTTTCAGTAGACAAGATTTCAGCGAAAAAAAATTGAAAAATGACGAGATTTTCTGATTTTTTTAGTCAAAATTACTGATTTTTCTGATAAATGAGACATTGACTGGGAAATTAGTAATTTTTTACCGAAAAATCAGAGAAAAATCACTAACTTTCAACGAAAATTATTTCACTAATTAAAAAAGACAGAATTTCTGCAAATTCAACTAAGTAATTCAAATTTAGAGAGTGGTATGTTTATTCAATAAATAGTTACTGAAATACTACCCGAGCGATGCACGGGCGAAATTTTTTTGAAAAATCATAATTTTTTTGACATTTTTATGATAAAAAAATCTCCTTGCCGAGCTTGGGGGGAGGAACTCGAGCTCCCTGAGCCCCCGGGTGCGATTATGGTTAAGCATTCCACCTTCTCCCTCCTCCTCAGGACAACAGTGTAGACTCTTGAGCGAGGTTTTCATGGAAAATTTACACTTCAGTGCAAGTAGAAATAAGATTCATCGCATTTGTTGGATTTGAATAATTTTCGGTCGAAAATGTTGGATGAAAAAATTTTTTTTTTTAATTCACAAAAAAATAAATGAATAATTTGACTCGAACCAGCGAGATCGAAAATTTTGAAGAATTCACAATTTGCACAGCGAAAAAAATTAGAAATTTATTAAGAAAACAATTGATCAATTTAAAAATTATTTAAAAAAAATTGTACGGAGCGAATGGTTTTTGAGAAGGGACAGGAAAGGGATTTATTCTGTCAGGTCAGCTATTGTCTCCACCTCTTTTCAATATACTTAATTAGCTTAATTAGATTACTTAGATCTACTATTGAAATCCACACAGGTATCGTACTTGGTAGCCAAGGCATTGGTCATGTTCTCTCGAATATCTCGAAACATCCATCCATCGTTGACTATTTCGTTAGCCACGTCAGGAATGGAATTAACCGACACATTGGAATTAAAAGCAGAACACGCTCCTCATATCCTAGACTTGCCATCTTTACCAACCAAAGTATTCATCTATGCGACGGGAGCAGGTTGTTCGACAGTTCAGGTAATTAAATAAAATTATATTTTTGAATCATGAAAGGAAAAATATAAACTGACGAAAACTTTTGAATATGCAGAGTCAAGTGACGTATTCAACATATGAAACCGCGGCAGCTTACTCTTTCGACATCATTTCATTTATCGAAGAGGAAATCCCAGCTCATTATAACGTGGTTGGGGATCCCGAAGGACTTTATCCTCAGCTCATTGTAAAATCATGTTTCAAGTGAGTAAAATTTTTTTCCAAGGTTCAGATATTTTCCCAAATAAATCGCAGCCGTAGTAGGTAAATTTTAATTTTTGGATGAATTTCTACCGAAAAAATTTGTCTCCATTTTCAAGATGGCTATTGAATTGGCTTTTCGGAGTTTCCTGCTTTCATGACTCGTTTTTGGGGTTTTTCTTGATCCCTATTTTTCAAAAAAAAACCTAGCATATTGAATATTGAAAAAAAAAATTTAAAATTTTTCAAAGTAAAAAACTATACCTACTTAATAATGAACAATTTTTTATATGTAGCACTCAAATAAAGGAGAAAATTATTAATTTTTTCGAATTTTTTTAATTAAAAAATCGTGATTCTTTTAATGAATATTTTCAAATTTTAAGACTTTATGATTTTTTTAGAATTCTAAGATATTTATGACTTCCTTTCAAATTTCATACCCTTTAAGTTTTTTTCAAACTTCATGACTTTTTCACGACTTTTATGACCGTTAGACAACTAGACCCTGTAATTCTATCTAATTTGGGTACCAATAGTTTCATTATTTATGAACCTACTTCTTCAAAATGAACTAAATTTTGAAAAAGAAATTGAGCAACTTTCTCATGTATCCAAAAAACACCTTTTTGTTTACCTCGTGAACTACGTTAAAATTAGACCAGAATTGAGGAGGGGAATATCAAGGGAATTATCCCTTCAATGAAAAAATTTCATTTTAACTAGAAAAATTTAATTTGAGTCAGATTTTTTTTTTAGAAAATTCGCGTTTTGAGTTGAAATAAATAATTCAAAATTCGGTTCATTCCTGAGCTAAGCTACGTACCTACATCTGCATTTTTTCAGTTCATCAATGATAAAAAAATTCAACATTAACCCAATATCTTTCTTTTCGCAGATTAGACAATCATTCAAAAGGTTTCAGAATGGAAGCAATATTATTCTCAGGATATCGATTGGATTCGGTATTATCGATATCTCCTTCTAATGCCAGTTTCAGTTATGGTTCCGCAAGTGACCAAGTTTGGTTCATGTTCGCCAACGTAAGTATTTTTAAACACATCAAACTCATAAAAACCTAAAAACACCAAGGTATCGAGGATCACTGAGTCATTATTCATAATCAATGATCACGGTTTCAGGTACCCGAAAAATGTGGCATTTGCGTAAGATACTTGATACAAAGCTCGTTCATTATTTCATCATTAAGGCCAATGTTTTTCAGAATGTACGAAATCGAAAATCCACAAATAGTACAGGAACTTTTCGTACATTCCTTAAGTAAAGAAAGCTTACTCAGGACCGATGTGACTGACGGTCATTTCACGACTTGGTTCGGATCGTCCAACGGAGGTGAGTGCATTTTTTTTTCGATATATTCATGTAAATCCCCCCCTCCCCCCCCCCAAAAAAAAAAAAAATATATATATCACTAAAAAATTACGATATCTATAAAAATACATCGTAAAAAAAATACTAAATTACATTTAAAACTGATAACTTTAATTTTGACAAAGCATTTAACTATTTTATAAATCATAATTAGACAACTGTTCAAAGATTAACGCCCCAATTAGCTCTTACTAATTTTTCACATGCAATTTTCATAGTTCACCTATCAACAGAAAAATAATTTATATAATTTTTTCCTCCACAGGTCGATCCAATAACTACAACGATCTATCGTACTTCTATCAATGCGATATGTCAATACAGAACAAAACCGACTCGTCAATTTCAACAGCCAAACATGAAAAACAAACATATAAGCCCATCACACAGACACCCACGACGATAAAAACCCCCTCACGAAAATTTAACTCGAGCTCGACTCGAATCGAACCAGAATCGACCACGAGCAACGACATCAGTGGCATCGAATTCACCACTAATTACGCCGAAGATACATCTTTGCCAAACGATGAAAAATACACAACAATGTATTCGTCAACGAAAGTAATACCCAACAAAACATCCACAGTAGTACCTAACACTACGATTATGAATAAAATAGATAATCGTGGAAGTATCAATACGATTACCTCGAAAAAACAATTCGATAAAGCAGCCGTCGATAAAAATATCGTTAAAAAAACAACAGCTAAAATTAATAAAAACGAAACAAAACCCGCGACGAAATCGCCACTTGGCTCGACAACCAAAGAAAACATTACTCAGGACAGCAGAAAACCAGACACCAAGAAAAATAAACGATCTAGTTCAGAAAAAATACCTCAAAAAGGAACCACGTTCCCTAAAAAATATCAAAAAGAAAATCACACCAAAAACGACGAATCGAAGAAAAAACACACAATCAATAAACCAGTCAAACAGATAAAATCGCAAACCACCAAACCTGTAGAAAAACATTTATGGCAGAATATCACATCGTCGACAGTTGCTTCGCCTCGAGAAACACAAAACGATACGGATTTCTACTTGGAAAATGTATCGGAAAACATTTTGCAGTCCAATTCGACTCCAAAATCGCAAAATGAAACGTCGAGTGTTTCGAAGAGAAAAGAAATCAATAAAATAGTCGTAGGGCAAAACGAATTGATATTTGATTTAAGTTACGAAGTGACAACGAATCCATCAAATGCTTCGAATCATTGGGTAGAAAAGAAAACTACAACTAGTGCTTTATGGGGTATGTTGAAAGAAGTGGCATACGATACTAAACGTAAACCACTAACACCATTCAAATAAATTTCATCGAAAAATTGTTCTATCGAAAAAATCAAGCCAGGAAGGCTGCGTTTAATCGCTGGAAAATTCGAGGTATAGAAACTGCCCCCTCCTCGAAAAAAAATTTGTAATTTGGAGTGAAATTTTACCGATTGAAAATTTCAAATAATGTATTCGTTAGGTACCTATTTCCTCCAAAATGAGAAAATGAATTATACGAATATTTCGATGCACTTGAATAACATTCTCATTTAGGGTACGCTAACAAAAGCCAATTAATTATAGAAAATGCTCAACATGTTTTACTCGATTAATTATGTTTACCATTTTATGTGAATATTTTTTAATACATGTAGATTTCGAATAGGTGAAGAATTGTACATATATTTTATACAGTTATGTTCAATGCTCTTTTACGAACTGTTGAATAGTTTTATTTTTGTTATTTGTGTTGAAAAATGTGTACTTGTACCTATCTCGTCAAAAGATAGGTACGAATTGAAATTAGACCTAAACCTACTCCAAACCAATGTTAGGAGATAGGTAGGTACTAATGGTACAATTTTTCAAAAGCATAATTGGTGAATTTTGTTATGCATTGAATGTTCTTTTTGCCTTTTGTTTTTTTTATGTATAATAATTATTATTGGATAAATTCAAATTTAAAAAAATTCCTTTCTTTAAAAAAAATTAATCATTGTTCTTTATTAGGAACGATCAACATGATAATATGTAATTTTTGTATTTGTATAAATAATAATTTCAAACGATAAACAAGATTTTGAAAATAATATCCTTTTTCATATTAAGTACCTATGTAAATATTTACATTCACACGTGAAAATATTTTGATTATATGCACACATTGAATCAATTAGATCATTGCTTCTAGGTCTTCCATACCACAGGACAAAATTTTTGAAGAGAAATCTTAGCACAAAGCAATACCTACTATATTAGACTTTAAACGCCTAGCATTTTGCGATCTATTTGACATTTTGTAATTTGTAGATAAAGTTTATGTATTTAAGACCAAACGTTCTAAATTCGGATCGAATGAATGTTTTTCAAGTCTTTCGAAATTCTAAGAGTGAAATTTAAAAAAAAAATTAAACGCGCTAATTTATTATTGTTTTAAAAATTGAATTTGTAAATGGATTAGAAAAGAATAAGTGTGATAAAAAAGCACGAGTAGATCGTGATTCGAACGTGAGTTGGAATTATTCAGATAAATGTAGTGATGGAATCATTTTTAATTTGTTATAAGCATTCAAATCTGTCGATTTATATAATTGTAATAATAAAACTTTTAGAATGAATTTGATAATTTTTCTTTCAAAAATGCATATAAAAAGTGCTGAATTTGCATATTATTTTAGCAAAATAGACCCCACTTCCCAGTTCCCTGCAGGAGATAGGTACATTTCTAATTTCAGATGCTCAATTTTTAATTATTACAAAATAAATTTGAAATTTCCACGAAACTAGAAAACCACAGGAACATCAATCAATAATTATCTAGTTTTACCAAGGTGTTTGATTAAAAAACATAATATTTTAACCTCTCTAGTTTTATCTTAATTACACATTTCAACTTCCAGTTACAGTAATTAATAAAACGATAAAATTGATACGTTCCCACTTTCCCAGGTATATCTTTCAATTCGATAAAATTGTGTGCTTATTTCATAAATTGTTATTTGGGACATCTATACGTGCGATCAAAGAACAAATTTTATTCAAATTATAATCCAAACGGCTTATCATTGAATTTTTTTAAACAAGTGACAAATTTACATTTAAAAAACGACATCACTAAAATATCTATGATCAATTTATATCATACGTATTTGTTGGCGGTAATGATGTGTTATTTAAATTCGCTGATAGTGACTTTTGATTCGCAAATGAATGCATAGTTTCGACCAAAGTTTAATTTATTTCACTACAGATTTAGAGTGTTTATCAGTAAACAGCGCGAAATAAAACGAAGAAGTTCGCGTAAGCACTGAATTTCTTAGTTGATGTAAAAAAACATTTAGTGAAAAAAACGATCAACGCAAAATGATTTAATACTTATTTGTGGTGTTCGAATAACTAATATCAAAATGGTCAATTTTTATCGGATCAACTCGCATATGAAGTAAGTAACTTCTTGATAACTGCATGTAACCTTTGTAAGAACGTATATTATTAGAATACGTAGGTAGCTAGGTTCGTATCCTATTTTTTTTAAAAGAGAAACTAACAAATAATGAAATGTACAAGTTTATTCGATTTTTTTTCCTAAATTTCATTAAAAATAAATCAAATACAAGCAGATGTATATCACGGATGTTTCTGCATCTCTGGGGAAAAACATTAGATTAACATGTTGCTTCTCTCAAAAATTGCAGAGTTTACATTTTCGCAAAAGTGGTTGATCAGAAAACACATTTTTAGTCGCGAAAATGAGTGTAGTATTCAGAAAAATTAATTTTTTTCTGATGATTTCTGGCCTGACTTCAAAATTTAAAGAGTATAGAATACCAAAGTACTCTCTCATTTATAAATCAGTGAAAAAATTTTCAATGAAAACAAATCAGTGAGAAAAATCAGTAAAATTTATGAAATTAGCAGAAAAATCAGTGAAAATCTTTGAAAAATCAGCAAAAATTGTCTGAAAATTAGTGAATTTCACTGATTTTTCCTGTGTTGCAATTCTGACTGTTTATCAGTGACTTTTCACTGATTCAGAATGAGAAAGTACATCGAACGAAAAGAATCCCTCTTTCCTCATGTTGGAAATGACAAATTAATAGTGCATGAAAAACCGAACCGATTTTCTAGTGATGATTTTTCGCCAACTCAGAATTGAAAGAGCACTCTCTCATTCTGAATCAGTGAAAAGTCACTGATAAATAGTCAGAATCGCAGCACAGGGAAAATCAGAAAAATTCACTAATTTTCAGCGAATTTTCGCTGATTTTCCAGTGAATTTTCACTGATTTTCCAGTGATTTTTCTCACTGATTTGTTTTCAGTAAAAAAATTCACTGATTTTCTCCTGTGCTGCAATTCTGACTGTTTCTCAGTGATTTTCGATAATTTTCACTGATTTATAATTTATTGAGTGAGCAAACTGACAGTAAAATTATAAATTGAAACAAAGATAAGTAGAAAAATCATCCTGAAATATTTTGTAATAGGTACTTCTACATTTTATTTAAATGTGGCATTCGAAATTTTCCAAAATGTTGATAAATTCTTTGAAGATTTGTCTAATTTCGAATCAAAAATTGACCGGAGGATTTTCCTGCCTTCCTATCCTCTTTCCCACCTTTGCTCAACCCATTCAAAGTTGATACAGGACAAAACATTTTTATAAAAATTGTTTTCGATTTTCATAATTCTTTTTGCTTACACATTCATTTTCAAGATTATTTTTCCCTTTGAACATTTTACTCTGGGCCTTTTCAATTGCAAAGGGCAAAAATTCATCAGAAGGAATTCATTTAGTTTGAGAGGTACCGCTAATTTCCACGATAAAAAATAAGTTTTGATCCAGTTTTTCCAAAAAGGTAATTCCTTCAATTATGAAGGTTAGGCAACATTTATTCAATGTTTCACCAACGATTTCACTCACCTCAGTGGTATACAAATCTCCTCCATTGAAAACTATTCTTAACAATCCTCATTCCCAATATATTGCCTATTCTTAAAACAATGAATGATAACTTGCACAATTACTTTCATAAAGATTTTTTTCCAGGCACAAATCGCGTGGATTTTCATGGGTCGCAATTCTATTATGCATTTTATCCATTCACGTACTACTCTCCTCAGCTAGACCCAATCTAGAGGTATGTGTTCGAGCAACTCAATACATAAAACAATTCATCAAACAAAAATTTGATATTTTTACATTTGATAAAATTATAGGACACTAGTGCTGAAAAAACGGCTGAATCAGATGTCGATGTGGTTAATAAGCTCACTGAATTAAACCCGGAAACCAGAAAAAGCATACAAGATACGATCACCAAAGAAAAAGAAAAACCTATGGAAGGGAATACAGATTACCAAGAACTAGATCCGCCAGAGGTGGAAGATGTTGAAGAAGAAGAGGAAAACGATCCAGCAGGAGATGATTACCCTATTGAAGACGGGGAGGTTAAGAGTTTCACAGAGCCTAAAACGTCAACCGTTCCTACACGACCAACTCCTCGTCGTCGTGAATATTCCGAAGATGGTGGGGAAGAGGAAGAGACCTCAGGAGAAGATTCGGGAATGGAGACTGAAACGATGCAAACTCCGAGCACTTCGACTTCTACCACAGAAGAACCAACTCCGAGGATGGTGGGACCACAAGGAGCAGGTGAGGGTGACTATGAAACCACAGAATCTTCAGAATCGGAGCGATTTGTCGAAAACACATCAACAATAGAGATATCTACACCCATAACTAATAGGGGTTTAACGCTGAAAAATTACAGTTTCGTTCTATTCGTCTCAGTATTGTTGTACATTTTTGCATAGGTATTTTATGAATTGTTTCAATAAAACTATTTTTATATGATTTCTCCGCATTAGACTTTTTTTCTGGTAGCTGAGTCGCTGATGCAAAAGAAACTGGGACAGTATGTAAATTGGCCTATTGTCGTCTGTGATATAGTTGAAAAATTTTCTTCCTGTGTGATTGGCGAGTTGATTACTTGGCGACACGAAACTGTACGATGTAACAGACCTCTTGGATTGTTTGCTTGTAAGTTATTATCAAAAATGTAATTTTGTGTTCCCACTGTAAAATTTCCAAATTACCTACCGTTTTTATGTAAGTTTTTAAAAAAATGGAGGCCTATTTTTATGTGAAGTACTTCTAATCAGTTATCGAATGGGTATTTGTTTTGCATTTTCTTTCATTTTTTCTTTCCAGCGTAGTGTTTCAAAAAAATGTAGTAATGGTAGGGCACTTTATAAATTAAAAATGGGCAAGTTGCAAACATTGTTTTTAAATACAAATTTTTTAAAAAGGTCACACTGTGACTTTTTTTTAGAGTATCACATTTCTGCTTTCATTATCAAATAAAATATCAAAAATTTACCAAAAAAATCAAAAATCAGCTAAGGCGGCTGAAATTTTTCTACGGAACTTTCAGAAATCCTATTTCCAAAAGTTACACTTTTATTCAAATCTGCGATATGCACCTCCAATGTACTTGAGTAGGTAAAGGGTATGGCCGCATAAGGAGTGAAATTGTGCATTGACGCTTTTGGGCTCCTAAATTCCTCAAGTGGCGTACTGTAAGTACATATATTGACTAGAAAAAATGTTTCACTAAATTTTGAACCCCTACCCCCTCCGTTTCGGAGTTATGGCCATTTTATTGCATTACATATTTTCAAAAAAATTTAATTTCAACAGAAATGAAGGAAAATTCCTGTTTTTTGGGACAAAGTTACATCTCGTAGAGGTGTATTTATGTTATTTTTTTCAACAATTTTGGTACACTCCTTCAGGTTTTTTCGGATATTCAAAGTTTTCAATCATAAAAAACATCATATTATCATATTATAAGCAAAGAGTAACACCGTAGAAAAATTTGAAGATTCAAAATACATACATTTTTTTTGTCATGAAAAATCAGTGAAAAAAGTGGATTTTGAAACTTTAAGCAAAACTATTGCGAAAAGGGTGTTTATCGGGGTGTTTTGACCGGCTAAACACGAATTTAGAATTGGTTTTGTTATTTGGTCATTTTTTTCTGCATAAAACGCTCAAAATTTGGAATTTTGTACGATTTTTTGCGATTACCGCACTTAATTCAAAGAAATGGCAAACACCAAATGCACAGAAAAATTCTACATAAAAAAACGTATTTTTTAGTCATTTTTCCAGGGTAGTCACTCTTCGCTTATATGGTGTTTCCTACGACTGAAAACTTCAAATAGCAGAAAACACACAAAGGAGTGCAGAAAAATTGTTTAAAAAATTATCATAAATACACTTCTACGAGATGTAATTTTGGGTCAAAGGGCAGAAAATTTCCTTAGTTTCCGTTGAAATTAAAAATTCTTGAAAATAATGCAATAAAATGGCCATAACTGCAAAAAGGAGGGGGTAGAAGTCTAAAATTTAGTGATAAAAATTTTCTAGTCAATATACACCACCAGAGTTGTCATTTTACATGTAGAATATCTTATTCTACATTTTACGTAAAAATGTAGAATAAGTTAAATTTTTACGTAGAATAAGTGTAAAATGTAAAATAAGCTGTACGGCTCTTCTGATTGGCTAATAAGACAATGATGGCTGAAAAATCGTCCATAAAGCCCAAAAATCCCAAAATGATAATAAAAAAATCACAAATATTTCTACCCCGCGTATTTTTGGTTGAAAAAAACAGAGTGTTTTTATGTTCCACGTAATTTTTTCTGTCCTGAAATTAAATACAATTTTTCAAAAAAGGATTGAAAACGTATTAATTGGTCTCTGATCGGTAAAAAACTCATGAATTAAATATTACAGTCGAAAAATTTGAACATAATTCAATGAAATTGACGTTTTTTCCGGCTTATTTTACATATTCTACTTATTCTACTTATTCTACATTTTACATTTTTTTCAAAACTTATTCTACTTTACTTATTCTACATCTTATTCTACATTTTATTCTACATTTTACATTCTACATGACAACTCTGTACACCACTCTTGAGCTGTTTAGGAGGTAGGAGCCCGAAAGCGTCAAGGGCCAAATTCATAGCCTTATCCGGCCACATCCATTGACAAAAAAAATCATGATTTTTCATCATATCTTTGCTATTTGCAATATGCTTCAGGATCCAGGACAATTTTCACCTTACCACACCCATGAAAAAAATTTCAAAAAAGTCTGTAGGGTTAATAGTCCAGTGGAATTAACATTTCATAGGGAAAGACTCGGCGGCCAACCGATTTTTGGCTTTAATGGTCTATTTTCATGTCCTGAACATGAATCTGAGGTGTCCGGTCCCGTCCGGTGTGCGCGTCTTCCCCAAATTGTGGATCTTTGCCCCCTAAATCAGGTTTTTGGCCCATAACTGCCAAAATATTGGCGCTAGAGCAAAAATGAGGTCTATAAAACTTATTCTACGTCAAATTTCCTATCAGACGACTTTGAATGGTATTCACAAACCCAAGAGGGCTAGAGCTATAATTGATCGAAAGGAAGGTTTTCTTCAAAAATCTGATTTTTGGCTTATATCTACTGAAATATCGATTCTAGTGCAAAAATGAGGTCTACACAACTTAATCTACATCAAATTTCCAATCAAATGACTTATGAATGATACGCACAAACCCAAGGGGGTTAAAGCTACAATTGAGCAAAAAAAGAGGGGTTTCAATTTTATTTATAACACTACCTATTCGACAAAACAAAGTCTTTATTCTGTGTTACTGTTTTAATGCCTAAATTCTGATTCTAGGAATCGAAATACACCAACATACTTATTCGTGGCTTTCAAAGTTTGCTTGGAGGATGGGGGGGGAGTCGAAAAATGAAGTTTTTCGAGAACAATAAACTAGTTTAAGAAAAAAAATCAAAATTTTTTTGGCCTAGTCTTATAAAAAATTTTACGGCGAATCGAATGGAACAAACCGCAGACCTCTTATCTCATTTAGAAAAAAAAGTTACAGCTTAAACTTTCCTAACTTCTGTGAAAAAATCTCGTTTTTTTGTGCCTTGGCTAGCAAAAAGTGACATTTCTGAGCAAACTAAACATCCTACGACAAAAATGATAGGAACCAAAATTGCAGAGAATAAATTTTCCTATATGGTAGATGCGGTTCGATTTTTTTGGCACGCATAGTTTTCAAGATATTTTTGTGTAAAGTTGAAAATTAGTAACTTTTGGTAGCCAAAAATTAATTAATTTTTCATTTTTTTCTCAATCGCCTCTACCAAAGTTCAACTTTTACTCGAAAATATCTTGAAAACTATGTGTCCCAAAAAAATCTAACCGCTTCTACCGGTTAGGAAATTTTATTCACTATAATTTTGGTTTTTATCATTTCAGCAGATATAAATCAAAAATCAGATTTTTGGAGAAACTCCCCTTCTTTTTGATCAATTATAGCTCTAGCCCTCTTGGGTTTGTGAATACCATTCAAAGTCGTCTGAGAGGAAATTTGACGTAGAATAAATTTTATAGACCTCATTTTTGCTCTAGCGCCAATATTTTGGCAGTTATGGGCCAAAAACCTGATTTAGGGGGTATAGATCCACAATTTGGGGGAGACGCGCACACCGGACGGAACCGGACACCTCAGATTCATGTTCAGGACATGAAAATAGACCATTAAAGCCAAAAATCGATTGGCCGCCGAGTCTTTCCTTATGACCTCCTTTTTTTGGCTAATTCTACTGGACTATAATGTATGCACCAAAAAGGTAGAAAAATGATTGAACTTCAATTTGTTGTATAAATGAGACGATCTGGCGAATTTGAATAGATTTGATAGACCAGTTGGTCTAGGGTAGTGCACCATGCCTTAGACTTCCTTATTTAATGCATCGAAAAACGCTCTGCATTTTAATCAGATACCACAAATGACGAAAATAATTATCATTCGACGAAAAGAACCCATCTCGAATACTATGGCAATAAATCGATAATGAACCTAAACCCGAGAGAATGTCGATTACAATTTACATAATATGAAAATGATAAGAAAACTAAATGAAATCAAGCGACTAATTAGGTGGGAATTAAACCGAAAATTAAGCTGACACGAAAATAAAATCGTGCATTTGAAATTCTCGAAAGAGTTAATCGCTTATCACACATTATCAGCTTCAAATGTTTCACGCATCACCATATTGTTTTTGTTTTTTTTTTTCAGGTGTAGATTTACGTGTGAATACCGAAAACGTCAGTTAATTACGATGTAAAGCCTAAGTTTATATTTTTTGATCATTCTTTTACTATGCTCGTGTTAAAATTTTGGATTTTTGCGATTGTGGTGTTTTTAGTTCACGAGGTTAATTGTATACTCGTGCAAGATGTGATGCCTCAATCGTATAAATTGAAATTGGTTCCTTTATTAGATAACGGTTTCATTTTCATCGGTGAAGTGTTTATCGACATACGTTGTAATTTTTCCACTACCGAGATCGTGCTTCATTCTAGTAACTTGACTATTTTTCACGTGGAAGTTTTACACAATGGGCAAGAGTTTCCTAGCACTTATGAGCTGCAGAACAGACCCGAGTTGCTGTTTATCACAACTAAAAATTACATGGCATTCGATGGCGAGTACACGGTTCATATCAAATATCAAGGTTACCTGAACGACGATATGATAGGATTTTATAAAAGTTCATATAAAATTGGTCGTCAAACTAGGTAAGTTATAAATACCTAGGAAGTTAGCCTCTTTCAATATGCGAGCCTGATGTAGAAACCACTCTTAGGGGTTAAAAATTGGTTTTTGAGTTGAGGTCCCCCTTGATTTTACTCCTTTTGAGAGGCCCAAAATTAGTGTCAACTCAAAAACCAATTTTTGACCCCTAAGGATGGTTTCTATATCCAAGCTCACATATTTAAATTAAAAATATGTGGGTAATATAGGTAGGTAAAAAATACGATTAATATATTTTTTAGATGGTTGGCTACCACTCAATTTCAATCAAATTTCGCTCGAATGGCATTCCCTTGTTTTGATGAACCTAGATATCGAACAGTATTCAATATAAGTGTAGCACGATACAAAGATCAAATCGCGTTGAGTAATATGCCCGTAAAAGAAATCAGTAAAGAAGAGTAAGAAGATAACAATTTAACGACTTTTTAATTTTTTTCATTCGTTCGTTGCATTAATTGGATTTGTTTCAACCATCAGTCCAACTATCAATAATCGCATATGGAATACTTTCGAATCGACTCCACCAATGTCAACTTATCTCGTCGCTGTGGTTGTATTTGATTTCAAAAGGTTTAGAAGTGAAGATCGCAGAATTTCTGTATGGGCTCGTGAAAACGTTATAAAAGATGCTGAATATAGTTTTCATCGGAGCTCTGTCATACTGCAATATTTGGAAGAGTACACTGGTATAAAATATAATTTACCGAAATTAGATTTGATCGCAGTACCAGACTTTAAATCTGGAGCAATGGAAAACTGGGGTATGACGATATATCGGTACGTGAAGATTTTCTTCAAAGATTATCAACACACTATTTTATTTTTATTTTTCTCCACATGTTTCTCTATAATAAACTATCAAATCATAAATCACTTAATTCCACCTAATGGGGAAGAGGGGGAGAAAAAGGATGATTTGTAAAAAATAGTAAACATTAAAAATTGTTCAAAACCCCTCGAAAATAGATACCCATCACTTTTTCCATGTTCTTTCAAAATTCGGTAAAAAATACCTAACTGTTGGATTTTTTTTTGAAATGACAATATCAGTATGAATATTTTAACCCATCGATATTCCATACTTTCCCAATTTTTGAAAAAAGAAAATACAATGAATTTTTCTTTCATTTAAAAAAATGGCCTGAACCTGGTGGTGGTGGTGGGGTGGGGGGGGAGGTGATGATAATAATGAAAAACCAACTCTCTTAATACTCTTAATAGTCTACAGTCCAAGAGGTAAAAAGTGTTCATTGAGCGTGCATTTTCGCTGGACAAAAAAATCAGTTGGTTTGTTGTAGGTATGGGTCCCGTAGTCCCAAAAAACCGAATTTTGGATTTTTGTTAAGGCACAATAGGGGGCTGAGGCCTGAAACCCCCCTTTTCCCAATTTTAAAATTTGACTTTGGACAAATTTTTTTTTCACATTCTGGTAGCAGACACTCCCCTGACTCCAAATATATGTTACATTCCTTGAGTCACGAGCACAATGGGGTGCTGGGCCCCCCATGTGTGATTTTTTGCCAAATTTGATCATTTTTGGCACAATATTGCCTCTGTAGGCGTTATGCGGTATGCTGAACAAAAACAATCAAACGCAATGTATTCTTGGGTTCATTCCGCGTCCAATGAGCCAAAGTTTGAGGAAAACTGTTGACACAATAGACCGTGGTGGAATTTCAAAGTTTTGAAAGCACGCGATTTTCTCTCCCTTTGATTAAAAAAATCTTAAACTTGGGTTGCGACCTATCAAAATAGGTTAAAATTTCACGAGCAACCCGAAATTATTTATGAAAATTAAATTAGAGCAATTTTAATCCATTTTGAGCCCCAAATTGGGATAATTTTTGAGTATTTTCAAAGAATTGACATGTGACCTATGAAAGTGTGGTAGAATTTCGCCAGAAATTCAACAAAACCATCCAAAAAATTTTTGAGCAACTTTTGAGAATTTTGAGTTTTAAATTGAGTCAATTTTTGATTAATTATGCCAATTTTTTGAAAAAACTGAAAATCAACTCAATTTGAGGCTCAAAATTCTCAAAAGTTGCTCAAAAAAAATTTTGGATGGTTTTGTTGAATTTCTAACGAAATTTGATCTACCTCATTTTCATAGGTCACATGCCAATTTTTTGAAATTAATCAAAATTGACTCAATTTGTGGCTCAAAATTTTAAAAAGTTGCTCAAAAATTTTTTGGATGGTTTTGTTGAATTTCTAGCGAAATTCTACCCCACTTTCATAGGTCACATGCTAATTTTTTGAAAAAACTAAAAATTCACTCAATTTGAGGCTTAAAATTCTCAAAAGTTGCTCAAAAAAGATTTTGGATGATTTTAGCAAAAAAAATTCAAAACTTTCTCTCCATTTTTCGCTGAGTAATGAAAAATACATTTTTTAAAAAACAATTTTATTTGGGTAGTTAACCCGCCGACTCCACACATGTGACAAATGTCACAGACCGGTTTTTTTCGTGCGTTACGTTGGCAGGAATGAGTGATCGGGTGGTAACGCCTCCTAGTACCTATGAGCCTTTGATTATATACAGGGTGTTTCAAAGTTGACCGCGCTCCTTCCAACCAGTGAGTGAGCCACTTATCCTGAGTCGAAGTATGTATGTTTGCCTAACCTTCAAACTGCAGGGGCTGAGTTATACTCTTTGAAAAAATTTTTTTTTGAATTTTGTTTCGCACTTTCTACCGAGCGTTACTCGGCAACCAAGATAGGTAGAAAGTTGCGCTTTGCGGCAACGGATAGCCCACTTTCTCTAGAATTTTTCTATGCGATTGATAATTTTTGCAGGTGAACTAGGGTGGCTGTACCGCATGGAATATTCGAAAAAAACGTATAAAAAAGTTGACGATTTTTTCTATTTTTGTAAATATTTTAAAAAATTGTCCTCTATTGAGTGAATGATTATTAATGTTTCTAGAAGAAAAAACTTTGATATTTCTAATGAAGCAAACCCCACTCCTCTATCTTGCTCGAATCAAAAGTTATGAGCGTTTAATTTTGTGAAAAATACAAGAAAATCCTCACTTTTTTGATTTTTCAAATTTCAAACATTTTTATCTTTGAGACTAATTGAGATAGGGAGGTGGGGTTTGCAGCATTGAATTAACCAAGTATAACACTACACAGCATAGGAATGATATACCTCAATTTTTCAAATAAAAATTTTTAATGAAAAATTTTTTGAATTTTTTTTGACAGAAATTTTTTTAAATAAAGAACTTGAAGATATTATTTCGATTTTGTGTAGTGCAATACTTGGTTAATTGAATGCTGCAAACCCCATATCCCGGTCTCATTTAGTTACGAAGATAGAAATTTTTGAAATTTGAAAAATCAAAAAAGTGAGGTTTTTCTTGTATTATTCACAAAATCAAACACTCATAACTTTTGATTCAAGCAAGATGGAGGAGTGGGGTTTGCTCCATTGGAAAGATCAAAGTTTTTTCTTCTAGAAACATTAATAATCATACACTCAATAGAGGACAACTTTTTTAAATATTTACAAAAATAGAAAAAATCGTCAACTTTTTTACACGTTTTTTTCGAATATTCCATGCGGTACAGCCACCCTAGTTCACCTGCAAAAATTATCAACCGCATAGAAAAATTCTAGAGAAAGTGGGCTATCCGTTGCCGCAAAGCGCAACTTTCTACCTATCTTGGTTGTCGAGTAACGCTCGGTAGAAAGTGCGAAACAAAATTCAAAAAAAAAAAAATTTTCAAAGAGCATAACTCAGCCCCTGCAGTTTGAAGGTTAGGCAAACATACATACTTCGACTCAGGATGAGTGGCCCACTCACTGGTTGGAAGGAGCGCGGTCAACTTTGAAACACCCTGTATACTTCGTAAACGAAGTATATATAATCAAAGTATGAGCACTCGGCCCACCGTTTGTTTCCGCTATGCAGCAAATTGCCTACTTTTTCATTTGAAGGGGCAAACGTTTCTGGAAAAAATCTTGATCGATACGAATTTTCATTTTTTTTGCCCCTTAAATCCAAAAGATAGGCAAAGTGTTGTGCACGAACCAGTAGGGCATAGATACACAAGTATCTGTCGGGTGGCGATTTCATCCCTTCCACTTTTCATTCAGTGAAAAAAATCATCAATAAATACGAAAAATACATATTTTTTTCTAAAAATGTTGCCCCTTCAAATAAAAAAGTAGGCAATTTGCCCATCAAGGGAAATGAAAGGTTGAACATTTATGTACACGTATCAAACTTTGGTCCAGCGCTAGAAAATTAATTGGCAAATGCCATTTTTTTATGTGTGGAGTCGTAGGGTTAAATTTCTCTCGTACTTCGCTTCACAGCAGAATTTTGGCAATTCCAATTTCTCCCACATCCCAATCAGAATTATCGAAATCCTAAATTTTTCTCATTACCTCTCAAAAGCGAATTTAGTGTAATTCAAATTTCTCCCGTACTCCTCTCCAGGGCAGAATTCCAGTAATTTTACAATTGTATACCCGTACCCACCTCCAAAGCAAGATTTTGATAATTTTAAAATTATTCTCCTTTATATATCCTCCAGAGCAGAATTTAGGTACTTAATCTTAAAAATTTTCGTGCAATCAACAGCAAATTTTAGTCATTTGAATTATTCTCATACCTACTCCACATCAACACGCAGAAATTGAGTAATTTTATTTTTCTCGTACTCCCTCCAGGGTGAATTTAAGCGATTCAAAGTTTCCCCGTACTCCCTCCGGTATAAAATTTTAGCAAAGTTGGAATTTCTCCCGTACCCCTCTCCAAGGAAAAATTATAATAATTCATATTTCTCCTTTATCCTCATCAGAGCAGCATTTCGGAAATCTTAAAAAAATTTTCGTACCCTCCTCTTGGGAAAATTTTGATAATTGAAATTCCTTCAATAACTCCTTGCAGAGCAGAATTTTGATCGATTAAACTTTTTTATCGCACCTCCTCCGGGGTGAATTTGGAATAGAGATCCAAATAGGTACCTGAAACATAGAAAGTCTTCACACCCCTTAACCTAATCCGCTTTTGGTTTATATGACTGAAGATTCGCAAATGTAAAATGATTTATAATTTTTACAGAGAACGAAGCATGATATACCAGGATGACAATAGTTCAGCCAAACAAATGGAACTGATTACTTTAATCATAGTTCACGAACTAGCCCATCAATGGTTTGGAAATTATGTTACCCCCAAATGGTGGGATTATACTTGGTTAAATGAAGCTTTCGCAACATACTTGAAATATGACATAACATCAATGGTGATTAAATCTGATGGAAAAAATTACGAACACCGTGATGGTGATTTTGACCAATGACCTGATTCACAGATTGAACCCTCTTGGCGTATGGATCAATATTTTGTTACAGAGGTTTTACAAAATGCACTTTTTGTTGACGAAGTCAACTACCACCATGCTATGACTTCTTCTGTGAAAACTACTTCTGAAATTGAAGAAATTTTCGACACTATAACTTATCAAAAAGGTATGTAAATAAGTAATAATCATACGAATTATAAATATTGAAAGAAAAATGTGTGCAGTAAATTTTAATTCATTGTTAGTAATTTAGGTGCATCGGTTTTGAGAATGTTTGAACAAATCATGTCAACGATGAGTTATCAAAAAGCATTGAAGTATTATTTAACGCGAGGGTAATCGACGATACATTTTACTATTTTCTAATAAGTAATTTTATTTTTTTAAATAAAAAAATTTCCACCTTTCAGGCATGAAAATGGAGGAATAGTTGAACCTGAAAATTTATGGAAAGCTTTTGACAGACAAGCTGACCTGGATAGGTTAAAATTACCTTTACCTCCTTCAGAATTGATGAAAGATTGGACTACGAATCGAGGTTATCCACTCATAAATGTAACCAGAATTGTTAAAAATAACTCCGTTATCATCGAGCAGGCAAGTCAATAAGATGACAAAACATAAAATTTATAATTTCTCGAACGTTGAACCTTGAATTAATTCAAAGTTGTACTCTTGCAGTTGACTTATAAATCACCAAGATCGACAACTGGAGTCCCAGACCAAAAATGGATCGTTCCTCTAACCTTCACAACTTCTCGTTCACTCAACTTTTCCTACACAAGACCTACTCATTGGATCGGAATAAATTCATTGAATATCCACATTCAAACGCCATTGAAACACGACGAATGGATAATATTCAATAAGCAACAACTAGGTGATTCGAGTTGATGATCGCCAGTCATACAGTAAATATAAATTGAAATTTTAATCATTCCAAAAATTTATCAACAGGATTTTATAGAGTAAATTACGATCTCGACAATTGGAAATTACTAGTGAAAGAATTACATTCTCATCCAGAGAAAATTCACGAGGTCAACCGAGCCCAGCTCATAGACGATTCTTTTGCATTAGCCATTGATGAGAAATTACCATACGACGTTCCAATCAATTTGGCTAATTATTTATCAAACGAAATCGATATGATACCTTGGTTTTCGGCAATTAAAAATTTCAACTACTTATTTTCACAGTTTGAAAACACCGTCATCAATAGCACAGTTAGAGTGAGTAATTGATCCAATACTCGACGATCCAATAAAACCATAATTCTAGTTACAGATTTAGTTAGGTACCTAATTTCAGAAATACGTCGAGCAAATAATTAGCAGTCAATACAAACGAATCGGATTTGTCGAGAATCAAACCGATGATCATTTGACGAAAACGGGTCGTACTGTAATAATCAATTTAGCCTGCTCGATCGGTTATTCGGATTGTATTACGAAGACGAAAAAAATATACGAACTTCATGCGAACGATTTGAGCAAGTAATTCATGATTTATTTCCGAGAATTTTTTTAAAAGTCTTTTGACTCTAGAGATAAGTATAATTTTTATATTAAATTCATTTTCAATTTTCTTTTAGAGTACCTGCTTATCTCAAGTACTCGGTATATTGTATGATGTTAAATCATGGAAATGCTGATATCGTTTGGAGTAAATTATGGGCTCTTTATAAAACGACTGAATTCGCTTTCGAAATTGAAACGATACTTTCCACGGTGGGATGCATGAACGATGAAAAATTAATCGCAAAGTAGGTACCTAAACTCAAAAACAGAAAATCCTTTTTCATAAATGACGTGTAATACCTACCTAATAATCTGTATGCCTCCGTTTAGCATTTTAGATAAATTAATTGACGAAAACGACAACGATATTCGTAAGCAAAATAGAATATTCGTCCAAAGATCTATTTATCAAACAACAAACGGTGTCACTGCAATTATAAATTTCATTGCCAACTTGATATCGAAACAAGAGTAAGTGTGTGGATTTAACGTAAAACTTTGCCTCTTCTCAGAGTGATTCGTAATTTTTTTAAAAATTATTTTGCGTCGCAGTGACCTAAATTCAAACACGATAGTAAAAATAACTTCGATCGCCAAAAAAATTAAGTCGAAGATCAAATCCGAAGAACAGACAATTTTGGTGAGTAGAATGTTTTTTTTTTGTGATTAAGACAATTATCATTTTTTCTTTCTTGAATCGATGAAAATCAGAGCTGACGATACATATTATGTAGATAGAATTTCAGTTTAGGGAGAGATCAATAAAAAAAATTTCAGATGAAGAAAATGAATAGGAAAAATAATCAATTCACAATTTTTCTGAGCGATTTTAGGCTGCAATTAATTTCATTGCAGACTTAATCGCACGTATTTTTCTAGCTTTTGAGGCCGGAATGATCATCGGAAATATCGGAATGGTTTTTCATCCCAAAAATTCGTCCCACGATTTATCCGAACATTTTTGGACTGCGATTAATTTGGGATGAATTTTTATCGCAGAATTAATCGCACCTATTTTTCTAGTTTTTAAGGCCGGGATGATCACTGAAATGGATTTTCATCCCAAAAAAATCAATCCACAATTTTTCTGAGCGTTTTTGGGCTGCGATTAATTCTGCGATTAATTTCATCGCAGAATTAATCGCACGTATTGTTCTAGTTTTTGAGGGCGGGATGATCACTGAAATGGATGTTCATCCCAAAAAAATCATCCCACGATTTTTCTGAGCATTTTTGGGCTGCGATTAATTCTGTGATAAATTTCATCGCAGAATTAATTGCACGTATTTTTATAGTTTTTTGAAAAATCGGAGATGACCTCTTAGAGACAAATTGAAGTTAGCTCAGGGAGGCCTCAAAACAAAAGTTTCCTTAAAAGAGGAAGTTAGGAAGGTAACCCCTATCAATATTTGAAAATTCCTAATTCAAACCCAATTTTTCCATTCTAAAAGGAGATACAAGCTGCTACTTGCCTTTTTTTCCCATTTTATCTGGCTTTAGGCCTCCGAAAAATCACTCAATTTTTTAAGCACCTTTTTTTCAAAAAAAAATCGCCGATTTTTCAAATAATTTCATTGATTTTTTTCAATAATTTCCTTTCTTCGAAAATTTTTCATTTATCACTCCTTGTACTGCGATTCCAATTAGTATTAGTGATTCGTATCGATTCATAAATGATAGAGAATAAATGCACCAAATGATGGTACAATTTGAACACTCGAAATTTTAAATTTCAGTTGAAGAAATTGATAACAGATATAAATCAAGAAAATACAAATTTCACCTATCTAACAAATGCTTTGAAGAATGCGCACAACGAAGGTGTAAAAAGGATACGACTGAATAGAAAAAGAATGGATGAACTGAAAACTGCAATTGAAAATCGCATGCTATCGCCATTATCTTTCATCGATTCCATCACTGAAGAAGATACAACACCGAGTCCACCACCTTCGTCTGCTCATCTAATATCGTCGTATTGGATTCATACGTTGAATTTTGGAATAATATTCATATATTTAAGGCCATTATTTATGATATAACATCAGAACCGCTACTCACAAGTTCATCTTTTTCAACTGATGATAATTCCAGGAAAGATGTTTAGATCTAGAAACGCGACGATGAAAATTATGTGAGCCAAATAGAACGAAGAAATGAGAATCGTGAATTTAAAAACATCAAAAATTTTATGAAACCTGATCATTTTTGTAAATTTACTAATTATTATGTAACGTGGAATTAAAAAATGAGGCGGGATTAGCTGCAAAATCAATTTTTTTCTTGATTAGTAAGGAAAATTGCTTATTGAAAAATTCGAAGAAATTGGTTTCAGAACCAGATTTTTACCACAGAGCACCAAAAATGTTCCATTTTTTAAAATCACTTATATGTAGGTAGAAAATTTTACTAACGAAGGAGGTATCCCAACTCGAAGTAAAATTTTGAGCCGAAACAAAAATAAATCGAAAGTACAATATAAAATAACCTCTTATCCAAAATTACCTCTCATCGCCCTGCAAAATATAAAAATTTGATCTAATCAATGAAAAAGTCTGAAATTTGGTATATATACCCGATTTTGGCCTCCAAAATCGATTGGAAGTGGTTTAGATGAAACGTCACACGTCACAGAGTATCCAAAATTTTTGTGAAATTTTCAAGCACTGGAGAAAAGCCTATAAAAAAGGTCCATATGAACTTCAGCACATATAATGGCGGATTACCTACCCATATTGTTGACCAAAACTGCGATTAAAGTACATTTTACGAAATTCGTAACTTCTAGTTCACATTCATATTTGTCGACAGAAAATTTCTCAGGAAAAAATTGAACAATTTCCCGACAGCGCGTAGGCATCGAGGTAAAAACCTGAAGGTTGGCAGATAGGAAAAGGTTCCTTATTTTCGATATAATAGGTTAACAATATAGGTAGGTAATCCGCCGATATAGGTGCTAAAGTCCAAATGGACATTTTCATGGATTTTTATGCAGAGCTGGAAAATTCCAAAAAATTTTGGGACATCTCCAAACCACTTCCAGTCAAATTGGAAGGTCGAAAATTGGGTATATACCAAATCTCAGATATTTTCGTTGAGCGGATCAAATTTTCATAATTATTTTGCAGGGCGATGAGGTAATTTTAATTTCTCGAATTCGCAAAAATTCGAGAAATGAACTTCAAAATCTAAAATTTTGGATTAGGGCTCTTTTATGTTGTAGGTACTTACTTTCGATTTAATTTTGTTTCGGCTAAAAATTTTACTACGAGTTGGGATACCTCCTTGTAAGAAGAATTTGAAAATTTGAAATAGCTAATTGAGGGCCATTATGTCCCCAAGTGTTTCACACTAAAAAAATTTGGAAATACCTACTGGGTTCTAGGTACATATTTTTTATATTCATTATTCAATCTGAAATTTCACGGAAAATTTGAAAAATTTAAAATCGTCATGTTTTTAAGTCCCCTGAAGAAGACTTTGACTCTAATAATATAATTTGAAAATTTAGGAAATTGAAATTTTTATTTTTTTTGCGGATTTAGACTTTTTTGGGAGGATAATTAGGGGCATAATGGTCTTCAAAGTAACCTTTTCAAGTTCTCGGTGAAATTTTCCATCAGCATATGACCAATATTTCAAGATATATACTTACGAAAGAGAAAGATATTTTTTCGAATGAGTTTTTCCAAAAAGTTGATTTTACAGTTCACTCATTCCCTTAAACACATGTTACATATAGTCGAATTTTAGATCTAGAGGGAAAGGGACAAGATTGCCAACCTCAGTGATTTCTCATTAAAATCAGTGATTTTTCAGCTTTTGGAGAAGTTGAGTGATTTTCGAAAATTTCAGTGATTTTGGTGATTTTTTTACTCCGTTTACAAGGTCTACTTTTAAATTTTCAGTGATTTTGATGAAAAATATTCGAAAAAAATGAAACACAGCCATTTCTGGCGCTTTTGACATTTTTTACCGTAATTTTTGAGGATGAATACAGTGATAAAAGTGATTTTTGAACGACTTCTGGGAGAAAAACTGTGATTTTAGTGATTTTTGAACAAATTGACTATACTTTGTGATTTTTAGTGATGCGGTTTTTTAGCCAAAATAGTTTTGAAATCTCGGTTGGCAACCTTGGGAAGGGAGTACCCTCAAGTCCACTTCGTTTGGCCCTTACCTCCATAACGTATTTACGATTAGATACCTACTAACATTTATATAAGTACAATGTAAGTACGTATTGTTAAAGTCCATTATATTTTTTATCACATCACCTACATAAATATGATTAAGTGTTTATCAAAATAAATCGAGAAATACATATTACATAGGTAGGTAGCGAAAAAAAACACCTTGAGATTTGTTAAAACCACAAATCGCTATACACAAACAACTCCATTCAATAAAAATTGTAAAATTTTCTACCCTGTACTTTGAAAATTTCCACAAATATTTAACTTCATCGAATGTCTACCGATCATACCACTAAGAAATGATAAAATACGAAAAATTTGGTAACCACTCGAAAAAAAAAACGTACTTCACAAAAAAAAACCTAATGACTAATTATATAACGTCGAAAAAAGTATACCACATATTTATCTATTATTCTCTTACCATTCGATTTATTTTATCAGTTTTTTAAAACATATCGAATCTAAAGTACGTTCTTCTCTCGGGTTATTCATTGCTAAATTTATGTATAAACAACGATATCTCAGTAACGTTTAAAAATTGAAACACATTTCGCATTTATTTGACCAACAGCTCAAAAATGTCTAAAATTTTCGTATTATTAGTGTGCATGAGCGTATCGATCGTTTACGCGAATTTTGACGTCGAAGAAAACGAACTACTCAATTTACCCGATCAAGTCGAACCGATTTTGTACAATTTGAAAATCACACCAGATTTAAGTACGTTTAATTTCTTTGGAAAAGTTGAAATCGATATACGAGTGAAATTCTCAACCAATGTTATCAAACTACATTGTAAAAACCTCGAGATCAACAAGTACAAATTGTACGAAAAAACAATGCCCAATACGTTACTTCCGACTCAGCTAAAACCAAACGCTAATTTTTGTGAAATTACTTCATCTCAAACGTTAAACCTCGGATCGATATATGTTCTGTCAATGGAATTCAAAGGCCAATTGAAGGAAAATGGCAAAGGATTATACAGAACTTCATACGAAACAAACGGCGTGAAAAAGTAAGCGCACATAGAATAATAATTATTCAGCTGTATTTTGTAATAAACACGATTTTTTTACTCAAAAAGATGGTTAGTAGCTACGAATTTTTATGGTAACCATGCCAGAGAAGTATTTCCTTGCTTTGACGAGCCACGTTTTAGAACACCTTTCTTAATCTCCGTAGCACGAAAATCAGATCAAAAAATTATTTCTAATATGCTTTCGAACGAAATTCATGCACACAGGTAAATTTTCGAAATTTTTACATCGACTATATAGAAAATAAAAATTTATTATAGGTAAGCCAATTTTCCTCCATTTTAGTGATAAAACACTAGTTTGGGACTCGCTGAAACCCACACCACCGTTATCAACAAATCAAGTAGGATTCGTGGTGACAGAATTTTCGTTCATAACAGAGACCGACAATTTGATAAAAATTTGGACAAGGCCAAATATGATGGAAAATGTTCAATATGCTTTGAAACAAACCGACAAGATACTGAAACAATTGGAAGATTACTTAAGTATACCTTACCAAGTATCGAAATTTGATTTTATCGTCACATCCGGAGGAACACCTCGTCAAACACAGATTGAGAACTGGGGATTATCTCTATTTACGTGAGTAAACAAATCAAGTTCACTAATTGAACGAATTCAAGTAGAAATACACGAAAATATTTTCAGTGAAATGCAATTAATATCCGACGAAAAAAAAATATCCGAAAAACAGCATAAAACCGTAACGAATTCGATATGTCGTCAATTGGCTCGCCATTGGTTTGGAGGACAGGTAGTGCCAGTTTCCATGGATTATACGTGGCTCACAGAAGCCTTCGCTGGGTACATGGAACTAGCAGTGACAACAAAGGTGATTTTTAATGGACTATAAAAATTCAAAAAAATTGAAAATTCACTAATGCTCGAATTTTTTTTTTAATTAAACAGGTAGAGCCGACTTGGAAAATCGATGCAATTTTCACCGTCGAAGTATTACAACCAGCTTTATGGGGAGAGATTTCAAATGCCCAGACGCTTACATCATCGATGAAAACCAGATCGCAAATCAACGATAAATACGAATTAATCAATCAGTTCAAAGGTTAGATTATTCTACACCATTAAACGTTCAATTTGAAAAAAAAATGCAAAGGCGTCAAAAATAAATAAATTTTCTCAAATGAAAATTTACAGGGGCATCTATTATCAGAATGTTGGAGCATATGACGTCAAAGACCTCACTACGAAGTGTTATTCATGATTATCTCGTGAATAGGTTCGTATTCAATGTTTCATGACATTAAGGGCCATATTCATAAACGATACTTGAGTATTCCTCGGCCTGGGCTAAGTATAATGAATTTTTATTCAATTCTTTGAGTTATTGAATAAAAATTCTATGATTTTTCAATGATGAATCAATACTTGAGGATCATAATTACTCGATTTGAATAAAAAATTTGTATCCAAGGTTTCAATACTCCTGGAAAAATAGCTCTAAAATTTATTACTTAGCCTATGGATACTCAAGTGTTTATGAATATGGCCCTAATTCCTACATCATGCACTAATTAAAAATTTACAGTCAGAAGCTAAATAATGGGCTTGTCACACCGGAAAATCTATTTAAAGAGTTGCAACATCAAAGTGAAATTGATTCGTTTCCTTTGCCACCTCATTTTTCTGTCGTTAATGTGATGAAAACGTGGACAGAAAATCAAGGTTATCCTTTGCTCACAGTTACACGAGATTATGAAAATGGAGCAATAGAAATTGAACAAGTTTGTATTAATTTGTCCTAACATGAATCATTTTCCAGGTCGATAAATTTTATATCTGATCAAATTTATGAATTTACGTAGCGGACTTTCAGACCAGATGGAGCTTCTAAGTCATCTGATGATCAAAAATGGATATCTCCAATCACCTATACAACAAAATCAACGGCCTTTTTCTATGAAACAACTCCTTCAGAGTGGATCCACACTGACAAGATGGCATTATCAGCGGACGTTGAAAGTTCAGATTGGATTATTTTTAATTTGCAACAAACAAGTAAAATTACGATGCAATATTTCACGTTAAAAAAAGGAAATAGGTATTTCAAATCTTAATTTAAAAACGTAATCAGATTATTACAGAGTGAATTACGATACACAAAATTGGAATTTCTTGATAAAGCAATTGGAAGAAAATATGAAAATGATACACGTTTTAAATAGAGCTCAACTGATAGACGATGCTTTCACTCTTGCATCTGAGAATCAATTACATTACAAAATACCTGTGCAGTTGGTTAACTATTTGCAAAACGAAACTGACATTGTACCAGTATTATCGGCAGTGTTTCACCTCAACATGCTGTATACCAAATATGAAGAAACGTCAACTCACCATGCGTTAGAAGTACGTACTTACAATGTGCAACAGAGTAGATCATTTTGCATAGGTTGGATGATATTAAAAAAGGGTTACAAAAGAATTCTGGAGGCTTCAAAATAACGAAATGAAAAATTTACCCCTTCCTCTAACTCAACTCACACCATTCCGGAAGTTTCTTCAAAATTTAACAACATTCGATGTTTTTTTTTTTGAAAATTCGATGAAATTTTTTTTGAAAAAATCACTAAAAATTATCTTAGAACTGAAGTTTTAATTTCAAAATTTACCATTGAGACTGAATTTCAAATTTTTTGGTTAAATTTTTCACATTTTTAAAATATGAATTCAAATTTTAAGGACAATTGATTCAACTTTTCAAAAAAAAAAGTGCAAAGCAATATTTTCTAGCAAGAACCGCATATGTGATCATGGATATAGAAACCACCCTTAGGGATCAAAAATTTATTTTTGAGTTGGCACTGATTTTAGGCCTTTCAGAAGGAGAAGAATCAAGGGGGAACCTCAACTCAAAAACCAATTTTTGACCTCTAAGAGTGGTTTCTACAGGGTGACTTGAAATTTCTGGAACGCGAAAACTGCTTCGTGGGACTTTTTTCGATTTTTGTACTTTTCAAAAAAAATCTCAAAATCCAAAATTTCGAAAATTTAAAAAAATGAGATATTTAAAAACTAACAGTTGCATATGATAGAGTTTTGGATAAGGATCAAAAATCATTGCATGCAAATTTTGCCTAATCAAAAATTTGAAAGGGGCAAAAATTTACAAAAAAATTAATTTTTTGTGAAATTGGCAACACTATCTCCCCCACTCAACACTTTTCAGATATTTTGAGTACAGTGTTGGCGTTGTCCCTTGTCGACCTACACGTAGGCAACCCCTCGTTCAGATCAAGCCAAGTTTAAATTACGAAAAAAATATTGTTCCGGAACTTTTGGGTCACCCTGTATATCCAGGCTCACATATGTACGGTGAAAGGAACTGAATTCTTATACGTAACCTAAAATACATAAGTAAAGAACAGAATAATGATTTTATTTTGAATTACAGGTAAGCATACAGAAGATTCTTAAAACACCTGTTCAATCATTCGGATTCAAAATAAATTCATCAGACGATCATCTAGTCAAATTAGGAAAACCCTCCGTCTTATCTTTAGCTTGTAAAGTAGGTCTAAGTAGTTGCATACAGGGTGCTTCAGAGGAATTCAAATCAAACATCGGAGATCTCAGCAAGTAAGTACCTATTCTGCTTTGTCATCCATATACCTTCATAAATCCGCAATGATTATTCAACGAATTAACCCATCATCAGAGTACAGCCAGACTTGAAAGAAGTGGTTTTTTGCACTGCTTTGAGGGAAACTGAAGACCCGGATTACAAAATTTATGAGAATTTGATGACAATGTATCGCACATCCAACATCGTTTACGAAAAAATTAGCATTTTAAAAGCCCTGGGATGTACCAGAGATGAAAACGTATTAAAAAAGTAAGCGCAGCACTTGCCATATTAGGATAATCGAGATAATTTTCATTTCTTTTCAAATAGGACATACTTTTAAATAAATTTCCTTTGTACAGAATATTATCAAAATTATTCCAAAAAGAAGACTTTTCAAAATTAGACGAAGATTACGTTTATGACTCGGTTTTATCATCATCAAATGGAATCACCACAGCGTTAAATTTTATCCAAGGGCGAACTTCTCAAATTACGTGAGTAATTTTTTTTACTTCACGTTGCATTGTTCCCAGCTCATTGGTAAAATAAAACATACATTCAAACTTATTTTTACGATTTCAGAAAAATAAAAAACTACGAACTTCAAATGTTGGAGAAATTAATGCATAAACTCGAACAAAAAGTTCAAACTACCAAACATACGCAAATAGTAAGTACAATGTACATATTTTTTGAAATTAAAATAAATATTTGAGCTTATCTTTATAAACGTATACTTTCCATAGCTGAAACGACTTCTCGCCGAATTCGATACTAAACTGGATGAAAATTACAACATATTCAAAGAATCACTCCGACGTGCACATTCCTTATCTACGGAACGCGTAAAAGAAAATAATAAAAACAGTGAAATATTGAAGCCTATTTTTTATGATCTCTTGAATCTCCCCTGGATACACGACATCCCTCTCAGAAGCAATTCATCGAGTAACTTTGCCACCGCTTCCTTTGGGATGTTATTTTTAGGGCTACATTTAGTTTATATGTACCAGTTTTATCATTTATTTTGAGAAATTCTTTGGAACGATTTTTTACATTAAATTTTTTACGTACGTGTGCTTTCTTAAATATCGTAAATTTTTGAATCAACACATTCTTACTTCGAATAAAATTCTTTAATTTCGTAATAATAAAAAAATAAATAACGTGGTGGTTTTATGATGAGAATTTATTCCATAATAGGTATAAGTACTTGGGTACTGAGAATTGTTCTAAGAGACCTTTAATACGAAAAAAAATCAAGATTGAACTTCGATCGAGATATTTTTTTGCATGATACAATCACAATGTCCCAAAATGCTACGTAGTACGTAGTACGTGAACGTACTCATATTACTTCAAAATATTTTGCATGAGAATACCCAGGTATTGAAAAATACTGAATAAGAGATAGATATGTTTATGTACGTGTGGGATGTCGATGTTTTGCGTCAACGATGAATCATATTACTCTTTATCAAATTTCAGTATTATAGTATAAGAAAACACATGAATAGTTTATAAACACGAAGTAGGAAACGATTCGAGCGATGGTGTTAACCATCAACTGATCATGACAGAATGTGAGGCGCGAAATTGTAAATAGACAATAAAGCTAGCCGTAAGCAAAAATTAAGTAAACAAAATTAAGACTATATAATAAACCTTCACATTAAGACAAATCGTATTTAGTTAACTAAGCTATTAACGAATGTGTGATATTACGTGAATAAAACAGTGTAAAGTACCCGTGTATTTACTTTGCATTATTACCAGAAGCAGTCAAATAAGTATTCATATGACAAGTATGATAACCAGAGGAACCATTTTTATCTAATTACAAATACCTACAACGATTAGAAAACATTTTGGAATTTTCACTGTTCCTTTTTTTTGATTTTCTGACACATTCATAGATTATCTATATCTACTTACTCACATTAAATTAAAAAAATTGTCTCTATATGTAGGTCTAGGTATGTATCCGAGTCCTGCACGGTATAGTTAAATCGTAACTAGTTAGTTTTTTCGCCAACTACATTGACAATACGATTAATGACTCATCCTAACTAGTTAGCTTATTATGTTTTGTAATAGTTAACTACTATGGTAATCGGTTTTAGCAAAAAGTAACTATTCGTTTGCCGGGCAGTTATTTTTAACTAGTTGGCAACTAGTTAGTTTGAATTCATATGAAATACATGTGCGCCGCCCCTACACTTTCCTTATCTATCAAGTCTCTCAAGGGATGGATGACTCATGCCTGTACACAAATACGCATTTGGTCAAATAACTAGTCAACTAGTTGATCGTACCACCGAATAATAGTTAACTACAGTTGTATTTGTCAGTTGCATGCACATCAAAAGTCTAACTAGTTAAAATGCAACTAGTTAGATTATCCGATTAGTTGTACGGTTATACCGGGTATTTAACTATACCGTGCAGGACTCTGGTATGTATACAGGGTCTATAAATGAACCGGGCACCCTCAGCGCAAAATACTCTACCTAAAATAGCGATATTTCTGATTCATGTTTTTTTCCGTTAAAAGGGTCTGGGGTATAGTTTTTAAATTACCAAAAATCATAATTTTGATGAATTTAATTTTTAATGATAAATTCATCACTTATTTGTCAATAATTGTAATTAATAAAAAATTTTAATTTCAAAGAATTGATAATTTTACGTTCGAGATTACGGCATTCTGATGTTAAAAAAAAGATTCATGTAATGTTATCGTGTGGGCATTTCAACTCTGTGAAGCGTATTTCACACTTTTACCTGCATATTTTATAAGATGACTCATCCCTTACATTAAACTTCGTCACTTTTTTTATCATGTTTTCGTTTCGTTGCGTATTACAACAATAATATCAGTGATGCAACGCAACGAAATGGGAAAAAAGAAAAGAAAAGAATGGGAATTTTTGCGCTGAGGGTGCCCGGTTCATTTATAGACCCTGTATGTAATATGTAGGTATGTGGTTTTTTTCGAAGGTTATGTTTAAAAATGTCACTATCTGGTAATTTACAAATACCAGCCCCCCCCCCCACTCTTATTTACACTACTCCCAAAACTGAATTCACAAAAAATCCTAATTTGTATACTCACAAGGGAGGTATCCCAACTCAAAGTAAAATTTTGAGCTTATACACAAAAAAAAATGAAATTCATTTCTCGATTTTTGGTGAATTTTTGAAATTTCGAAATTACCTCCGCGCGCCCTGCGAAATATGAAAATTTGATCTAAAGAACGAAAAAAAACTGAAATTTGGTATATACCCTATTTTTGACCTCTCGAATCGATTGGAAGCGGTTTGAGACGTTTCGAAGCCATCAGAAAAGTCTGCAATTTTCCAGTGCTGGAGAAAACCCCATAAAATGGTCCATATGAACATCAGCACCTTTAATCCCGGATAACCAATATTGGTGACCTATTTGATCAAATAAAGTAGAATTTTACAAAATTCGCAACTTTGAATTCAAATTCATATTTTTTGGCTGACAATTTTACTGGAAAAAAATTAATTTTCTGCCAAAAAAATATAAATTTAAACTCAAAGTTGCAAATTTCAGAAAATTCTCTTTTAATAGATCAAATAGATCACCAATGTGAATAATCCGCGATTATAGATGCTGAAGTGCATATGGATCATTTTTATGGTTTTTTTTTTCAGCGCTGGAAAATTTCAAAATTTTATGATGGCTCCGAAACGTCTCAAAACCGCTTCCATTCGATTCGGGAGGTCGAAAATAGGGTATCTACCAAGTTTCAACTTTTTACTTCGATGTATGCACATTAGACGAATTTTTAAATTTTTTCCAGGAAAATTTCTTGCCCAAAAATGCGAATTTGAACTCAAAGTTACAAATTTAGGAAAATTGTGTTTTAATCGATCAAATAGGTCACCAATACGGATAATCCGCGATTATAGGTGCTGAAGTGCCTATGGGCCATTTTTATGGGCTTTTCTCCAGCGCTGGAAAATTCTAAAATTTTCTAGTGGCTTCGAAACGTCTCGAAATCACTTCCAATCGATTCGAGAGGTGGAAAATAGGGTATATACCAAATTTCAGATTTTTTCGTCCATAGATCAATTTTTCAATATTTTTATATTTCGCAGGGCGGAGGTGATTTCGAAATTTCAAAAATTCGCCAAAAATCGAGAAATGAACTTCAGCACCTGAAATTTTGGATACGGGGGTCCTGTTATGATGTACTTTCGATTTTTTTTTGTATGGGCTCAAAATTTTACTTCGAGTTGGGATACCTCCCATTGTCAGGAAAAAAAGAGACAATGGGATGATGAACTGATGAATCAAGGACATTTTGCCAGCTCTTGTGGATTTATGAAAAAATAGGAAACTGATTAATTTCAAAATAAATTCAGAATCTCAAAAAAATGAATTTTTGCTGTATCAAGAATTCAGGTTTCATTTGCAGTGTGTATGAAGGTATTCAGAGTGATTTGTTTTCAATTTTTTTTTGAAAATTGAATGGGGAAGATTACCAACAAATCTGAAGGATTTGAACAAAATTTAGTCTATTTGTTCTTTTTTATTATTCACCCACCTCCCCCTAAGAAATTTGAGTTCCTGCAACTTTGTCAAGTGTAGCACACACGATTTTCGTAAAAGGAGAACAAAACATGTACAAGGTGAATACAGTAGCGATAGATGTCAGAAAATTCAAAAAAAGGAAGGTTCAAGTTTAAAAAAAATCAAAAAAGTACCTGTAAATTCGATTTTTCCAACAAAAATAAATGTAAAATGATGTACTTACTCATTTATAGGTACCTAAACTACCTACTTATGTACTTATTATTCTGAAATGGTAAAAATTCATAACTCACCTGAAACAAAAAGCAAAATAAATTGTACATTAGTTGATATACTAAATTAAAATTTATTCTACCGATAAATTATATAATTTCGAAAATTATTAAGATGAAAAAAGGCAAAGGATAGAAAACATGCTGCAATGTTTTTTTTTATGTAAAAATATCCACATCAGAATGATTTCAATAAAAAAATTCTGAAATATAATTTTTTTGACAGATTCTTTTCAAGTAACCCCAAAAAATAGAGCAAGGTAAAAAAATGAAAATATTCATTACGTTTAAAAAAATATATAGGTATTTGTAGAATTTTCAAACTTTTTAAATGTCAGATTTTATAGGTAATTGGGTGATAGCAATCGATTGAGTCGAAGTGGAAGGAGGTGAAATTTTTACGAAATTGTTTCGGTGCATAGAATCTGGATACAACATACTACATGCTACTAATTCCTCAAAAAATTTCATAGAAAAAGAAATGCAAAAAGATCCACGCTATGTACTTATCTGACTACGTTAGGTACCTAATACCCATGTTAATATGTACCTATACCTACGTAGGTAATTAATTCGTTTATTGAAACGAGCTTTAAAAAACCCACCATACACACATATAACACGAACATCGTGTCATACGTTTTATCTTCGTACTTGATGCTTTATTGACGCAAGATGGTAAATTTTATCGACAATATGCTTGAAAAGAGTGACTTATATACACAACGATTCTTCAAATAGAAAAAAAATGTATAGCATTACCACTTGATGAATCATCATTCAACAATATAACACTTTAATTGTTTTACAATTTTATGAAAAGCTCTTAAACCCGTTTATCAGTAATTTGGAGATTAACATTCATAGGTACATATAAATTTACGCTCATAAATCGACTAGCATTTCTATGAACTGTGCCGTTTTGGATACAGTTCGAGCAAGATGGCTGGTTTAAAAGTGTTGTGGTTATTTTTAAGCGTAGCGTTGGTGAAAGGATCGCCGTTCTTTTCAAATTCTGAAAACGAATTATTGGATTTACACGAAGCACAACCATTAATTCCAAATTCCGAAAACGAGTTCAGTTTACACGAAGGACATGGAGAAAAATCTAAAGAACCGGATGTATATCGACTCACCGATGAAGTCGTGCCATTGTCTTACGAACTACGATTAGTACCGGATTTGGAAAAATTCACTTATGTTGGAAAGGTTGACATTAAAGTTCACGTGAAATTCACAACTACTCAAGTAATCCTCCACAGCAAAAATTTAAAGATTAATAGTGTAAAAGTAATGAGAACATATCTACTTGGAAGTACATACAAACTAGACGAAACCAATGATCTTCTCATCATCGAAATTTCTCAACCATTGCCATATAATACAGATTATACCGTCACCATTGAATTCCAAGGTACTCTGAATGATGAAATGAAAGGATTTTATCGCAGTTCGTACACCATCGATGGAAAAACTTAGTAAGTGTTATGAAATCGATGTTGCGCTATTTCTACATGTACAAAACTAAGTATAATTTCGAGGCTTGAATTTATCACCTAGAAAAAGGGAGTTCAGGACTTGGAAAAGTACAATATGACACAGAAGTCTTGGTCACTTGAAACACTTCTCAATATCTCAGAACTGAAAATAGATACCAAAACGGTTCAAACGACAATGCGTTCTTGGCATCGAGAACATTGAAGATCGGTAATCATACTTTCAGCCCAACGTATAGGGTGTCCACAAATTGAGAAACCGGGTTTGGTTAAAAAAAATGGGGGTCCGGTTTTTTTTATTGAAATGAAGTCTACACACCGACGCGATTAAAATGTAATATGTTTTTTTGAAACCGGTCCAGCAGTTTGGAGCCAGTTGTCAATAATATCCAAAAAAAGTGGAGATATGAAGAAAAGTTTGAGACAAAAGTTGTAGAAAATTGAAAATTTTTCTTTTTTAAGTCATAACCCTTCTCCATAGATAGGTGAGAAAAAAATTACAGAACATGAAATTTTCAATTTTCAATTTTCTACAACTTTTATTTCAAACTTTTTTGATATCTTCACCTTTTTAAAACTGGTACCAAATTATCCAATTTTTTCAAGTTTTTTAGGTGGTTTTTTATTCCAAGTCGATAACCAGTTATCAAAACGTGGAGATAACAAAAAAAGTTTGAAATAAAATTTGTAGAGAATTAAAAATTGAACATTTTTTGTTCTGTAATTTTTTCCTCATCCAGCAATGGAAAAGAGATATGGCTTGAATAAGAAAAAATTACTTCAACCTTTTGAACAACTTCTTTCCATTGCAAGATGGAAGAAAAGTTATGAAACAAAAAATGATTGTTTTTTTTCTCTACAACTTTTGTTTCAAACTTTTTTTCATATCTCCATTTTTTTGGATATTTTTGTCAACTGGTTCGAAACTGCTAAACCGGTTTCAAAAAAAACATATCTATCATATTTTAATCCCGTCAGTGCGTAGACTTCATTTCAATAAAAAAAAACCAGACCCCCATTTTTTGAACCAAACCGGTTTCTCAATTTGTAGACACCCTATACGTCGGGCTGAAAGCTTGATTATCGATTTTCAATGTTCTTGACGCCAGGATCACATTGCCGTTTGAACCGTATTGGTATCTCTTTTAGTTCTGAGATATTAAGAAGTGTTTCAAGTGACCAAGACTTTTGTGTCATACTGTATACTTGGGAGACCCTCATGCTGCGTATTATTATATTGAGGAGAAGGGTAGAGGGAGGTAGAAAAATTTGGTGGTCAGCTGATCACTCAAGGGTCCTATTTTTCACTCTTCTGAAACAATAAAATTATTTTCGGAGGCCTTAAAAACAAATAAATATTAGAAATTTAAATAGGTAGTTCAAAATTTGTAGCCAAGGGGTAAAATTGTTGTTCTTTAAAAAATACAGATATGCAATTGAGAAAAAAAATTCAAAGTTGCATTACATGAAATTCCCGCGAGGAAATTCGTTCTTGATATCACAAGCTTCAAGAAGTTTAAGAAAAATCGCTTTACCCTTGACCTCTCTGCATCTAGCTACCTACACTCTCACATAAATACAGTACACAAATTTAAAGTATAGGTACTTAATAACATTTTTTTTCAATAGTTGGATGGCCACAACACAGTTTGAACCAACATACGCCAGACTAGCTTTCCCCTGTTTCGACGAACCTCGATTCAGAACTCCTTTCACCATCTACATAGCACGTACCAACAATGAGGTGGCAATTAGTAACATGCCTTCAGAGTCCCAATTACCTCCTGAGTAAGTAATTAAAAATATATGCTACAGTACATATAACACGCATCAAACATTTATAACTCATGTTTGATCCGCATAATCACTCGAGTAAAATGTACAATGTAGACCATATTTCACATAGGCTCTTCACATTTGCACATTCGCAAAATGTAGACTATAGATAAGCGCGAATGTCTCGAGAACCAATTCACAATGATTTATTGCCACATAATAACTTGAATTTTTCAAAAAAGATTACAGACAATGACAATTTGCGTTTCAGCTCGTTGAGTGGTAATCGTATGTGGGAAAAATTCCAACCGTCTCGACCCATGGCAACGTATTTGGTAGCTTTCATGGTAACTGATCAATATACGTATCGGACCGATGCTGATGGGAAGATTCGAGTATTTACAAAGAAAAATGCTATGCCGCAAGCTTCGTACGCATTACAACAGAGTTCCAAGTTATTGAAACAGTTGGAGGATTACACTGGTGTAGAGTTCAAATTACCAAAACTAGATGTGGTTGCCATCCCTGACTTCAATGCCGGAGCAATGGAAAACTGGGGCATGACCACTTATAGGTAATTCATACGAAAGAAATACAGTACCGGATGAGTATTTCAAAAGAGCTTAGAAAACTTAACGAATCTGAATTTATACAGAGAACGATATGTAATTTTGAATGAACCAACGAGCAGCGAGCAACAAAAAACGGCAGCCACAGAAGTCATCAGCCATGAATTTGCTCATCAATGGTTTGGAGATTTAGTAACTCCAGCGTGGTGGGATTATCTGTGGCTCAATGAAGGATTCGCGACATATTTTGAAAGTTTTGCAGCTGCTGCGGTAAATAAATCGGTTTTCGACTATGAACTATTTATAGCGAAATGAGCAGAGGCGTCGTCAGGGGGGAAGGGGGGCAGTACCCGGAAAAAATTCTGACCCCCACTTGCCCCCCCCAAAAAAGTTATGTTGTATTTATAAATTTACATTACACTTACATCAGATAGGATTTTCAAAGCATTAAAACATGAAAAAATGTCTTTTTAGGGCATTAAAAATCCAATTTTTTCAAAGCTTCGCCCTTGCTTCGCTCGGGGGCTCGGGCATGAACAAAATCACAATTCAATGATCTATTTGAGACGAAAGGGCAGAAAAGGCTCCCTTTTTACCCCCTCCCCATTTTTAGCAGGTGAAAAAAGTCAGTCTCCACTACCCCTCTTCTCCCTCTTTTCCATTTCGAAAAAGCAAAAAAAAAGTTGTCCAACACACGGCCCCTTTTGTGCACCCCCATAATTTTCGATTCTGACGACGCCACTGGAAATGAGGAAGGTGATCTGGCCTAAAAAATGGAACTAAGTTGGTGCAGATACATGTGCCATCTTTTCAACTTCAAAAAAACCTTCAATTGAAGAGCTGCTTTCCAAAGTGGCGTAAGTCAAAACAATAGAAATTTTTTCAGAAAACGAAAAATACGTTTGCACTGTATGCCTTTGAAGCATTTTTTCTGCTACCAAACTAAATGTATTGTACAGTGGTATACCAAACATGTGGCGAAAGACTCGATCTCCAGAAATTTGATCATTACGAGCTATGACCCTTCAAAATTTACTTAGTAATTTTTTTTAAAAATTGACTTAGGCCACTTTGGAAAGCAGGTCTTCAATTTGTTAGGCTGAATTTTTTGCCAGAAATTGCAACTAACTTGAGTCAACTGTCATTTTTCCATCTGCTACGAAAGCGTGAGGTTCTCTCTTAATTTGAATCAGTCAAATTGGCTGATGAAATAGAGAAAATCAAGTCACGGATTAATCAGTCAAATTCCACTGATTCCCCTATTAATCAGTGACATTTTACTGCCAATCAGTGAAAAATTACCGATTCAAATAGTGAATTTTCATTATTGAATCAGTAAATTTTTTCACTGATTCCTACAGTGACTCAATTTTGTTGATTTAAATCAGTCAATTTTGACTGGTTCAAATTAAGAGAGTTTAAAGGAATAGTGTACATATAAATTTTTTTTTCAACTTCGGGAAAAAAATCACACAATGAAATTTCAATCATCTACTTATTAAGGGAACCTTTACAAGCCGTCCTCTCCGACTGAACCGAAATTTGACACAATAAAAAAATATGCCATCGATACCTACCAAAAAATCAAAATTTGAGCTACTCAAGTTGACCAACAGCGTTTTCTGGAGGAATCCCAGAGCGCTGACGCTGAAGAAATAACGATTCGGGAATTGTTGTAATCGATTCAGGGGATAGATTTTAGTTGAAACAAAAAGCATTTCCTGTTAAGATGGTGAAATCGGCCCTTGAACCGATCAGGACAAAAATCTGCCAAAATTTTGATATTGATGTAAAACCACTCCAAAAAAATTTTCAACCCCCCCCCCCCCTCGAAGTGGTGCGTACGCGATTAGTTCATCGCCACGAGTAGCGGAGGGAGAAATGCGAGGGCACGCTTGCAATAGAAAAATTAGATTCAATCGCGTCGCGCCGCGTGTTATCATTCCCTTGATTACTCAGGCAATGGAAAATGTTCATTTGAGTGTCTTTTGAAATAATCTGCCCAAAATTGTTATTTTGTTGGAAATATCATCTTTAAAACTCCTTATAGAAAAGTGTAAAAACATCGAAAAAAATGTGTTTTTTTATGGATTTCATTTTTTAAAACTATGTTGCACCCATTTTTAGGCCTCCAAAAAATATATGTTGTACCTAAGGGTGTCAAAAAATTTTGGAGAGAATAAATTTTTGGGACAACCCTGCCTCTTTTTTTCACGAATTTTTGAAATTTTCAAACCGCGGAAACCCCGGAAAATCTAGGAAAATTTTTTTGAAAACAATTTCACATATACTACTACATAATGTCTATAATCTGTGAAAATTTCAAAATTTTTAGATCACCCCTTCCGGAAATAGAAAATTTTGAATTTCAAGCATTAATGGCCCCATAATTCGGTTGGGGTGGGGGTGGGGGGTTGAAATTTTTTTGGGGTGGTTTCACATCAATATCAATATTTTTGGGAGATTTTTGTCCCGTTCGGTTCAAGGGCCGATTTCACCATCTTAACAGGAAATGCTCTTTTCAGATTCTCAACTCAAGATTTACTACTTTTATGAAAAATCAACATAAAAAAAAGCTACAGCATTAATTTTTTTAAATTTACCAAAAATCGAAAAATCAACTTCGGCAACTCAAAATTTGATTCTGCGGTAGGGGTGGACACTATCAATAAGTAAGCCTTTCGACTCAATAGATGTGGGTGGGCAGTGAAAGTTCTCTTAAAAGCTCATACACAAATAAATAAATTATTGATCCTAGAAAAGCAATTAGATAATATTGGCCTCGTGAGGAAATTTTTTCGCGAAAAAGAAAAGGAAATGATATCTGAATATAACCACGTAGTTAGGTAGATAGGTACCCATGAATGCTATAGCACAGATCTGTTCAATTTGAACCAAGTACGAAGCGTCTTCAAGAAATAAGTTAACAAGGCCGGTAACGAAAAAACTAAAAGAGCTAGAAACAAACGCAAAGCGACATTGAATTCAGCATACTTTTTTCAACTACCTATGTAGTTGTAATAATTTTCAAAATTTCTGCAGATTTTTGAAAAAACTGCCACCTGTTTTTATGCCGTTAAACTAAATTTATCATAAAAACTTGCTAAAATTCTTCAAAATTTCAATTTTCTAAAATGTTTAGTGACTGTCCACTTTTAGTTTTACTAATGAATCATTATTGCTTCAGTCAAAGTTAAGACATCAAAGAAGGTAAGGACCCTTGGACAGAATAGGAAAACCTAATTTTTTTTCTATTTAGGGTAATAACGTTTTCAAGTCTCAAAACACTTCAATTTCGTGAAATTGATTATTAGAAATCCGCAATACAATTCCTCGAAATTGCAATTCGGGAAAAAATGATGTTACATGAATTATGAACAAAAATGTCATTCTTGTATGAAAAAAACTTAATATATTAGTTTTTTGATTCGATTTGAAATCGAAGGCACCCGATTATCAATTTATCATTTATCATAATTGAAAATTTTCATACTAGGGACAAAAATATTTATCGATATTATAATACTTTCTTTCCTACATTTTGAATTTCATCTGATTTGTTCCCCGTCCCCCGTCATTAACTTTATTTTCTGTACCGTTTTCATGGCACAAAATTTAAATTTTTGAAGAAATAAAATTTTTTACGATATTCCACTCCCCAAAACGAATCACTTTATACCTAGATTACCTACCACTAATTTATTTCTAGAAAAAAAATTAAATTAACCGGTTTTGTAGATACAAACATATTAAATTTATTGAACCATTATTATAATAAAGGTTGAACCATCTTGGAATCTGGATCAACTATTCGTTGTTGAAACGGTACAACATGCTTTGTGGAATGAAATACCAGTACAAAGGGCGATGACGTCGCGAGTAAACAAATTCAGTCAAATAAGAGGTGCATTTGATGTCATCAGTTACGATAAAGGTACCCAGATTTTCCAAATTACACGAGCATTATTATAATAAATATTACATCTATTGTTGAATTTGATGATTATTACAGCCGGCTCTGTGATTAAAATGTTTGAACATATGGTATCCCCAAGTGTCTTCCGAAACGCATTATTCAACTACCTCGTTGATGGGTGGGTGCTTCAAATTACCTAACATTATTGTAAATAATGTTAATAAAATAATTTAAAATGTCGTACAGAGAGAAAAATCATTACGGTACAGTGACACAACAAAATCTATTCGACGCATTTGACAAAGTAGCAAGTTATAGTTCGACGTCCTTGCCAGCTCATACATCAGCTTCCGAAATAATGAAAACATGGACTGAAAACATCGGATATCCCCTGATTACTATTGCACGTTGCTATCATCATGGTGAAGTCACGATCAAACAGGTAGGAAATTTTATTGGGAATTTTTACTTCGACAATGGAAGTTCTCATCATTTACTCATTTTCAATTCATATTCAGACTACTTACAAATCACCAAGAACTCAAAAATCTTTACCTGATCAAAAATGGATTGTACCACTGACTTATACGACGAAATCTGAACTCCAGTTTACCAACACCTTACCAAATTATTGGTCATTCGCAGATAAGCCGCTCGAATTACCAGGACGATTTGCTAACTCGGACTGGGTTTTGTTCAATTTGCAACATTCAGGTTCGTATATGTTACAGATTTCAGATTTTTTTAAAATCGAGATAAATTAAAATTTACGGGGATCATTACAGGATACTACAGAGTGAATTACGATTTGAGAAATTGGCGTCTTTTAATCGACCAATTACTTCAAGATCATGAAAAAATACACGTATTAAATAGGGCTCAGCTGATTGGCGATTCAAGTGCTTTGGCTCATGATGAAAAATTAAGTTTCCAAGTGCATTTACAATTATTACAATATTTGCACAAAGAAAAGGATTTGATCTCTTGGTATTCTGCTATTGAATCATTAAACCGGTTGAAATCTGAAACCGAGGGCACTCTTGAGTCTGCATTTGTCGACGTAGGTATTTCTAATTTCGAAAAAAAAACGAGGGGGTGTTTTTAAAATACAAACCCATTTCTGATTTTTCACAGGAGTACATAAACGATTTGCTGAAAAAATCGTACGAAAACATCGGTTTTGGCATTCAAACATCAGATTCTCACGTCGCAAAAATAGTTAAACCTATGTATTTGACTTTGGCATGCTGGTACATAGGAGATTGCACCCAAAAAGCTAAGGAAGAATACAACAAAAATGAAGCTGATCTCAGCAAGTACGTTTTTCAAATTTCATAAATAAATAGAAAATTCGGTATTTGCGGGCTTTTGTGAATGATTCATTTTTCTCCGCCAGAATTCAGCCGGATTTGAAAAAAGTGGTGTATTGCAATGCATTACGTCATGCGAAATCCCAGCAAACGGTTTTCGATAATTTATGGAAGACGTACCTGAACACGGATATCAGCTACGACAAAAATATAATTTTGATGTCGTTATCATGTGCCACCGACGGAGAAGTTATTAAAACGTAACTATAAAATTCACCTCAGATTAAGAATACCTACAAAACGATTTAGGTATCAATTTAATGCTGTATTTTACATAGATTCTTGAAAAAATTAATCGATCCGAAAAATAATGAAATTCGAAAACAAGACACACTTTTCATTACAAGAACATTCTCCACCCAAATATCAACAGTAACTGCGATAATTAACTTTGCAATTGAACAAATTCCTACGATGTCGTAAGTGAATGTTTCACTTGTATTTCATACCAACCAAATTAACAAATTTTACATCATTTGTGAATTATTCCAGTGAAACCAAGGAAAAGGTCATTCTAACCGTAGAAGACTTGGTCAAATCTGTACAAAACAGTGTTAAAACACCAGAACAAATACGACTGGTAAATTTATTTTTCAACTATTTATTTATCAACGGAAAAATATCAGTAAAATAATACCCTCGATAATCATTTTAGGCAAGCGAACTGGTTACCAAGAGCAGCTCTCTCGATCAGAAAAAATTCAGCGAATTTATCTCAACTATCAAAGAACTACACAGTTCGTCAGTACAGAAACTAGAAAAAAGGAATAAATTTGCGAAAAGAATCGCGGACGAATTTAGAGCAACGGATGACAAACCAACGGAAAAACCAACAACACCTCCATCACAACCTGGTTCTGGGGCTTCTGCATTGGTACCAAAATTATGGTGGCAGTTGGCAATTGCTGGCATTGTTCTTTGTTACGGAGCACCATTTCTCCGTGCATTACAATGATCAATGAGATCAAAAACACTAAGATTAATTATTTGTAAATAGTAAAATTTTGTATACTGAAAATGAGTAAGTACATTGCATGTGATACGTTTTATAATTGAAATAATTATGTGAAAATGTCAATTATGTACACAGTTTTGATTAAAGGTTGTGATACTTATACATATTTGTTCACTTAACAGTCTCGTAAAATTTTAACCAACAGGAAATCTTGTTAAAGCTTATTTAGACAATGATTTTAAGGAACATGGAAATTTAATGCAAATTTTGATTTTCTCACGAGGGAGCAAATTATTTAGAAGGCAACAAAGCCAATGACAAAAAATGTAAAAAAACGAGGTTGTATGATTAAAAAAATCGAACAATGGCGTAATTTTTGAAAGAATTTTCTAAAGGCTCGTAGAACACGAATACTTATAGCAGTAATTATTGTCTATTGTAATTTTCTTGTCGGAGAGACCTTATCCAAAATTGAAAATGGCGAGTTTTCCGGAAAAAAATCACCAAATGAAAAAACCAATCCCATATTCATGTTCAGCAAGTTAAAATACCCAAATAAACACCCTTTTCGCGATCGTTTTACTTGAAGCCTCGAAATTCACTTTTTTCGCCATGAAAAATCAGTGAAAAAAGTGAATTTTGAAACTTCAAAGAAAACTATTAGTTGAACGATGCGAGGACGAAAATGTTTTGAAAAATTACGTTTAAAAAATAAAAAATAATACGCTAGTTTTGCTTTAGAGTAAAAGCTTTGGAGTTATGGATATATACCTAGTGAAGATGACTTTTTTTCATTAAAAAGTTACATTATTGAATTTTTAATTTTTTTTTCATTTGATGACTTTGTTTTAATATCAGATATTCAAGCTTTTTTTCTCTGTTTCATTTTTCAAAATTACTAAATAATTTAAACAAGTTGTAAAGTAACAACAATCAAATTTTAAATGCAAGGAGCTTTTCGATATTTTGACAGATTGTAGAAAACTTGAAAAACAAAATGTTGAAAAATTACGGAAAGGTCTCATTTATTGAAATTGTCCAACAATTTTTAATTTCAAGCTATACAACTGACATTTCGCCAACTTTTTGATATTTTGTTACAAATCACAATAATAATAAATATGTAGGAACCTAAATTTGATTTTTTAATAACTTTTCGTTCTTTTATCAGATTTTATATCAATTTGCCAAAATTTTACCAAGTTTTTTTACGTCTAATAAAATGTCATTATGTCAATGGTGGATAGAATTTGGTGTTGAAAATTTGATTTTAAAAATTTGATCGTCCATTTTATAATTCAACTCCAAGAACTATAACATTTCCATGTTAAAATGACAAATATTATTAAAAAATTTACAAGCCATTTCCGAACTTTATAAGTTATTCTCCTGGTGATTTTAGGTTGAAATACCACCCCATCAAAATTTTGACTACCATGGTTGAATTTGAACGTCCTTGTGAAGATTCGAAGTTAAAAATTTGAAAAATTACTTCGAAACCTGGCTTTTTTTGGCTAAAAAAAATGTTGGAATTGTTTTCGGAACCCCCCTAGTTTGGTGCCACTACATGAGAAAATGATATACAAAAATTTCAGCCCAATCGATGCATGTTAACCCGTCCCTCAAAGCCTATTTTGAAAAATTGATGGAGCGCGCCCGAGCTGATAATATTCCACTACGGCCACGCGGCAACGAAACGCTAAAAATACCCCTATTGACCCGGCGACTTTAAAATTCACGCCAAAGGCATGGAAATAAAGATAGAATGTTATGGTTTGCGGCATTCGATTTCTTATAAAATTTGGAATCGGAAAAGCTAATTTTCAATTTTTTTGCGCCCCCCGGGGGGGGAGCGCTAGAGTTTTACAAAGAGCAACTGAAAAGAAAAAATCAAATTATTTGATAAAATTTTTCAAACACATTTTTCGAGGGGAAAGAATGAAAATTTAATTCTAGGGGTTATTCAGAGCATCCGAATCCAGTTTTGGGGTAATTTTGACTTCAAACTATCACCAGTACCCAAAAAGGGAGGAAGGGGGAGGGGGGAGGATGAAAAAATATTTCGAAAAATTGAGTGTGGTATCAAAATCCACATTTTTTACTCGCGAAATCCGCTTCCAATTTTATTTTATCAAAACCCCCAAAATGGGTCCATGGAGGGGGGGTGTTGGGTAAAGGCCAAAATAAAAACTTTCCATAAGAATCGAGCGTGGTATCAAAATTCACTTTTTTTACTCAGAGAGTCCGTTTCCGATTTTACTTTCATCAAAACTCCCAAAATAGGACCATTGAGGAGGTGTTGAGGAGGACCCAAATTGAAAATTTTACCTAAATATGAAGTGGGGTGTCGAAATAAAATGTGAATGTTGATACCACAATCCATTCTAATGAAAAGTTTTCGATTTGGCATTTCCCTGACACCTCCCCAATGGGCCCATTTTGGGGCATTTGATAAAATAACATCAGAAACGGACTCTCTGGGTAAAAAAACGTGAATTTTGATACCACCCTTGATTCATATGAACAGTTTTCGATTTGACCTTTCCCTGACACCTCCCCAATGGGCTCAATGCCCATTTTGGGGGTTTTGATAAAGAAATATCGGGAACGGACTCTCTGGGTAAAAAAAAAACGTGAATTATGCTCTGAATAACCCCTAGAATTAAATTTTCATTCTTTCCCCTCGAAAAATGTGTTTGAAAAATTTTTATCAAATAATTTGATTTTTTCTTTTTAGTTGCACTTTGTAAAACCCTAGCGCTTTTCCTCCCGGGGGCGCAAAAAAATTGAAAATTAGCTTTTCCGATTCCAAATTTTATAAGAAATCGAATGCCGCAAACCATAACATTCTATCTTTATTTCCACGCCTTTGGCGTGAATTTTACGTCGCCGGGTCAATAGGGGTATTTTTAGCGTTTCGTTGCCGCGTGGCCGTAGTGGAATATTATCAGCTAGGGCGCGCTCCATTAATTTTTCAAAATGGGTTTTGAGGGACGGGTTAACATGCATCGATTGAGCTGAAATTTTTTGTACGTCATTTTCTCATGTAGTGGCACCAAACTAGGGGGGGGGGTCGTCCCGAAAACAATTCCAACTTTTTTTTTAAGGGCCACCCTAATGTACACATGCGTGAATTATATAATTACCTTTAACTCCTTAAATATTGATCATAGGCAAAAATCACGTACTTACGTCAGTTTCTTTACATTCAAAAAGTCAGAAACCTAGCAACTTTTTTTGAAATTTCGATAATGTAATATTGAATTTTTACTGGGAGGCTTGAACTCAAAACAGACAGCCAAATTTTTGGTGATGTAGTTCGAATGAACTAATTTTGATTAAAATCCCCGTCGAACCTACATGAGATTAGGTACTTAAATACCAACAGGAAATTATGTTTCAAAAAATGGTAGTTTACAATCATCATTTCACGAACCACACAATATTCTCAATTGGTTTTGCGTCTGCTACAAATTTCAGTAGGCAACACCATCTGCCCGCGAGTGCGTAGTATTGTATTACATGTACCAGATCGAATTTTCTCGCCGTCAAAATTTAAATATTCCAACTACGTAGATTAAGGTGATCCTTATTAAATTTGAGATTTTTTGATCCCAGCCCAAGTTTTTCAGAAAATGAGAAAATTATATTTTTTCTTTCTGCGTGAAATTCGAAAAAAGTGGGGCCAAACAGTCGGCCTTTTCACCTTACAAACCTAAAATATAATAATGAACAATTACACCAGTTAAGATGCATTTTGGACTCAAAGAGCCCTCACCATTTTTACCTTTTTTCAAGGGAGGTGCTCTGGATCCCCATAACTGGGCACCTGGGTTCAAAATGCATTATGATCCAGTACATTCATATTTTATATTTCAAGGTTAAAAAAATTTTGTGTCGCCAATTTTTTAAAAATACAAATGAAACCATTTTTGTTATGTTATCTTGTGTCACTCTCCATAAAAGAATTAGTAGCCGTTTGGCACCACGGAACAAATTCGGGGTGAAGGGAAGCAGAAAAATCAAAAAAAATCATCGTGTATAAAATTAAGGACCACTCTAACTCAAATGATTCATAAGTTGAATGCAAAAAGTACCACCACCCACAGCATTTTATTTACTTACTGAAGATGAACGTGAATAATTTATAAGTAAATAAAGTGTCGACTACGACTACGTTTCTGACTCATCCGTCATTTAATTTTTATGAAAAGTTATAGATAAAAATGAAACTTTTTTTTAAACTTCAACTTGATCATTTTCTAAAAATTAATAGGACCGGGTTTAATTTTAGAATTTTTGAAATTATTATTCTAAAAGAAGTATTAAAGAATGTGATTGATTAAATTTTTAACGCAATCGAATTCAAAAACTTACGAAGGAGGATCCGAGTTTAAAAAAAAAATTAAAAAGGTACATATGATCAACAAATCTTTTTTTAGTATGTGATAGGTTTCAAAGCATTTGTATTGAACTTCGCTCCTGTAATGCCAACATATCGTATTTTAATATCTATCACAAAAGTACACATTTTTGTTACTCATGAAAAAAATATAATTAATCTTCTCGAAATCTACAGCTCAAAACCCAACCCAATTATTTTTACTGCAGACAAGTAGACATTTAAAGTACACAAATACCTACGCAAATTAGACTATTTATCAGTAAAATAGATATTTATATCGAATACATTAAAGTCATTGTTATCCGTCTGTAATTCTGTATTGACTTTGAAAAAACCTTCGACAGTTCGTCGCATGATTATTACATGATACTTCAGATAGATAATTAAACGAGTGAATAAGTAAAGGTGGGTGATGTGAAACAAAAGAATGGCGATAACTTCGCCTGGTACGTAATTTCACAGGAAATTGCCTCTTTTCGATAAGGTAGGTAATTTTATCATTTTTATGAAATTGAAAATCAGAAGCACAGATTACTTTAATATCAAAGAAATTGCATGTAACTTCTTCTGAAACTTATCAAAATGGAAAATTCATACGTAACATCCAAATTCACGTAACGTCATAAACATCAGCAAATGATGGATTTACAATTTAGGATTAAAGCATTAAAGAGACATCAAAATGAATAAAATTTGAATTAGGTTCATTATTTAGAACTTCTAGAATTTCTCGTAAAATCAAGCAAAAAAATTCATTAATAAGGTAGGTACACAGAAGTACCCTTGGAAACACATATTAATCACAATATGCCACGAATGTAGCCTATAACAGTAAATTATCTTACGTATTTTCGAATAAATTTCGAGCGTTGTCAAGTACCCATACTCGCATATCTACGTATAAAATGATAATTTCTCAATCAATTTTTTTTATTAAAGTAGTGTCTTTTAATCGCGTATATTCGTCACAATGTATTTAAAATATTTTTTGTTACTTTTAAACGTGGTGTTACTCCATGCTTCGCCATTGCTACCAAACCAAGATGATATTTTACTACAAATAGATCAAGAGGAAAATGAAATTTCGAAGACAGAGACTATATATCGACTATCTGATGACATAATTCCGAATTCGTATGAATTAAGTATAATTCCGGATTTAGAGAAATTCATTTTCTCCGGTAAAATAGAAATTGAAATCACGGTGAGGTTTTCAACGAAACAAATAATACTGCATAGTAAAAGCCTAAAAATAAGTAGTTGTAACATATACAAATTTCGACAAATATCGAACACATTTAAACTGGACGAGGCTAATGAAATTTTAATAATTGAAACTGAGCAAACATTAGAATATGGCAAGACTTATACTATGACGATTGAATTTGAAGGTGTACTCAGTGACGACATGAAGGGATTTTACCGAAGCAGCTACAAAATCGATGATAAGAAATAGTAAGTTGTGCACTATAAGTTTCAATTTTTTTACCCTCAATCAGAGTTGTCATTTTACATGTAGAATATCTTATTCTACATTTTACGTAAAAATGTAGAATAAGTTAAATTTTTATGTAGAATAAGTGTAAAATGTAAAATAAGCTGTACGGCTCTTCTGATTGGCTAATAAGACAATGATGGCTTGAAAAACTGATCAAGTACTAAATACTAAAATGTATTTTCTCTTATAATGTTTGATTTCGAGTTTCAACCTTGATGTTTTTACTTTTATAATTTCTGATTTCAAGTTTCAATAATATTTTTATTTTTATAATTTTTTATTTTGAATTTCAATCTTTCAATTCGATTGAAGTACTCTTGTTATTTTTAATAATTCAATTTTTGAACTTTTCATTTTTTCAAATTTAAACAACTTTTTGTCTAAATGTTTGCCATTATTATTATTCCGTTAATCAGTCGATTTCCAATTTTCAGTCCAAAATTTCATGATATATCATCATTATCAATTCTTTACTCTTTAGCTAATGAAATTTTCTGTCCTGATATTAAATAAAATTTTTCAAAAAAGGATTGAAAACGTATTAATAGGTCTCTGATCGGTGAAAAACTCATGAATTAAATATTATTGTCGAGAAATTTTAACATAATTCAATGAAATTGACGTTTTTTCCGGCTTATTTTACATATTCTACTTATTCTACTTATTCTACATTCTACATTTTTTCCAAAACTTATTCTACTTTACTTATTCTACATCTTATTCTACATTTTATTCTACATTTTACATTCTACATGACAACTCTGCCCTCAATGATTTTAAAAATAATAGTACGAGATTCCATTTTGTAATAAATAAAAAATGTTAAAATTTCGCACCTATTGGATTATAAATTAACATATCAATTTTTTTTTATGTTACATTTTTTCACTACAAAAAGCAATTCGTAATACTTTTTTGTGCGATAAGCGGGATTTTTTTGGGAGGCAAAGGATGGCTTGGAAATTCTACGGTCAAAATTTCAGTTAAATCGGTCGAGGTGTGTAACCTTCAAGGTTGCTCAAATACCTACTGTAAATAACATTTTTTAATTCATATCTCAAGTTTGAAATTCATATCTAAACTTTTCGAAAACTAAACCTCCTCATAAAATTAATGACGCAATAACGAAAGCAAATTTAATTATCTACAATTTTCTTCAAGAATGTTTTTCAAGGCGACATATCCTTTGCCAACATAAATCACTTTTTATATTTGAAAAATCATACTATTTTGATCTTCTATCTAAACTCAACTTTCTCAAATAAAAATCCATTTTTTAGGCGAACGATTTGGTTGTCTGAGAAGCACGTAGTTTGGGCGCGGAATTGATTTTTCTTTCGTTAATGTGCCATTTTTTTTTTCGAGGAGGCTTAATTTTCATCAAGTAATACTGAGTAAAAATTTTAATATGAATTTAAAACCTAAGAAATGGTTACGAATTGCTCTTTGCAGTTGATAACACAGGTCGACATGGAAAATGCTGTTTGAAGTTTGACGGGTGATTTTCATACGTAGTATTTTTCGCGCTGATCACAAGAAAAATGGTGAACAAATTCCATCACCTAAGGATTTTTCACAATTTGAATTTTTCGTTTAACGGGTTTTCTACTTTTTTTTGATAACTTTTGACATTTCAAGTCGATTTTCTGAGAAAGGGAAGGGCTCTACGAAAAAAATGAATAGAACGTGAATTGAAGTAGCAAATGCTAAACGGGGTATAAGTCCATTTTTTGAGTTTTTTTAGAAAACGAAAAAAACTGTTTCATTCCAAAAGCAAAGGTTGGTGGAAAACATGTTTGAGGTCATCGAAAGGGAACTACTAGAGACAATTTTAAGCCTACTGCGAAAAAAAAATTTAAAACGTAATGGAGCTATGGCCGAAAAACGCGTTTGGACTTACACCTCGTTTACCACTTGCCGATGACCAAAAGTGTGTTTCACGGATCGACACCTACTGTGACTTTTTCGTACATCCAATCACATCATTTTAGCGTTGACTCCATGTCAAAAGATGAAAATTTGTCCGAACTACGTCCAAAAATGTAATACCACTCCGAAAAAGTTTCAATTCCACTTTATAACATATTTTTGACCCGAAAATAGGTGATTTTCAAAAAAAAATTGATTTTTTTTCTTTTGATTATCAATGCGATAATGTGACGTTGCCAAATACCACGTTCCCGGCACTTTCGCGAAAATCTGACAACACAGGTCGATCCGCCTTATTTTAATATCCCAATTTCCGCCATAAGCTCAAAGATATCAGAAATAGACTTATACCCCGTTTAGCATTTGCTACTTCAATTGTAGAGCGTCAAATTTCCTATCTGTACAGTCCAATTAGTTTTTTCTTAGGAGGCTTAGCTTTCGAGATATTTTAGCTCAAAGTTCAAAGTTCCTAATTGGACTCTAAAGGTAAGAAATTTGACGCTCTACAATTTATGTTTTATTCATTTTTTTCATAGAACCCTTTCTTTCCCCAGAACATCAACTTTAAGGGTCAAAAATTACATCAAAACGTGTACCTCTACCTACCTAAAACAAATTTTTAACGAAAAATCACCCAATTATGAAAAGTCCTGACGTCCTGGAATTTTTTCACCATTTTTCTCGTGATCAGCGTGAAAAATAATATCCATTAAATTTAAAACAGCATTTTCTTTTTCTTGTTTTAACCACTGTTTTTAGTCTAAAATGCAGCGCTGATTTTAAAATTTCTCCATCACTCAAGTTTCGCTGGTAGGTGATTCTAATTTATTTTTTAGTGCCGAGTTCGAATATGATTACAGTTTTTCTCGATTACGCCAGGATTTTTTATAATTGGAAGATTTTTTGTTGAAAATTTGTTTTACATTTTTCTATGTAACTTTTGACCCTTAAAGTCAATTTTCTGGGGAAAGAAAGAGTTTTACGAAAAAAATGAATGTTACGTAAATTGTAGAGCGTCAAATTTTCTACTTGTAGAGTCCGATTAGTTTTTTTTAGAAGGCTTAGTTTTTGCGATATTTTCAATTTTAAAAAAAGTTGAACTTTGAACTTTGAGCCAAAATATCTCAAAAGCTAAGCTTCCCAAGAAAAAACTAATTGAACTTTACCGATAGGAAATTAGACGCTCTAAAATTTATGTACTATTCATTTTTTTCGTAGAACTTTTGCTTTTCTCAGAAAATCGACTTGAAGTGTCAAAAGTTATCAAAAAAAGTAGAAAACTCGTTAAACGAAAAATTCAAATTGTGAAAAATTCTTGAGTGATAGAATTTTCATCAGCGCAAAAAATACTATAAAAATCACCCATCAAACCTCAAACAGCATTTCAAAAGTTTAAAAAAATCGACCTATGTATAATGTAACATCTCAAAAAAATTGAGATGTTACTTCAGACCTCTAAAAGTGCAATTTATTATAATGTTAATTCACATCGGAATTTTCAGCTGGCTAGCAGTCACCAAGTTTGAGACATCATCAGCCAGAGAAGCTTTCCCTTGTTTCGACGAGCCAAGATTCAGAACTCCCTTTGTAATAAATATAGGTCACTCATCTAGTTACCAAAATGCTGTCAGTAACATGCCCTATGAATCAAAAGAATATATTAGAGAGTAAGTACTTGACTCAATCATGAAAAATAAAAATGAAAAAATTAATTCAGAGGTATTCGCGACTTAATAAATATGCATTTTATTGGGTCTTTCAACAGCTTTACAGGAAGAAATCGCTTATGGACAAAATTTCAACGTACTCCGCCAATGGCAACGTATTTGGTAGCCTTTATGCTATCTCAATTCGAACATTCTTCCGACAATGATAATAAAGTCTCCGTATATGCAAGACAAAACGCCATACAACATGTGTCTTACGCATTACAACGAAGTACAAAATCATTGAATCAATTGGAAGGGTATGTTGGTATTTCTCATAAGTTGCCAAAATTGGACGTGGTGGCGGTACCGGATTTCCAGTCTGGAGCAATGGAGAACTGGGGAATGACTACGTACAGAGAACGATATGTCCTCTTGGATGAAACCCAGCCAAGCAGCGTACTACATAAACGAAGTATAACTCAAGTGATAAGTCACGAATTCGCTCATCAGTGGTTTGGTGATCTTGTAACACCCGCATGGTGGGATTATCTATGGCTTAATGAAGGATTCGCGAGATATTTTGAATACTTCACAGCTGCTGCGGTAGGTACCTATCTTTAACAAAGAGGCCTCTCTCATTCTGAATCAGTAACAAATTATTGACAAAGAATCAAAATAGCAACACAAGAAAAATCAGTAAAATTGAATGATTTTTCAACACTTTCACTAATTATTTCAGTCTTTTTCACTGCATTACAGTTCGTGAAAATTTTTCCACTGTATTCTCTCTGGAGTACTAATCTGAGTGTGTTTTAATGATATTTTCGATTCACGAATGAGGAATGACAAAGGCTGTTTAAAGTGATTCATGCATAACATGAAATAAATAAGTAAAAATGTTGTAATTGCAGGTCGAACCCACGTGGGACTTGGATAAATTTTTTGTAACAAATCAAGTTTTGCCAACTCTATGGAATGAAATTACTACGCAACGTGCAATGACAACATCAGTGACGAAAAAAAATCAACTTAGGGAAATATTCGATGTAATAAATTATCCCAAAGGTGATTAGGTATTTGTATTTAACCACATGCGTGTTTTATGGAATCACATATGTAACGCCGCATACGAAAAGAGGACATTGCCCAAAAAACGAGTTTTGAATTAGTGTTTGATTCTTCTATAAAATTTCACGTAGAATCCGATAAAAATATCGCCAGTTCGATTACTCGACATTAAAGTGTTGAAAAATGGCTTTTAAAAAAGACAAAAAAATCAAAAATGCTCAAAAGTGCTCAAAATTTTTTTTTCTTCTTGATTTTCGCATACAATATGATGTATGTAGAATCCAATAAAACCATCGCCTGGTCGAATTTTCGCTTCGAAATACGAAAATAATGATTTTTAAGTTTACTAAAAAAAAGGGGGGAAAATTTCCAAAATCAAAAATTCTCAAAAAAAAAATTTTTTATTTTTTTATTTCCGCATACAATACGATGTACAATCCAGTAAAACCATCGCCTGATCGAATTTCCCCTTCAAAATACGAAAATAATGATTTTTGAGTTTGCTAAAAAAAAAAAGGAGAAAAAATTGTACGTTGCGTGACGTCGCCAATGAGCGTGAATAATTCGGCAAAATGACGCTAGAGTGTGTCAAAGTCACATAGAACTAGAAAAAATTCCCGCCGGTCCTTCAAATTCAAATAAAAAAGAAAAAAACACGTTCAAAACTTAAAACATGTTTTTCTCAAAACGCGTTTTTTGGGCAATGCCCCCTTTTTGTATGCGGCGTCACATATGTGATTTCATAATTTTTTAAAAAAAAGCGATCGAGTCTACAAAAAAGAAATTTGTTACCAATTTCAGCCGCTTCAATTATTCGGATGTTTGAAAATATGGTTTCACCGCAGGTTTTTGAAGCTGCAGTCCATAGATACTTAAAAAAAGGGTAAGTTAGTTAAGCACATATAATGTGTACCGCCAAAGAAAATATTTAAGAGCACAAATTAATCAATTACAATTTTCAGAATTGATAAATACGGAGGAACGGTTGTACCAAGCATTCTATTTAAAGCGTTCGACGAGCAAATATCGTTTGCTTCTTTATCATTACCTGAGCATACTTCAATCTCTGATATAATGAAAACATGGACGGAAAATATAGGGTATCCCTTAATTACAGTATCTCGTTGCTATCACCATGGAAAAGTTTGTGTTTCACAGGTTGGTATCTTATTGTTATTTTTAGTCCATGCATTCAACTGAAATAATAAATCACAATTTTGGAACTAGACTACTTACAAATCGCCAAGAGCTCCTAAACCGTTACCGGATCAAAAATGGATAGTACCTTTGACTTACACAACAAAATCTCAGCTACAATTTGCCAACACTAAACCAACTGAATGGTCAATGGGCAATAAATTCACACGTTTGGAAGAGACATTTGACAATTCTGATTGGGTTTTGTTCAATATACAACATTCAGGTTCGTAAAGTACAGCCACGCGAACATAATTCTCCGATTCAGATAATCATACTTACACTCAAAAAAATAATAATACATTTTATCCAAAAAAATAATAACGGAGCACCGCACCATTCACGAAATTTGTTAAATTTATTCTAAAAAAATAATATTTATCGCGAAATTGGGTAAAATTGATTTTATGCAACCACTGAAAATGATTTTTTCTGGGTAAAATTTTTATGAGTCTTTTTTCATCAAAAAGAACAAAATGAGGGGGCGGTACTGTGAAATTTCGAAAAAATGTCACCATGAAACACCCTAATACCCACTCATAAATGAGTTTTAAAATGATACTAGAAATTTAAAACAGCGAAAATTATATTTTCGAAGACTCCATCGGTATAACTAAAGAATACATATGCCATTTTCGCGATTTGGCCACTTCCCCTGCTCGTATCACCCCCCCCCCCATTATGGCTACAAAAATTGCTGTAGTATCAATAGATTCTTCATACTCCACTCTCTCATTTCGAATCAGTGAAAAATCACTGATAAACAGTCAGAATTGCAGCACAGGAAAAATCAGTGAAATTCACTGATTTTCAGTGATTTTTCACTGATTATTCAAAGAATTTCACAGATTTTTCAGTGAATTTCATAAATATCACTGAATTTTCACTGATTTCCAGTGATTTTCTTTCACTGATTTGTCTTTAGTGAAAAAATTTTCACTGATTTTTCTCCTGTGCTGCAATTCTGACTATTTCTCAGTGATTTTCGGTAATTTTCACTGATTTATAATTGAGAGAGCAGTGAAAGATTATTGTTGCTTCCATGACCCCGTTTTTCCCCTTACAAAAAAGTTAATCGGTGAATTATGAATTTTTGTTGAAATTTCAAAATTGGGGAGGAGAGGCCAGGTTCCCTCCCAGCGACCAGACTGAAATTTTTCTGTGTAATACCATCCCACAAAGGAAAAAATTGGCGGGGTGGCACGACCAATATTTAACAAAAAAATTTTCACATGTAAATGTGAATAACCTTATAGTATTGGCTTATTTTTGAAAAATAATTCGTTGAGTGAAAGGCGAATTTTCAAAATTTGGGTGCTTAGATCGTATAAATTGGGTATATGCAAGTAGTTTGAGCTGCTGAACGCGGATCTGTTGCAAAGTTTTTCGTATGCCAATTTCGGGAGGAAAGAAAGTGACATGTTCAATTTTGAGCCTTCTGCTGTACTTATTTGTATTTGAAATTACGAAAATCGCAAAAAAGGAATGAAATGAAATGGAAATCGGAAAAGTGGTGTATAAATACGTTTTTTGGGGTATAATTACACAAAAAAAATTTTCGACCAAAAATGACCGCTTTATGAGTGAAAAACGTTGTGGAAAAATGATTTTTTACATTTTTCAAGATGTTCTACCAGCTGGAAAATTCTGAAAAAAATATCACGTTGTACAAAGGCTGACCCGTAATGACTGAGAGCGATCACGCTGCGCACGCGCAACGCGTCGCGCGGGAAAACTGTTTTGGGTCATCCAAAGTACAACTAATTAGCTACCCGGGGATGTGTGTCCCATTTTTAAAAAAAAATTTTTGCCAGAATTATCGCGATTTTAAAAGGACCACATCGTTTGACCCCTACCGTTTTTTTAAACCACGCTCACGAGGTCTGCGTCGCGCCGCGCAGGAAAAATTTTTTTTTCGTTCGAAAGTAGACACTTTGAACTTTCCAATGCCGGGTCAACGAACTCTCCAGCTACATCTCCGGCCGAGATATCGCCTTTCAAACACAAAAGTTTTTTTTGAAAATCGCGATTTTTTTAGCAAAATAGGCCTTCTGAAGAGGAATTTTGGAAAGTCTCTTGTTTAAAAATCGATTTTTTTGTCATCTAATGTATCGCTATTGTCGCTATCGTGTATTACTATATTAAATTTAGTAAAGTAATACACGATAGCGACGATAGCGATACATTAGATGACAAAAAAATCGATTTTTAAACAAGAGGCCTCAAGTGGCCTTCCAAAATTCCACTTCAGAAGGCCTATTTTGCTAAAAAAATCGCGATTTTCAAAAAAAACTTTTGTGTTTGAAAGGCGATATCTCGGCCGGAGATGTAGCTGGAGAGTTCGTTGACCCGGCATTGGAAAGTTCAAAGTGTCTACTTTCGAACGAAAAAAAAATTTTTCCTGCGCGGCGCGACGCAGACCTCGTGAGCGTGGTTTAAAAAAACGGTAGGGGTCAAACGATGTGGTCCTTTTAAAATCGCGATAATTCTGGCAAAAATTTTTTTTTAAAAATGGGACACACATCCCCGGGTAGCTAATTAGTTGTACTTTGGATGACCCAAAACAGTTTTCCCGCGCGACGCGTTGCGCGCGCGCAGCGCGATCGCTCTCAGTCATTACGGGTCAGCCTTTGTACATTGGGACTAGGTACATGAAATATATTTTTTTCAGAATTGCACCTCTGAACCATCATATAGAAAACTCGATTTGACGTTTTCAAACACGAGTTTCAGCTAGAAGAAATCATCGAAAAATTTTCTTAACCCATCAGTATAGTGTACCACTCATGCAAGTTTCAAAAAATTTGGTTGAAAACTCGGGAAAATAAAAATTCTTAATGAAAAGGCTAAAAAAAAAAACGTTTTGGCCCATAACTAAGGATAGGAGAGGGGTTGGGGGCCAAAAAATTTTCCACAAAATTTTCAGACCATAAGAACCAACTTCCATAGGTTAGTTTCGAATTTCAGCTCGGGGGCAGATTCGCCTACCTTAACCGCCGGTACCCTTTATTTTTTTAGGATAAAATTTATTTTCTTAGGATAAATTGTTTTTTTTGGATAAAATTTATCATTTTTTGTAACACGTTCTATTTTTTATTTCTTTGAGTGTTTTTTCAGTGTAATTTATAAATTATAATTGCTTTGCAGGATACTACCGAGTGAATTACGACTTGAAAAATTGGAATCTATTAATCGATCAATTATTTCAAGATCCTGAAAAAATACACGTTTTAAACAGAGCTCAATTAATCAACGATGCGTTTTCTTTGGCTTACGATGGTAAACTCGAATATAAAATATTTTTTAATTTGATTCAGTATTTGCCAAAAGAGAAAGAGATTTTCCCTTGGATTACTGCTGCAAATGCGTTGAATTTGTTACTTGGCAAGTACGAAGATACATTATTGGCTCCTTTACTGAAAGTAAGTCGATAGGTAATTTTTTTAAATCGAATTTCATCATTACATTATCTGACATTGTTCTTAAAATTCTAGACTTTTATAACTGGAATAGTTGAAAAATCATTCAACAATTTTGGATTTGAAATAAAAGATAGTGACAGCCACGCCACGAAAGCAGGAAACCCTATATTCTTGGAATTAGCGTGTAAGATAGGATTGAAAACTTGCGTAGATAAAGCATTGGAAGATTACAACAAAAATAAGAATGCATTGCAAAGGTAAATTAGAAATTGAAAATCGTAGGTAATCCTCAATGGAAAAAACCTGTAAATTACATTACTAACGCATTCATAAATTCAAATTACAGCGGAGTTCAACCAGATTTGAAAAAAGTAGTATTTTGCTCTGCACTTCGTGACTCTGAAGATAAATCAAACGCTTTTGCTAATTTGTGGAAAACGTACACAAGATCTGATCTTGTGAATGACAAGTTAACAATCATAGAATCTCTCTCGTGTGTAAAAGATGAAGATATCGTTAAACAGTAAGCCAATCAATGATATAATTTCGCCCATGTGAACATAGATAGGTACATAATACATATGTGCATACATCAATCACAATCAATTTTTTCCAGAATATTATCAAAAATAATCGATTCGAAAAACGAAGATATCAGAAAACAAGATACATACTATGTGTACAGAGCACTATTCTCTGAAATACCTTCGACAAATGCTGGAATTAAATTCGTACAAGATAGAATATCGACTGTACCGTAAGTGAAAATTTAAAAAATGTAACATGATAAAAATATAATATGAATTTTATCAATACAATTTCAATTGAAGGGAACTGGATAAAGATGGAGTTTCAGCCTTTGAGAGTATTTTGAAGAAAATCAAGAGTAGTATTAAAACGAAACAGCAGATAGACATGGTAACAATTTTTCATCAAATATGAATTTCCTATCGTTAAATGATTTTTTCAATTAACGTTTTTGCAATTTTTTCAGCTGAAAGATTTGGAACAAAAAGCTAAAACTCTAGATCAAACAAAATATGGACATTTGACTTCAATGATTCACAGTGCACAGACCAAAGCATCAAAAAGCATACAAAAGAATGCAAAGCAAGCAGAAATATTAATCCCCATTGTTGGTCATATTGTGTCGCCTAGCATTTATCCCGATGCTCCCAGCACTCCAGCACCGTCACCAAGTCCGCCGTCGACACAGTCACGCAGTTCAGGAGCTGTAAATGCGGTTTCGTCGATATGGACACATTTGATTATCTGTGGTGTCTTCTTTCGTTACGCATTACGACTTGTATAGTTCATGAATCAATTTTATTTTACATGTTGAAAAAAATTACAAGACTAATTTGGAATAAATATTTATACGTTGACAAGTTGTCTTCAATGTATATTTCTAAATTTCTAAAATTTCAACTTCGAATTTTCACTGGAAGACTTTAACTAAAAACTGGCAGCCAAAATTTTGGTGGTGTGATTCCAGTGAAACAAATTTTAATCGAAATCCCTTGGAAAAATGTTGATGAGATTTTTCAGTCCCAACGAGAAATTAGGTTTTACAGTAAAGGATTTTCTAAACATCTCATTGTAGGAGTACTTACAAACCACACAATTTATTTGTGGGTTGGTGCCTGCCACAGTTTTCAGTAGGCAACACCATCTACGCGCGAATGTGTAGTATTGCATTAGATAATGCGTTAGGTACAGGTACTAAAATCAAGAATTTTCCCACTACATACGGATATTAAAATTTAAAACTTGTACCTAAATGATTTAGAAGTTAAATTTAAAGATAATGACAATTACTTGCAATATTTGATATGAAATCGTCGATTTTTTTAAATAGGCATTTTTTCAAATCTCAACTTTATTATTTTCTATAAATTAGAAATTTGTTTGATTGTATAAACCTTTCTTATAATTAACGACAAGGGTTGAAATTCTTGCGGTGACTTTTTTTGGAATACCCTACCAGCATGTATAAAAAAATTACTCTTCACTGGCATAATTTTGGGTATACTTTCAAACTATACCAAAGTCTTCTAAGTGCAGGAGTGAGTACTCCTTTTTCTGCTCTGTCAATCATGAATAATACTAGTAAAAATATCTACTCTGCATTAAGTTCCTTTATACAGGAGGTGACAGCGTTCACCAATGGTGTTATACGTTTCTAATGAATTCTAATTATTGCTGGCATGGGCTGATAGACCTAGTAGTCTGAACCCACAAAAAAAAAAAAAAAAAACTTCGTATTTCCATCATTTCTAAAAATACTGTAAATATTAGAAAAATAGGCGTTTTCACCCTTAATTTTTGGGCAAAGAAGTGAGTGTTTTCGAAAAAAAACGAACCTGTCTGATAGGAAATTACACGTAGACCATGATTGTTCATAACCATTTTTCCATATTGAGGCTAATTTCAGGAGATATTCACAAAAGTTTAGATTTTTTCAAAGAATGCTGTAAATTGTTGAAAAATAGGTGTTTTTTACCATTAATTTTTGGTCAAGGAAGTGAGTGTTTTTGAAAAAACAAAAAAAACAAAAACCTTCTGATAGGAAATTACACGCAGAACAAGATTGTTCATAACTATTTTTCAATTTTGAGGCTTATTTGAGGAGATATTCACGAAAAACCGGTTTTCAGCAGACATTTACCCCTTCCCCTGGGGTAGCGGGGGGTGTCCATTTTAGTATGTTGTGTAGTGGACCATCACGAATGTAAAACGCGAAAAAAAAATCAGGATTGAATTTTTGGGGGTCAGCTCCTAAAATGACTGGACTATAAAAATAAATAAGTGTGTAAAAACAAAGAATTTAAGTGTCTATCACACTGTCGCTAATTTTTTCCGCCGGAAATGCCTCATTTCCGTGATATTATCATGTTCGAAAGCACAGCATTTTACCAAGATGAAAAAACTGACGTTTTTAAAATAAATGAATTTTTTTCAGTTTTTTGAATAATTCATTTCGGAGCCTAAGAAACATGTTTATCACAATTTTCTTCCGTGATCCTTTCATATTTTCGCCCGTATTCATTATGTGATATTCTTTTAAGTACATAATTGAATTCCTTACAATAAATTTTTTTGAATTTTTTTTTGAAAAAATTTGTTTAGAAAACCAATTATAATATTTTGGGCAATATTTTTTTGTTATTTCGGTTCAGTATTATATCGTGGGCATGTTGGAATCTTCTCCCCCTCCTCCCAACAATAGCAACTTTTCTCATTTCGTAAATTAAAAACGATGAATTTTAAAAATTGTCAATTTTTGAAATGAAGTTTATTACAGTGTCAAATTTTTTGGGTAGGTACTTTCAAACATGGCGTTATATCCATTTTGACGACTTGAAAATATTATGGATTTCACCCGACATAACAGTTTTCTTATGGATAAGTACCAAAGGGTTCATATGTATGACGTAGGTATCGAAACATTTCTATTGAATTTTGTTCCTAAATTACCTACATATAAACAAGTTATATTTCAACACATGCCACAAAATACGCATTTCTCATTTACAAACTAGCACATAAAAAAAAAAAAATGAAATCAGCGCTCTTGAAATCTACTTACATCATAAAACCCAACCCAATTACTTTTCCTGCAGGCAATAAGACATCTAAAGTACATAAATACCTACGCAAATTATACTATTTATCAGTATACTACATATTAATATCAAATTCATTAGAGCCATTGTTATCCGTCTATTGACTTTGAAGAAACCTTCCACAAATTCGTCACATGATTACTTACATGATACTTCAGGTACTTACCTAAAATTGAATAACGAATGAATAAGTAAGTAGGTAAATGCGGATAATTTAAAATAGAATGACAATGGAAATAGCTTACTAAAATTCGTAATTTCGTAAAAAATTGGCCCATTTCAATGAAGTATCGTAAAAAATGGATAACCGAGTCAAAAAAATTTCTAAACGAAAATGTATCTTTAAAAACTTAAAATGTTCTAGAAAAACTTTCAAACATACTCAAATTCCCATAAGCTTTTACATAAGGTTTCACATCAAATGCAAAAGTTTGTTCATAATGAGAGAGAAAATTTGTAACTGATTTCCAAACTTACTGGGCAAATGTATGTCTTCAAATTCGTGATGATGCGAAAAATCATGAATATTACAGTTTACGACTTCAGCAAAATCAAAGCGATATCAAAATGATTAAAATTGCAACCATTTTCAGAAAAATCAAGAAATATGGCCAAATTCAAAAAAAAAAAATCAATCGGCAGATAGGTATTAGGTACACAGAAGTACCTCTTAGAAATAATCACAACACGTCACTTGAATGTACAGTACAAAATTATCTCACATCCTTTTCAAATAAATTTCAAGCAGTTGTCAAGTACCAAAAATCATATATCTTCATATAAATGCGATAATTTCTCAATCAATTTTTTTATTAAAGTAGTGTCTTTTAATCGCGTATATTCGTCACGATGTATTTAAAACATTTGTTGTTGCTTTTAAACGTGGTGTTACTCCATGCTTCGCCATTGCTACCAAACCAAGATGACCATTTAGAAATTGAACAAAAGGAAAATGAAATTCCAACGATAGAGAATATATATCGACTATCCGATGATGTAATTCCGAATTCGTATGAATTAAGTATGATTCCAGATTTAGAAACATTCACTTTCTTCGGTAAAGTAGAAATTGAAATCATGGCGAGGTTTTCAACAAACAAAGTGATACTGCATAGTAAAAATCTAAAAATTAGTAGTTGTAAAATATTCAAATTTCAACAAATACCGAGTACATTCAAACTGGACAAAGCTAATGAAATTTTAATAATTGAAACTAAGCAAACATTAGAATTTCGCAAAACTTATACTTTGACGATTGAATTTGAAGGCGTACTCAATGACGACATGAAGGGATTTTACCGAAGCAGCTACAAAATCGATGACAAGAAATAGTAAGTTGTGCACTATAAGTTTCAATTTTTTACTTATAAAAGATTCCAGACTGCACTTAATCCGTTTATGATAATGATTAAAAGCGTTAAAATGTAATGTGGATGTTATGCCTAAATCAGAGTTCAAATATTTTTTGAAACATTTCTACACAAAGTGGAAGTTCGGTGCGACAATTTTGAAAAAAGTTTGCCTTTTTACAACAAATAGGTACCTAATTAGTTTTGATCAATTATCGATCAGTATTCTTTTTGCAGACATTTCAGATCATGGCTAATTCCTAATTTAGTACAGACATTTTAGCTACAATAAGGCCCTAACCCCAAAAAAATTAGCAGGAAGGGCAAGTTTTGTATATAAGCTCAGTAAAGTATGTATTTTAATATTCCCGAACTTACCTAAAATCGGTGAATATTTTGACCCCCATTTGGGGGCGAGAGGGTTCAAATTTTCGTTTTTTGGCTATAACTTTCAAAATTACGTATTTACGAAAAAAAAGTTGAAACAAAATTTGCAGAGCATAAAAAAACAAACAATTTTGTTATTCACAATTTTTTCCTAGGACGTCATGGGAGGGAGCATATATACGAAACTTCCCCTTCCTGCTAATTTTTTTTGGGTCAAAACCTAAAATGTCTGAACTAATTAGTGATATAGGAGGGCAAACTTTTTTTACAGTTTTCTGGGGGGGGGGGATTTTTTGGTAGTTTTCTGTAAACATTTCAAAAATAAATCAACTGAAAAGACGTGAATAATTTCATTTATTAAATTCCTTTGTCAAAACAACGAACAAATTAACACTACAATTACGCAGTAAGCTTACATTAGGTACTCTTTTTTTTCCATTTTCATTTCTAAACTCGTTATACCTACAAGCGTTCACCTTATCATTTAATTTCCGATTTCCGTTGAATCTGCACGGCTTTCTCAGTGAATTTTTTTCGGCTTCTTTAATTGATTCTGCAGTTGATAAAAGCTCTTCAGCGATCGAGATACCAGACAAAATATTTTTTTTCGGCTGCTTTTTTCAATTTTTTATGACCCAACGAAATTATTTCGTCGTATGTTTTTCGTTTTTCAGCCAGTTTTTCCTGGGCTTTGGCTAAAGACTTTTTTAATGCATCAACATCCTTTCGATTCTTTAGCAACTTTTCTTGGGTTTCCCGATAACTGGCAAAAATCGGAGCAATTTCTACGAGAAAATTTGAATTTTTGCCTGGAAGTGCGAAGAAAAAGTGACTTTTGAGGGTAAAAAAGTAACCAAAGAGACCCTTTAGACGTGAAAAGTAACCAAAAGTGACTGAAGTCGAAAAAAGTGACAAACACCCTAAAAAAGTGACCCGCTATTATGCCTGTAGCATTAAACTTGCAATTTGAGTAGAAATGTTTCAAAAATTATTTCAACCATTCATGAAAATAGAAAATATGTTTTTATGAAAAAATTTCGTGATAGGCAACCCTTTTGCCATAAGTCCGATTTAGGTATAATATAGATATTAACATCGTGATTTCCAGCTGGCTAGCAGTAACTCAGTTCGAGACAGCATCAGCCAGAGAAGCTTTCCCTTGTTTCGACGAGCCAAGATTCAGAACTCCCTTTGTAATAAGTGTTGGTCACTTTAGTTACCAAAGGGCTGTCAGTAACATGCCTGTTGAGTCAAGACAATACATTCGAGAGTAAGTAACTCGATTTCAAAGAAAAGAATGAATCACAAAAATTTAGAAACAATTCCTAATGTGCCTGTAACTTAATAATGTGTTTTTTTTTCGTCTTATAACAGCTCTACAGGAAAATTACGCTATTTGACAAAATTCAAACGTACTCCACCAATGGCAACATATTTGATAGCCTTTATGGTATCAGAGTTCGAATTTTCTTCCGACAATAATAAAATCACTGTATATGCAAGACACAACGCTATGAGACAAGTGTCTTATGCATTAAAACAAAGCACAAAATTATTGAATCAATTGGAAGGATGTGTTGGTATTTCTCATCAGCTGCCAAAATTGGACGTGGTGGCAGTACCAGATTTCGACATGGGAGCAATGGAGAATTGGGGAATGACCACATACAGAGAACGATTTGTCATCTTGGATGAGAACCAACCAAGTAGCGTATTACACAAACGAAGTATAACACAAGTGATTGCTCATGAATTTGCACATCAGTGGTTTGGTGATCTTGTAACACCAGCGTGGTGGGATTACCTATGGCTTAATGAAGGATTCGCGAGATACTTTGAATACTTCGCAGCTGCTGGGGTAGATATCTTAAATAAAACATTTGTTAAAAGTGTTCCACGCTGATGATCAAATCAAAATGTAAATATTATATTTGCAGGTGGAACCAACATGGGATTTGGATAAATTTTTCGTCATAGGCCAAGTACTACCTACTTTGTGGAATGAAATTGGCACACAACGTGCGATGACGACATCGGTGACGAAGAAAGTCCAACTTGACGATATATTCGATGTAATAAGCTATTCGAAAGGTGATTATTCATATTTCATGTATCACATGTAATTTTAAGGGGGAAAAATGATTAAGCAAGTAAAAATGTGTATATTTTAAACAATTTCAGCCGCTTCTGTAATTCGTATGTTTGAACATATGGTGACCTCAAATGTTTTCAGATCTGCTCTCCACAAATATATGACAAATGGGTAAGTAATATCATAATATGAATGGTAAGTATTGGGGTGGATCGGAAAAAAAATTCTGGATTTCAATCACATTTACACAGATAAGGGAAAAGTTGGACATTTTCGACTTTTTTTTAGTTTTTTGCTAGAAAGTCCCTTGAAAAAATTATGAATCTTGATTTTCTAAATTTTCCTTGGTCGTTAACACCAGGATTTCATACCATTGTTAGACCTCTATCTCGCCTCACATTTTATTAGAGCTGGTTAATTTTCGCAACAATTGTAATAAAAAGCGAGAAGCTTTTTATTTTTTTGAGGAAAAATGGAAGAGGTGGGGTAACCTAAACGCGTATTCTAACCTCAAAGAAACAAAATAAAATTTCACCTCCTCCTCCCAGGTTTTTATGCCTCCTTCATCTCACTTATATTTCTAACGGATCCAAAAAAAAATCTTCATAAAACTGGAATAAAAAGTTTTTTGAACCATTGAAGGTCAAAATTATCATACCTACTATGGTTACTTGCAGATACCCCAAAACAACATTCTAGACTATTTTCTTATTTTACAATTCTTTTAGGAAACACTACAAAGATCCCAATTCAGAGGCGTAGCTACGGGGGACTTTTGGGGGTCTCGACTCCCCCCCCCCCCCCCCTTGGCGTCAGGAACTTACGTGAAAGGTGCCTTTTTGGAGCATTAGAAATCAAATTTTCTCAAAGCTTCGCCCTCGCTTCGCTCGGGCATGAAAAAAATCACAATTATATAAACTGTTTGAATCAACTATTCAAAAAATGGTTCCCTTCTGATATTCCAAGTCTCCATACCCACTTTGCACCCTCTCAAAAAAAGCTTCTGACGCCAATTCTTGGATTTGTAATGTATTTTTATTGGTTTTTAAGACAAAAATAATTAGTACCTAATACCTATTACCTAATACTATGTAAGTTGTTTGTTCCAAAATTACATTTTCATCAGTTTTTTTCCTTAAACGTGTTATGCAAATCGCATGAGAACTTCATAAAATTTGAATTTAGTGTTTTTACAGTAAAAGGAAATTTGATGGGGGGAGAGGGGGAACTCATGATTCCTTAAAAAGTTATGAAATTTCGGACCCCCTCCATGAGAAATTTCTGGCTACGCCACTGTCCCAATTAATGTGCTTCTAAAACATTAGAGAAAAAAATAAAGAAGTTAAAATTTTGATTCATTAGAAATTGAACATACGGACCAATTATGAACACTTGAACTTGTCGTTTTCGATACAAAGTTAGGTAACCTACTACCTCTGTGGATTTGGTCGAAATGTAGGGTATCATTATTTTTCGATCTATCCTATTGCACATTAGGGTGGAGCGCGAAAAAAAACATACCTCGGATTTTGACCAAACTCGGTAGGATTGTTGGGTCACCATCGGAGACTACCCAAAAAAAAGTTGAGCCCCCTAGGTGGAGGTGGAGGGGAGCTGGGGGTTCCCAAAGGGCACCTCCTTTTGAAAAAAACGTGGTTTTTTGTGTTTTTTAGCTACTTAAAGTGGCTGGAAAATTATGGAACAGCACTAAAAAGGTGCGATTTGAGTTTCTACATCACCCTGAACCATTGCCATCCTTCTCGGATCAAAACTCAGACTGCTACCAGGGGGTCGAAAAGTTGCAGATCGCGAAATTTCAATATTGCGAAATTTTTGCTGACTTTGAATTCTTTATTTTTGCGCCGGATGATTTTACTTCTTTTTTTTGGAATAAATTTTTGAAGAAAATTTTCAAAATTTCCTCGATCAGTGTAGCCAATTGCAAATTGTGATAGTCAAATTAATGGAATTCGCGTTGATCTGAACATGTAGTACCTAACTATATCTTATCCCTGGAAAATTTCTCAATTTTTTTTGTTTTTTTCAATAATTTGAAAACAAATTGAGAAGAAAATTTTTCGTACCAGTAAATTAATCTTAAATCACCACGGAAAATTTCGAATAAAATCTACGATCAGACAGCGTGACGACCCGGCTTCAGGTAACGATGCACCATTGTGAAGTATTCAGTGCTGCCAAACGCAATAATTTTGATTTCTGAGTAATTCTAAGGATTTTAGGCTGGATTTAGAATTTTTCAAGGGTTGTACCTAAAAATTGATAGTTCATTTTTATTCAAACTTTCCAGTTATGTAATCAAACCTAACTTTGAATATAACAATTCCCAATTGGCTACACTGATTGAAGAATCAACAATTTCCTTCAAAAATTAAAAAAAAGTAAAATAATCACCCGATGCAAAAATAATTAATTCAGGGCCAGAAAAAGTTATACATAGGTATAGAAAATTGCGAAAAACCGTACAGAAATGTCGTTATTTCACCACAATTTTCAGATTTTGAGTGTTTTATGCAGGTAGGCAATAGGGCATGACGGGATTCGCGGGTTGCATACACACGCCTAGCGCGTTGGCGGATGAATTATCAATATAATTATTACGTTGCATTTCTTTAAACCTTAATAACTTTTTTTAAGTTAACACTACCACTTTCAAACTTACATAATATTGTAGATAATTTAACATAGATTATTTTCCTTACTTCAAACACAAATTTGTTCACTAAAATTTTTGAGATATTTTAATGTGAAGTGAAAAAAACGTGAAAAAATCATTGCATTTTGCAAGTAGAATGTAATTCTGCACAACTTTGGACTTTTATAACTTTTGTTCGGTTGGCGGGATAAGTTTCAAACCTACCCCATTTTGTAGAGAATTTTACGTAGATTAATTTCCTTATATTAAACACCTATGTGCTCACTCAAAATTTTGAGGTATTTTAATGTGAAGCGAAAAAAATACGTTCTCATTGCAAATGGTACTATATTCTTTTCCGCTTCACATTAAAATAACTTAAAATTTTGAGTGAGCACATAGGTGTTTAAGATAAGGAAATTAATCTACGTGAAATTCTCTACAAGATTGAATAGATTTGAAAGTTGTGACGGCAACCAAACGAAAGTTATGAAAGTTTGAAGTTGCAAAAATACGTTTTCATTGTAAATGATTATGTATTTTTTTTGCACTTCACATTAAGATAACTCGAAATTTTGAGTGAGCACAAAAGTGTTTAAAGTAGGGAAAATAATCTACGTGAAATTCTCTACAATTTGGGATACATTTGAAAGTTGTGACGGCAACCAAACGAAAGTTATGAAAGTTTGAAGTTGCAAAAATACGTTTTCATTGTAAATGATATATGTATTTTTTACAACTTTGAACTTTTATAACTTTCGTTTGGTTGCCGGCACAACTTTCAAACTTATCCCATCTTGTAGAGAATTTCACGTAGATTATTTTCCTTACCTTAAACACCTTTGTGCTCACTCAAAATTTTGAGTTATTTTAATGAGGAGTAATAAAGACGAGTATCTATCTCATCGCAAGTTATTAGTTATCTTATCACAATTTTACCCTGGTATCCGCCAACGCAGTCGGGGAATCAACTTATGCAACCACTCGTACACTGTGTGACGTCAACCCGTCATGCCCTATACTAAATCACGAAACTAACGGGAGATTCGTGTTCAGCGAACCAAAATACCTCGATAAACACTCTTTTCGCGATCTTTTCACTTCAAGCCTCAAAATTCATTTTTTCGTACTTAATGAAAAATCCGGAGTTTCGTGGTTTGCAAGTGACTGCACTGGTACGAAAAATTTTCTTCTCAATTTGTTTTCAAATTATTGAAAAAAACAAAAAAAATTGAGAAATTTTCCAGGGATAAGATATAGTTAGGTACTACATGTTCAGATCAACGCGAATTCCATTAATTTGACTATCACAATTTGCAATTGGCTACACTGATCGAGGAAATTTTGAAAATTTTCTTCAAAAATTTATTCCAAAAAAAAGAAGTAAAATCATCCGGCGCAAAAATAAAGAATTCAAAGTCAGCAAAAATTTCGCAATATTGAAATTTCGCGATCTGCAACTTTTCGACCCCCTGGTAGCAGTCTGAGTTTTGATCCGAGAAGGATGGCAATGGTTCAGGGTGATGTAGAAACTCAAATCGCACCTTTTTAGTGCTGTTCCATAATTTTCCAGCCACTTTAAGTAGCTAAAAAACACAAAAAACCACGTTTTTTTCAAAAGGAGGTGCCCTTTGGGAACCCAGCTCCCCTCCACCTCCACCTAGGGGGCTCAACTTTTTTTTGGGTAGTCTCCGATGGTGACCCAACAACCCTACCGAGTTAGGTCAAAATCCGAGGTATGTTTTTTTTTCGCGCTCCACCCTATTGCACATACATCTTCAAAGAGGAAATTTAAGGGCATAAGCCAATGAATTCTATTTTTCAGAGTTGACAAATACGGTGGAACGGTTGTACCAAGCATTCTATTTGAAGCGTTCGACGAGCAAATATCTTTTACTTCTCTATCATTACCAAAGCACACTTCGATCTCTGATATAATGAAAACATGGACAGAAAATATAGGGTATCCCTTAATTACAGTATCTCGTTGCTACCACCATGGAAAAGTTTCTGTCTCACAGGTTGGTACCTTATTGTTATTTTTAGTTCATGCATTCAACTGAAATACTAAATCACAATTTTGGAACTAGACTACTTACAAATCGCCAAGAGCTCCTAAACCGTTACCGGATCAAAAATGGATAGTACCTTTGACTTACACAACAAAATCTCAGCTACAATTTGCCAACACTAAACCAACTGAATGGTCAATGGGCAATAAATCCACACGTTTGGAAGAGACATTTGACAATTCTGATTGGGTTTTGTTCAATATACAACATTCAGGTTCGTAAAGTACAGCCACGCGAACATAATTCTCCGATTCAGATTAATCATAAAAATAATAAATTTTATCCAAAAAAAACTAATAACGGGACACGGGGACACCATTTACAAAATTGGCAAAATTTATTCTGAAAAAATAATATTTATCGCGAAATTGGATGAAATTAATTTTTATGGAATAAATTTTATCAAATTTCGCGATAAATATTATTTTTTTTTAGAATAAATTTTACCTAAAAATTTTGTGAATGGCGTCCCGTTATTATTTGTTAAGATAAAATTTATCATTTTATGTAACACGTTCTAGTTATTTCTTATTTCTTTGAATGTTTTTTCATTTATATATTGCTTTGCAGGATACTACAGAGTGAATTACGACTTGAAAAATTGGAATCTATTAATCGACCAATTACTTCAAGATCCTGAAAAAATACACGTTTTAAACAGGGCTCAATTAATCAACGATGCGTTCTCTTTGGCTTACGATGGTAAACTCGAATATAAAATATTTTTCAATTTGATTCAGTATTTATCAAAGGAGAAAGAAGTTTTCCCTTGGATTACTGCTGCAAACGCGTTGAATTTGTTACTCAGCAAGTACGAAGATACATCATTGACTCCTTTACTGAAAGTAAGTCGATAGGTAATTTTTTTAAATTGAATTTTATCATTAAAATACCTGACGTTAATCTCATCATCCTAGACCTTTATAACTGGAATAGTCGAAAAATCATTCAACAATTTTGGATTTGAAATAAAAGATAGTGACAGCCACGCCACGAAAGCAGGAAAACCTGTATTCTTGGAATTAGCATGCAAGATAGGTTTGAAAACTTGCATAGATAAAGCATTGGAAGAATACAACAAAAATAAGAATGCATTGCAAAGGTAAATTTGAAATTGAAAATCGTAATTCATAAGGGAAAGAAAACTATAAATGATATTAACTAACGCATTCATAAATTCAAATTACAGCGGAGTTCAACCAGATTTGAAAAAAGTAGTATTTTGCTCTGCACTTCGTGACTCTGAAGATAAATCAAACGCTTTTATTAATTTGTGGAAATCGTACACAAGATCTGATCTCGTCAATGACAAGTTAACAATTATAGAATCTCTCTCGTGTGTAAAAGATGAAGATATTGTTAAACAGTAAGCCAATCAATTATTTAATTTCGCTCAGTGATAGGTACATACTACATACATACATCAATCAAAATCAATTTCTTCTAGAATATTATCGAAATTAATCGATTCGAAAAACGAAGATATCCGGAAACAAGATACATACTACGTGTACAGAGCACTATTTTCTGAAATACCTTCGACAAATGCTGGAATTAAATTCTTACAAGATAAAATATCGACTGTACCGTAAGTGAAAAATTGAAAAATTGAACATGATTAAAATATAAAGTGAATTTTATCAATACGATTTCATTTGAAGGGAAATGGACCAACATGGAGTTTCAGCCTTTGAAAGTATTTTGAAGAAAATCAAAAGTAGTATTAAAACCAAACAACAAATAGACTCGGTAACAATTTTTCATCGAAAATATGAATTTTCCATCGTTAAATGATCTTTCTCATCAACGTTCATGTAATTTTTTCAGCTGAAAGATTTGGAACTAAAAGCCAAAACTCTTGATCAAACAAAATATGGACATTTGACTTCATTGATTCAAAGTGCACAAGCCAAAGCATCAAACAGCATACAAGAGAATGTAAAGCAAGCAGAAATATTAATCCCCATTGTTGGTCACATTGTGTTGCCTAGCATCTATCCCGATACTCCCAGCACTCCAGCACCGTCACCAAGTCCGCCGACGACACAGTCACCCAGTTCAGGCGCAATAAATGCGGTATCCTCGATATGGACGCATTTGATTATCTGTGGTGTCTTCTTTCGTTACGCATTACCATTTGTTGTGTAGTTCATAATTCATATTTCATAAATTAATTTTTAAATCGAAGAATAATCTAAAAATACACATTCACGACGATTGTGTTTTAATAAACTTTTTTTCACCTTCGAAAAACAATTTCAGAAACACAATGTAAAATGGAAGACAATACACTTGAACAACAAAGATATCGTTTCTGTTGAAATGAAGGATTATTCTCGATAAGCTAATCACACCACTTTTGAAATTTGATGGTCATTGTAAGAAAATTATTATTTTTTCATACGACAAAATGAGAAATATTGAATGAATGAACGCTCAGATATGGATTATCAATGGAAATAATTTCGACATCCGATTGTACGAAAACTATTTTTATATTTCCTACGAAACTTCAGAAAATTGGAAACTAGCGTATTTCTGGAAGTTTGAACTTCCAATAAAATAAAAACTTCACTTATCTATATAAATTTTGAAATGTGATTTTCATGAATTGCTGCCTCATAAACGGTCGCGATAAAAACACTTGTAACTTCTTTTTATCAGTTGTCAAAAACTAATTCTTCGAATTTAATAACCACAGAAAGAAGAAAGTTATTGATAACATTATGTGTCAGGTAATCGAATGTGACAGAAGCAATCAATGTCAATATGAAATTTTTTGCAATATTCACCCTAGTTTTTACAGTTTTCGCGAATATTCGTAACATCTACGGAGATGAAAATTTTTATCTGTTACCAAATAATAAGATTAAAGTTCATAGATATGATCTCCGCATAGTACCTTTTGCACATCAAGATTCTAAATTTGAAGGTGAAGTGAAGATCAACATATACACATTCCGTGCAATTGAATGTTTGGTAATGAACAGTAAAGAACTGGATATAAAAGAAATTCAGGTGGTTACGAGTCGTATGTCGCATGAAGTTGATTATGATTTATTGACCCAAAAAGAAATGCTCAAAATATGCGTCAAGCCTTCACTTTCGTATTACACTTCAACTAATATCATCATTACGTACAGCGGAAAAATAAGGGATGATTTTAAAGGATTATACAGGATACAATATGAAGAAAATAGCATTAAAAAGTAAGCAATGGAAATCAATTCAAGTAGGTGTTATCATTTATCAATAATATCATCAATTTGTAATGTAAGGCGTCCATTAGAATGAATCGACTGGATTTGAAAGAAAATTAATGAGGTAGCAGGTAATTTACTTTGAAATTGAATAAGCGACCACTCAAAAAAATGTTGAGCTCTCGGCTCAAAAAGAGATGGAGCTAGGGGACCTCAACGTGAAATAATTTCCGAAAAACACGGTTTTCTGCAATTTTTGAGTCGTAACATTTGCTAGAAACTTCGGCCATCCCCCTAAAAAAAGAGGTGATTTGAGTTTTTACATCTTGAACCACTGATCTCAGAATTGAACAAAACTAATTAAGTGATCAGATTTTTTACCATATCCAATTTTACCTCAAAACTTTGAGTGCCCATGGCTGCCCTCCAAAAAGACTTCGGGAGCTGCGGTTTGCGCCATTCGTCATCTCTCATCGAGCTCTACCCACGTGAAAAAATCAGAAAAATCGCCGACCCCATTTTCCACTTTGAGAACGAACTGACGTGGAATGACTCTTATTTTCTACAAGGAGATTGAAAAAATACAGATCTCGAATTTGAATTTTTTTTTGTTTTTCCAAAGTCAAATGACTCAATCGAACATCTAAAAATCGAGTCAACAATTTTTTTTCAATCATTTAGAGTAATTTTTGATATTTTTCAACAAAATTTTTATGGCAGTGCTCCCAACTGCATTTTGATTTGTGTCAATTTCATAAAATTGAAGTTGTTCATTCAATGGGTTGAAAAATAAGCCGTCAATTTTTTTGGCCATGAAAATTAATTTAATTTAATTTTTTGAACATTTTTGGTAGCAGAGGTATTAACTGATGAGTCATGAAAGTTTTGTAAATCAAAATAGGTACACGTGTACACTGTACAGTTGACAACTTTGCCAGGAAAATTTTGTTGAAAAATATCATTAAAAATAATTTTAGGCAATTGAATAAAATTTGTTGATTCGATTTTGAGGTGCTCGAGGGAGAAATTTGAATTTGGTGAACATCAAAAAACCTTAAAATTCCCTATCTGCAACTTTTAAGCCTCCTAATAGAGGGTAAAAGCATTTCAGAGAACTGTAGAAACTCAAATTGCACATTTTTGGAGGACGACCTGAGTTCCTAGCAGGTGGCTTTGCACAAAAGTGACAGAAAACCAATTTTTCTGAAGAGTATCTCCAACTTCGTCCTCCTTTGAACTGGGGGGCTGAAATTTTTTGGGGAGGTCTCCTACTCAAAGTAAATTATCTCACTAATTTTTGTCAAAATGCACGATACGCTTTTTTTATCCATTCTACAGTCCGATTGTTCATATTTTAATTTATGAGATGTTGAGAGCTACAATTAAGCCGGTGTAAAAGGGAGTGATAAAGGAACAGCCCTCGCAACGATTTTCTGTTCGACAATTCGGCAATTTTAGGCCAATTTTTGAAAGAATTCCGGGATATTTAAGAACATTTCTATTGTATCTAAAAAAAATTTACAATTCCAATAATTCAGATAAATTTTTTGAACTGACAAAATTTTTGGAAAAATGGCAGAATTTAATGAACATGAATAAAATTGAAAATATTAGTAGAATAAACTTGAAAAGTGTCGTGAGGAAATGGTTGGTTTTGAAAAAATTACGAGCAGGTAAGTAAACCTGAGTTAATCCGAAAATGTTTTTTTTTAATTTTTTTTACCGTTATCGTGGGGTACGAGGTGTATTCTCTCCAAAAATTATTTTCGAAAGTTTTCAGCTGAAATTTTTTTTCCTCGTTTCGTTCGGATTCAATGCTAATTTTCATGAAATAATTTTATGCTGCTTAAAATTTTACTTACATAAATTTTTGGTAGGCATTTGTTTTTTTTTTAATATATATTCTACATTTTTTTAATGATTGTTTTCAAAAAATTCAATAAAACTGTCTCTAAAGTGCTAATCGAATTCGAACAGATGAGCAAAAAAATAAATGCGCGGACGTGGTCTATCTTTAATATTGAAGAAAATACAACACCACACGTAATACCTATTTATCAAATTTTTATTATAAATATCCAAAAGAAGCAAAACATTTTTAAAATCAAAATTTTCGACGATCATAGGTTTTAACGAATTCCTTCAAAATTAACGACACTTGTAAGTAAAAACTTCACAAAAATAAAAATTCATTTTTTCTGTAGTCTTTTCAAACTACCATCTTATTAGTTATTACAGTCCCTCAAATTCAAACTCCGAAAGTGTTCTTTCTTCTGAATCGGCGTGTTTAATTGAACAAAAGCATTTTTAAAATTTTATATTTACATTATAAGATCATTTGCACTCTAAATTCTGAAAAAGTTATGAATTTAAAAAATTTTCATTACCAAACTTTTTAATTAGCCGCCACAGACTATGACGTCCGTGTTAGCCGCATTGATTATGAAACCCAGCCAGCTTGTTGCCTATAAAAATGATTCTTAATTTTTTCAGAGTTGAATAATAGTTTTCCATTTACCTATTTTAATTCATAATTTCATCAGCATCATTGCATCATCTTATTCATATTATTTCAACGCTAAGTACCTATCTACTGAAGTTGAAAACAACGAAAATGACAAAAACACATCTTATATTGAGTTTATGCATTAAATCAAAAAATTCTTGAACAAGGTGAACATTGTCGTTCTTGAATAAATCCTTCATGAAAAAAATGTTTTGATTAATTTTTCAAATTTTAAAAAACAGTCATGAAAATAGTATGTAAGTATAAGCCGTAAATCAGTTTCAAACAACCATCACAAAACCCACTGACTTACATCAAGTTTGGTAAATGATTCACCAAAATGTAATTCAGAAAATTTAAATTCACAAAGTAATTTCTCAAAGTACATTTTTCAATAGATATTTGAGCGGAAAAATTCAATTGTCAAAGGAATTTTCCAAAGTAGGATGTCCACTCTAAAGTATAAAAGGCGATACACCTACCACGCAAAACTACCAATAAATGATACAGGTATTTAATTTAATCACACGTTTTCAATACACCAAATGAGGTAATCCTCAGTAACATACTCGTCCACATATCCACTTCTTCACAGAGATTACTTTTGACAATTGTAAAAACGTACTACGATAAAAATTTCGAAAATACCGAGAAAAGATACTCGTATGTATGGGGTATTGATATTTTGATCCATATAAGCCCACGTCTCATATGAAAATCGCGCAAATTACGAATCGATATTGAAACAGTTAGTTCAGTGATAGCATAATGAAAGCAGTGATTTTCGCAGTAGTTTTTGCATTATGTGTGAAAATTCCAAAAACTTTAGCAGAAATATCTTACCGTCTGCCAAATGGAAAGATCATCACCGAATCGTATACCGTGAAGATTACACCAAATTTAAAAGATGACTTCAATTTTGAAGGAGATTCAACCGTGGTTGTGAAAGTCTTAGAAGAAACGAAATGTATCACTATGAATAGCAAGAATCTAAAAGTATTACACTTCTATTACTTAATTTATGATCGCAAAATTCATCGCGAAACTGACGCAACATATCGAGAATTGAAAGATCAAGAAATGTTGGAAACGTGCTTTTCGAAACCCCTTCCTCCAAATACTAGAGTGGAATTTCAAGTTTTATACACTGGTAAAATAAGAGACGACTTTAAAGGTCTATACAAAGTGCAATATGAAGAAAATGGAGTGAAAAAGTGAATTCATTTATCCAATTTATTTTTACGTATGTACAAGAGCAGAAAAATTGAAATATCGTTATTTAATAAAAAAATTTTGCAGGTGGTTGGCAGCCACGCAATTAGAACCAACATATGCAAGAACGGTATTTCCGTGCTTTGATGAACCTCAGTATAACGCTAAATTCTCTTTGTCAATTGCTCGATACCCTGATCAGATATCTTCAAGTATAACAAAATTGAAATCGACCAGTGAAAAAGAGTAAGTTTATAAGACAGATTACATAAAATATGGCCCAAAAGAAGTGTACTCTCTCAATTATAAATCAATGAAAATTATCGAAAATCACTGAAAAACAGTCAGAATTGAAGCACCGGAGAAAATCAGTGAAAAATTTTAATCACTGAAAAATCAGTAAAAATTCACTAAAAAGTCAGTAAAATTTTAAATTTATGTTTATGATGTGCTGAAAAATTAATGAAAATCAGCGAAAAATCAGCGAAAATTCGCTGAAAATCAGTGAATTTTGCTGATTTTTTCTGTGCTGCAATTTTGACTATTCATCAGTGACTTTTCACTGATTCAGAATGAGAGAGTACCTGCACAGTTACGTAGCCAGGAATTTCTCGTGGTGGGGGGGGGAGGGGGGTACGAACTTGAATTTTTTTTAAACATTTCGAGTTCAACCCCCTCTCCCTTCAACCAAATTTCCTTATATGTACTATAAAAACACTAAATTCAAAATTTAAATTATTTTCATAAATATTAAGGAGTCGCTCAGGTGTTATAAAGTTCTTACGGAATTTACATAGAATATTAAGGAAAAAGACTTCGATGAAAATGTAATTTTGGAACAAACAACTTCCTCACTAATTATTTTGACATTAAAAACCAAGAATAATACCTAACAAATTCAAATAGTACTATCGGAATCTGTTTTGGAGAGGTGCAAAATGGGCATGGAGACTTGTAATACCCGAAGGGAGCCTTTTTTCGCATAGTCACTTCAAATAATTCATATAATTGTGATTTCGTTCATGCCTGAACGAAGCGAGGGCAAAGTTTTGAGAAAATTTGATTTTTAATGCTTCTAAGATGGAATTTTTTCATATAACAGGGTGTCTAACAAAATTTGTTGAGAAAAAAGTTTGACTTAGCTTCACCTTTTGGAATGCATTTTTTAAGGGCCATCCCCTCCCTCCCAACAAAAATTCTATGCGTCTGTGTGCCTGAGGCTCCCCCCCTCCCTCCACACGTTTGAGATCGCCTTCAAGTCTTCTAAGAAATTAGAACGAGAATTTTTTTCCCGTTTCAAAATATTCAATTGTTTGAGATGGAAGAGAAGAGTTTATATCATAATTTTGAAGAAGAATTGTATAAAATCACTAAGCCCGAGCAAAGAGGAGGCAAAAATTTTTGAAAAAGAGCACCCAGAATCTGAAATTCTTTTATTAAAATTCGTGCTTTTTATGTTATTTTTTGACTTTCAAAAAAAACTATATCTATGAACTCATCTCCAGATCTCCTTCCAAAAAATCGAAACATTTTTGAAATATTCCAATCGAGGTCGTTACTGAGTCTTTTTATAAATGAGAAGCACAATTTTTTCACACGAAAATATCAATTATCTGGGCTGGAAAGGAGGAAGGTTCATACCATCATTTTGAAAAAAAAATTGTAAAAATTCACTGAGCCCGAGCGAAGCGAGGGGAAAAATTTATTCAAAAGCTAAAATTTCTTCACGGTTTTAATCAATATTTTAGTATTAAAAGGGAGGCGAAATCTTCAACCCCTATCTCTTGGATAAATTTTAGACCTTATATGCCCAAGCAAAGTGAGAGCTAAGATTAGAAAAATTGGTGATTTTCAAAAAAAAAAAAATAGACCCTAAAAACGAATATTAATTAAAAATTGTCTATTTTAAAACTTTTTTTTAAAAACTATTTATCGAGGGTAAATGGAAGTTTTTTTTGATTTTTGAGAAAAGGCTTGACCTTTGAGTAAATTAGTCAAAAAGCTTGACTTTTCAGTACTCGTATGACTTTTTTGAGAAAATCTTGACTTATCAGGACCGTTAGACCCCCTGTATAAATTCTTGACCTCTTGGGGGGAGGGCCTACACCTACAGGGAAATAACTTTTGATGGAGAACTATTTCGAGAAATGAATGAAGCGGCGTTGAGTAGTCCATGTTGAGGATTGTTCATAAAAAATTTTGGTGTTCAGGAATAAAAACAGGTTTCGTCAAAAAATTTGATGCCTTTTTGGGGGGGGGGATGAATATTATATGGTTATACACAAAGGAAATTAAAACATGATTTGGAATTTTCAAGTCCACAGAACGATAATCGAGTATGGGATCATTTTGAGGAATCGGTACCTTGCGCTGCTTACTTGATGGATTTTGTTGTACACCAATTCTCATCTCATAGTACACGAGTTGGACAATTGAGCGTTCATTCGAAAAAACATACAGAAAAGGAATCTGAATTCATCATTTCAAATTATGCCGATTGGTATAAAACAGTTTCACAATATTTAAATATAAATGATATCAAAGATCCATTTATGGACATCGCAGCATTGCCTGATGGCAATGAATATTCCCAAACAGCAACAGCAATGATTTACAAGTAATTAAACTATCAATCATTACCATAATTAGTGATTTTTGAAACGCAGTTCAATTGAAAAACTTAATTTGTAATTTTCAATTCATTTAGTGAGAAGGATGTATTACATATAGAGGGGGTCGATGTGGAAAAACACAAAGAAGAAATAACGAAAGCAGCAATTCATAAGATTTACCATCTGCTGATGGGAATCCATGTGCGACTTCATTCGTGGGATGATGCATGGCTACGAGAATCATTTGGTATTTATTTTCAATATGTCATTTCAAGCCAAGTAAGAAAGTTCATATAACGGAAGTAATACCCATATTACAGAATATGGTAGGGATAATTTATGCCATGTAATTTATGCATTCAGATTAACCCACTTTGGAAAATGGAAGATCGTTTTGTAACAGAGGTATTACAAGAAGCACTTTCAGAAGAAGAAATGCACCCGGATTCAGTTATGTCTTCAGTGACCAACGTGCCAAGTGAAATACAAATGCAAAAATACAATTCTTTTATAAATAAAAAAGGTGGGTGATGGGATTAAGTTATTTTTAAAACAGAATCCTTCAAAATTTTTAATAATATTTTGCAGGAGCATCGATCATTAATATGCTACAACAGTTGATTGGTAATTATTTTCATGAAGGATTCAAAAACGCCATACATAAATCGTAAGTATCTTATTCATATATACCATAATATGTGAACTGATGGCCTCCTATCAATTTATTACAAATTCATAAAATTAATATTTTCTTTGAAGTCACAATGCAGATACAGAATTTACACCAGATGTTTTATGGGATGAAATTTCCCTTCAGATAAAAAACAAAAATTTGTTTCCGGATGACATTCCGGTCAAAACATTTATGCACAATTGGCTGACTAGTTCGGGATATCCATTAATTACTGTGGAGGCCAACGGGCATGAAGGAGTTGTCATAAAACAGGTAAGAATAATGCCAATTCATTCGATAATCATAATATCCTCTAAGAAAAATTGAAAAAATGATGAAAATTTTCAATAGGAAATATATGATTCAACCACAACCACCACAAAAATTGCGGATTTCAGCTGGATAATTCCGGTCGAATGTGAAAAAAAATTAACTGGTTCTGAGAAAAAATATGTAACCTGGTTGCGTGATTCCAAACCCATGACAACAAATTATCAATCGAATAAAGACGAATGGATTTTATGCAATTTAAACCAAGGTGTGTAAATTGCACATGACGAAAAAAAAAAAAATCACAGGGGTAACTTCAATTCGATTTTTCTTCCAGGATACTATAGAGTAACCTACAACAAAGAAAATTGGTATCTTTTAATTGAACAACTGAAATCACAACCAGATAAGATAAATAATGTCGCCAGAGCTCAATTGATTGATGATTCTTTTCATTTAGCTGCGCACAAAAAAATACCATTTTCGATACCATTCAATTTAGGTACCTATCTGAAAAAGGAATCTGACATGCTTCCCTGGTTTTCATTCACCAGATATGTTATTCACAACATACGATTTTATGAAAACACAGATGCTATAACATACTTAAAGGTAGGCAGGTGTATTTGAATTCCTAAACGTAAAATACCTACCTTTGTACATTTTAATCTCAAAATAAAATTATCCCAAACACTTTCAGAGATATTTCTCGGATATAATCCAATATCAATACGACAGAATTGGGTTTGAAGGTCGGAAAGAAGACAGTTACATGATGAAAATTGGAAGACCTATTATCTTATTTATCGCTTGTAAATTGAAATTGTCAGACTGTTTAGCCAATTCAGCTCGACTATACAATACTCATATAAACGATCTAGTAAAGTAAATTAGTTCTATAATAATGTCATTATTAGGTAAAATTCACCGCAAGAATTTTTTGATTGAATAATTTTTACACTTGTTTCAGAGTTCCAGCGGAATTGAAATATGTGGTGTATTGTAGCTCATTCGAAAATTCAAATGAAAAACAAGCAACATGGGATAAATTGTGGGAAGTGTACAAAAATTCACAAACAATGAGCGAAAAAAAATTATTGCTTTCATCTCTAGCATGTGCGAACGATGAAATTTTGCTTAAAAAGTAAGCAGTTCAAAATATCTTCTAAAAACTTCATTTTTGATTCAAATATCGTTGAAAAAAAAGTCATAAAAAAATACCTACTTCCAGATATTTGAAGATGACGATTGATCCAGAAGAATCAACACTATTTCAATTTGAAAAAGAAAACATCATTAAATCAAGTTCTAAATTCTATAAAGGAATTACAGCTGTTTTAGAAGTAATAAGTGAAATGATACCAAAATTAGGGTAAGCAAGAAAGCAATTTTTTGTATCAGGCGGTAGTTATACGAAATGAAAAATGACGATTTTTAACCAGAAAATGACGATTTTTAACCATAAAATGACAAATTTCACCGAAAAATGGCAATTATTCACTAAAAAATGACGATTTTCAATCAAAATTGACGATTTTTAGTCAAATAACGTCAAATTTTACCAAAAAATGGCAGTTTTTCACCAAAAATGACGATTTTCATTCAAAATTGACAATTTTTAGTCGAAAAATGAAAAATTTCATCGAAAAATGACGATTTTTAACCAGAAAATGGCGATTTATAACCATAAAATGACAACTTTCACCGAAAAATGGGAATTTTTCACCAGAAAATGACGAATTTCACCAAAAAATGACGATTTTCAACCGAAAAATGACAAATTTCATCGAAAAATTACGATTTTTTATCAGAAAATGGCGATTTTTAACCATAAAAAATGATAAATTTCACCGAAAAATGGTAGTTTTTTTTTTACCAAAAAATGACGATTTTCATTCAAAATTAATGATTTTTAGTCGAAAAATGACGATTTTAAACCGAAAAATGACAAATTTCATCGAAAAATTGCGATTTTTAACCAAAAAATGCCGATTTTCAACCATAACGTGACAAATTTCACCAAAAAATAGCAGGTTTTCACCAAAAAATGACGATTTTCAACCGAAAAATGACAAATTTCATCGGAAAATGACGATTTTTAACCGAAAAATTACAAATTTCATCGAAAAATGGCAAATTTTAACCAGAAAATTACAAATTTCACCAAAAAATGGCAGTTTTTCACCAAAAAATGACGATTTTCAACCGAAAAATGACAAATTTCACCGAAAAGTGGTAATTTTTCACTAAGAAATTATCATTTTACCCGAAAAATGACGAATTTCATCAGAAAATGGCAATTTTTTTTGAGTAAAAATGACAATTTTTATCAAAAAATGGCAAAATTTCTTCGAAAAAAGACGGTTTTTAACCAGAAAATGGCGATTTTACGTGTAATTTCATATCAAAAGTGTTCTCTTTTTTCAAAAGCACTCATTTTTTCTTAACCAAAAATTAAGGGTAAAACACCTATTCTTCAACAATTTACAGCATTTTTTGAATGTATATCGCTTTGAGCTAACTATGGTCACTTTGTTTCCTTTTTAGTGTTTTGGAAAATTAACTGGATACATTTAAAAACCTTAAAGCTTGAACTAGAGTTACTTGGGAGAGGTTTTCAATTAATACCTAATTTCGTCAAATTTTGTCAAACATTTATAATTTTTAAGTTTTTGTGGAAAAAAAAGTGTCTTATTTGGATAGCATTCGGATTATCCGGATATTTGTTGAACCCTAATAATCTCTGGTGAAATTTTCAGATCTCTGCCAGAAAAAACTATACAAACATTACTTTTAATGTCTAAGGAAATTCATTTCAATATTGATTCTTCGGAGCACGTTGAGAAAGTAAGTTATTTGTACATGCTGACAAATGAATATTTCACTAAAATGTGCAATCTTTAATGTTTAATTTTACTTTTTTTTAAGGCAAAACAAATAGTAACACAATTGGAAAATAACAAAGACAAAAATGCAGAACTGTTGGAAAGTTTGAAGAAATCTATCGATCTGGGTGCTAAGAAAGTCGATTATAAAAATAAAAATAGCGATGAAATAAAGCAAACTATTAAGGATGTCATGGGATATGATCGTCCAACGACAACTGCTCTCCCAACCTCTACAACTACGTCAGCGACCACGACCATAAGTTCAACTGTTTCTACTCCCACTCAAGTAACAACGGCCAGTTCAACAGAAGGTACAACTGGTTCACCTGAAGTGCCATCACGTGACTGTAGAATTACACCTTTGACGACTACGTATTTAATAATTATTATAGGATTAATTACCACTTTAGTTTAAGAATAGAGGACTGTAAACAATAAAAAGAATTTAAAAATGATACACTTTGAGTTTTCAAAAGAAGACTTCACGAAACGGTAAAATCAGAAAAGTGGCCTAAAATGAAGATTCTACATAATTAAAATGAGTTGTTGGATATTCAATTTCAACAAGTTTTTATGAGTTATTTTTCCACGACCAATTTACAGAAGCTGTACAAATTTTTGAGCTGTTCTATGTCGAATGATATGCTGGGACATTTAAAAGGACATCACAATCTCGGTGGAGAAAGTGAACCAAAGGTAATTTCTGAATGTGACTTAAGAAAATCAATAACGGAAAAATTGATTAAAACATTTTCAAATAGATTCTTTTGAAAAAAATTAAAAATTAGATTTGAATGGGTATTTGAAACGAGTTAATGCATTGTAGGAGTATTTCAACTACAACCCTAAGGGCCGGTTGTACAATCAATAGTTAACCAACAGTTGGTAGTTAACTGATGGTTTCCACCAATGAGAATTCGTGAATCCGTTGGTTAACCATCAACCGTTCGTTAACTATTGAATGTACAACTAGCCCTAAGTAAATTACGACCTATGGATGAGGGAGGGGAGAGAGAGACCGAGGTGGAAATTTTTTGGCAATATGAAGTGCGATCGACATTCGGAATTCATTTCTAAGAAGATTTTAGCCTTTGATCTGAGCGACGATCGGTCGGGGATTAGATGAAAAATCGAAGCCAAAAGCCAAGTGATTTTTGTTTCAATCATTCAGTACAGAAAAGCGTTTTGGAAAGCATCAAAACAACTCCAGAAATGAATTTCAATACTTTAACCTCTCTCAATATTGTTAGGAAATTTTTAGTTTTGTTCTTCTTTCTCTTAAAAAAGTCTTAATAAAATTTCCGAATCGAAATACAGAACCTTTCACGAATTTTGACTGACACAATTTTTATAGAATTTCAGTTGGAAAAACTACTTCAAAAAAATTTCAAAAGAATTAATTTGAAAGAATTATTCTAGATGATCAAAAAAATTTTACTTGATTGATTTGGAGGTTTTTGAGTGAGTAATTCTACACAAGGCAGGTATCCCAACTCAAAGGGAAATTTTGAGCCCAAACAAAAAACAATAATAACAGGACCTCGTACCCAAAATTTCAGATGCTGAAGTTCATTTCTCAATTTTTGGCAAATTTTTGAAATTTCAAAATTACCTCATCGTTCTATAAAATATAAAAATTTGATCTAATCAACGAAAAAATCTGAAATTTGGTATATAAGGGTAAAATCCCCTGATCACGACCGCTGCCTAATTTCGACCACCGGCCGATTTCGGCCGCTATGGACGCAATATCTCGGGAAAAGATTTTCTATGCTCCTTTTACACAGATGAACAATTTGAGACCAAAATGACAACCCTACAGGCAAAACTAGCGGAGAAAATTTTAAAAAAACGAAATTGCATAGGTCAAAAAAAATTTTCACGCATTCTTTGATCTCATATTGTGAATAATATTTGCAATAAATTCTACAACATAATTGTGAATTTTGATAGTGCCTGGTATCAGATTTCGATAAAAATCATCGTTTTTGAAAACAATTGAAGGTAGGTAGGTAGGTACCAAAAATGTTCACAGTTTGAATTGTTTGAGGTGTCCTAATCTCAACCACCTATATTACCTTATGTAATCTGTTGTTTTGAATGCGACTTTGTTTTTTCTAATTTTCTCTGCGAGTTTGAACAAAGAATAATATGAAAAAATTATTTTTGGGTATGATTCCGCTCATTGCGGATAAAGTCAGCTGGTGGTCGAAATTGGGAACCCAAAATTTCAAAATAAATTTTTGAGTTCCCTCAGAAAAAAATCACAAAAAATACAAAAATTGATCAGTTCGGGTCAAAATTGTAGGGGGTAGTAGAGGAAGGATCAAGGTATTTTTTAAGCCATTTCCAACGTTTGTACCTTAAAAAGTCTTTGATTGGTGGACGTTTGAAAAAAAGTGGTCGAAATATGGCAACCTTACCCTTACCCTATTTTCGACGACCTCCTGAATTGATTGGAAGCAGTTTTGGGACGTTTCGGAGCTACCAGAAAATTTCGGAATTTTCCAGCGCTGGAGAAAAGCCCAAAAATGGTTCATATGCATTTCAGCACCTATAATCGCGGATTATCCATAATTGGTAACCTATTTGATCGATTAAAACACCATTTTCCATAATTCGTAACTTTGAGTTCAAATTTGCATTTTTGAGCAGAAAATTTTTCTGGAAAAAATTGAAAAATTCGAAAATTCTTGCCCAAAAATGCGAATTTGAACTCAAAGTTACGAATTATGGAAAATTGTGTTTTAATCGATCAAATAGGTCACCAATATGGATATAATCCGTGATTATATAGGTGCTGAAATGCATTTGAACCATTTTTGGGCTTTTCTCCAGCGCTGGAAAATTCAAAAATTTTCTGGTGGCTCCGAAATGTCTCGAAACCGCTTCCAATCGATTCGGGAGATTGAAAATACGGTATATATCAAATTTCAGCTTTTTCAATTGATTAGATGCAAATTTTTATATTTTTTAGGACGATGAGGTAATTTTGAAATTTCAAAAATTCGCCAAAAATCGAGAAATGAACTTCAGCATCTGAAATTTTGGGTACGAGGTCCTGTTATGATGTCGATTTTTTTTGTTTGGGCTCAAAATTTTAATTTGAGTTGGGATACCTTCCTTGTTAGGTAAAAATCAAAAACTCGTGCAGTTCGCGATCTGAAACTTTTCAATCCTTCTGTACAGGGCAAAAGTGGTATCCAATTTCTGGGTCAATTGTTCCCCGGGGGGGGGGGGGGGGGTAGAAATTCAAATCGTATCTTTTTAGGGGCAAGTAATCGAAATTTTCAGCAATTGGACTACCTACTTCAAAAAAATTTGTTAAAATTCAGAATAATGTTTTTTTTTTATCCACCCTACTGAACATGATAAAAACTAATTCAGATATTATGTTCCAAAAAAAAAATCAATTTGGCAATTTGGACAAATAACCAATTGGGACATAGCATTCAAAAAAAAGTTCAATTCGGACATGATATCCTAACACCCCAATTTAGACACAGTGCCCCAAAACTTTTCAAATTTATTTTAATCGCATGCTCTTATAAATCTCAATTTGGATAGTGTTCCAAAAAATCCTCAATCTAGCATATAACTTGAACTTCTGGCCGAAAATCTCTCTAATTTGGGCATATTGTCTTAAAAAAATATCAATTTGAACATGGACATTGGGTCCCAAGAAAGTATATCGTAAAATTGTAAGCATGAAGAGGGTTTCAAAAAAAATCACTTTAGGCAGTGACCAATAAGCCTTAATTCAAAAAATAATACAAGAAAAAATCAGACAGTTACTTGTTCGTCATTTTTTTGGAATTTCAGCATACAATTCATCAAGTCTAATTTTTTTTACAAATTTCCAAAATTACTTCCCCGCCCCTGCCAAAACAATCAAAACGTGCAAAATATTTGATTACGTATTTGTTTAGAAAAATTCTGTCCACTGAAGTTAGCATTCTAAATCAATACGAAACAATATAGGTAAATCTTTATCTTGCCTATACATTACAAAATTATTACTTAATCTACTGAAGAAATATTTCCACCCACTTTTCAAACTCGGATTACACTGTCACCAAAATAGTATCATTACACAACAATTGCTAGTAAAAGTGGAGATATCAATAAAACGACGAATGATTTTCTGATTTGCGAATTCGCGATATAGGTAGGTAGTAAGTGTGACGGAAACGGCGATTAATAAGAGAATTTTTCAACGAAGGATGTTTACTCATAAGTAATTACAGTTGATAATACTCCGCAAAACAAATCTTTTGGATGATTCAGATATTTTAACATATCTAATTAGCTCTTCGCAACCTACCATTCAAAGAACCACTTTTATACAGTGATTATTTTTAAGAACTTGTAAAGTGATAAAATATTGTGGATAACCGGATAAAGATACTCATGAGGCTTATTATAAATGGTGTCCAATATGGAATTAACATAATCACAAAAATTATATCTATTATTAGTGAAACAGTTGGTTTAATGAAAACATAATGAAAACCGTCATTTTTGCTTTGGTTGTTGCATTTTGCTTGAAAATTTTGATAATTTTTGCTGATGATGAAAAATCCTATCGCCTGCCAAATGGAAAAATCAGCGTCGAATCATACAACGTGAAGATTATACCCGATTTGAAAAACAACTTCGATTTTGAAGGAAAAGTATCAGTGATTATGACAATTTTAGAAGACATGAAGTGCATTACCATGAACAGCAAAGATCTAATCATGAAGAATGTCGAGTTTAAAGCATACGATGGCGTATCAAATCGAGAAATATTTTATAGATTACGGGAAGATGAGGAAATGCTAGAACTATGTTTTTCAAAAATACTTCGACAGTATACACCACTCCAAATAATAATTTCATTTGGAGGAAAAATGAGAGATGATTTCAGAGGCTTATATAAAGTGCAATATGAAGAAAACGGATCAAAAAAGTAAATTTATTCAATTTGTTATAGACACTCACTAATAGAATTTTACATCTCTTATCTACCAAATAATACTCGTTCGTCACTGTAGATGGTTAGCAGCAACGCTATTAGAACCAACCTATGCAAGAATGGTTTTTCCTTGCTTTGATGAACCTCAGTACAGTGCTAAATTCTCTTTGTCATTAGCTAGATACCATGATCAGAAATCTTTAAGCATAACTTCTTTACAATCGACCAGCTCTGAAGAGTAAGTTCGTAAAATTTAGAGTCATAATTAGGTAAGTAAAAATTCAATTTAGGTACATATTTTAAAATCTAGTCCACAGATCGACAATCGAGTATGGGATACTTTTCAAGAAACGGTACTATGTGCTCCATATTTAATGTCATTTGCTGTGCATTCATTTACTTCTCGTACCGAAAGAAAAGGACACCTAACTATTTTTTCAAGAAGACATACTGACAATGATGTTGAGTTTGTTAAGTTGCATTATCCTGACTGGTATAGAAAAGTTTATGAATATTTGAATACATACAGTTATTTTGATCCATACATAGACATTGTGGCACTGCCTGATGGTAATGAATTTTCCCAACAAGGAACAATGATGATTTACAAGTAAAAATGGAAAAATTACTACAAAAATTCGAATCATGTTAACCGAAGTGATTTTTATGCTATATTATTTCTTAGAGAAAAAGATATTCTACAAATCGAAGGAGTCGACATGACAAAGCATAAAGAAGAAATTGCGAAAGCATCAATCCATAAGATTTATCATTTGTGGATGGGTGGATATGTGAGACCTCTCTGGTGGGATGATACATGGTTAATTGAATCATTTGGAATCTATTTTCAATACATCATTGCAAATCAAGTGAGGGATACTATAAGTCAAGTTGTATATGCCAAAGATAAGTATACACCTTATTGTATGACATAATGTATCAAGGTTCACCCCTTGTGGAAAATGAAAGATCGTTTTGTAATTGAAGTATTACAAGAAGCACTTTTTGAAGAAGAAATGTACCCTGAAAATTCAGTAGTATCTTCGTTAACAAAGTCGCCAAGTGAAATACAAGCCCAAAAATTCAATTCATTCATAAATAAAAAAGGTAAGTTGAAGCAATTGATAAAATCAATTTCTTCAAAAAGGGTACCCTGGTTAAGATAGGTGAATCGGCCTAAGAGCTACTTTTTGAAACTAACCATCAGACATTATTGGGGACTCCAAAAAATAATTTTAGGGCGCATTTTCCACCACCCACCTCACTCCATGTAACCCCCCCCCCCCAAATATAGATTTTTCTAAAGGAACTCTAGAAAATTTTTTCTAAATTTTTGGTAAATTTTTCGCTGAGTTATGGCTCTTTGAAAATTTTGAACCCCCTTTTGTAATGGAGGGTTAAAGGGGCAATGGATTTTTTCCCTCAAAATGGGTGCCATTTATCCATAAGTACACCACAAAAATTTTGAAAATTTTGAACTGGTGGAAGTTCGTCAAAAAAATGAAACTGAAGCCCCAAGCAATGAAAAACGTGTATTTTTAATTTTTTACCCATTTTATGCGTAGGTAGGTACTTTAGTAGCAACAAAAAAATTTTCTTCGCCAAAAATGAGATTTACGATAATATCTGACATTAAAATTGATACAAAATCATATTCGAGGAAACCGAACTTTCGGAACCTCATTTTAGCCCCCTCCCCCCTCCCCATTCCCTATTTTGAGTTGAAAATTTGAAATGTCTCGTATGACAGATTGAGGGTGGGTTTTTGGCTAGAATGCATTGAAAAAAAATCTGAAAAAATTCTTAAAATTTTGTTACCCCTCCCCGTTCATACCATATAAATTTTAAAATTTTTGGTTGCATGAATGACAAAATGGGTATTTTTGAATGGAAAATCGCATTTTTTTAGTCTGTTCTCCCAAACCAAAAAATCTGGAAAAATTTGCATTATATTGTACCAAGGTAGGACCATATTTGTACCAAAAAGGAAAAATTTATGTCCTATATAGTTTTGAAATTGGAGCGATTTCAAGTTTTCTAAGTGTGATTTTGGCTAGAAGGCGGTGCAAAAAAATTCTCAAAAGTTGGTTACCACTTCCCGAGTATACCAAATAAATTTCAAAATTTTTTGTTCATTACGTTCCAAAATATGATTTTTTGAAGAAAATCCATATTTGGGGATGGGGTGAAACGGAATAAGGTGGGGGGTGGAAAATGCGCCCTAAAATTATTTTTTGGAGTCCTTAATAATGTCTCATGGTTAGTTTCAAAAAGTAGCTATTAGGCCGATTCACCTATCTTAACTGGGGGTGCCCTTTTAATGGGATATGACATATACATTCACTAATGGATGAGATTTTAAAAATATATCCATTCTACAATTTGAATGGTGATTTATAGGCGCATCAATCCTCAATATGCTTCAGCAATTGATCGGCAATGATTTTCAAAAAGGATTCAAAAGCGCTCTCGGTAAAGCGTAAGTATCATAAGTAGGTATTCAAGATATGCCAACTACAATATAATTGTAGAAAATGTAAAGAATTTATACAGTTAATATTTTCAATTGAAGTAACGATGAAAAATCAGAGATAAAACCAAACGATTTATGGGCTGAAATTGACCGAGCAATTGCACTCAAAAATTTATTGCCAAAAAACACTCTTGTTAAACATTTCATGGAATCATGGTTTCAGAGTTCTGGATATCCATTAATTACAGTACTGAACAATGAATGTGGAGAAGTTGTGATAAAACAAGTAAGTATTTTATCAATTGATCAAGTTTTTCCATGAGAATGGAAAACTGATTAACATATTTTCATTATAGGAAACATACCGATCACCTGCAACAACATATGAAATTCCAGAACACAACTGGATAATTCCAATCACTTGTAAAAAGAAATCATCAACTTTTGAAAATGAAGATGTAATATGGTTGCATGATTCCGAATCCGTAACTGTAAATTATCACCTGAATAAAGATGAATGGGTTTTATGTAATTTAAAACAAGGTGTGTAAATCCAACATACATTGCAAAAAAATAAAATAAAATGAAACATAACATAATTCTAAAATCCAATTTCTTTTTTAGGATATTATAGAGTCTCTTATAGCAAAAAAAATTGGAATCTCCTCATTGACCAATTAAAATCACAACCAGCCAACATTGATAATCTTGCCAGAGCACAATTACTAGACGATTCTTTTCATTTAGCTATTCACAAAAAATTATCATTTTCAACGGCGTTGAATCTAGGTACATATTTAGAAAAAGAAACTGATATGCTGCCTTGGTTTTCCATTATTAAATATATCACTCATCTATTAAGACTTTATGAAAATACAACTGTCAGTGAATACATTAAGGTAAGGTACCACTTAAAGATGTTATCTTTCTAGTTCCTATGCATTATTCTTATTCATATCCATGTGACGTCACGTCGCTAGAATTGTAAATTCAGAGAGGCACAAAACTGGGGTATTGAGGGCTAATTTTTCTAGATGAAAAATGAGGTTCAGAGATGAAAAGGTCCAGAGGGCGGGGAGACAGCGAGTAAACTAATATAATCACGTGACATACAATTGATAGATTACGTAGAGGTGAAGAATGGAGAGAAAAGTATCATATTTACACTCGATTTTCATTAATTTTGGCAGAAGAACACATAGCTAAGCATAATTTGAAACATCTTTCGTGAAAATTTCAAAAAAGTACATTTTTGTAAGTATTTTTCTCAATTCTTTACAACTACATTATCTTATCAATCGTATGCCACGAAATTATGACGTCAAGACTTTGGAGCCAAATAATTTTTGATATTTTTTAAAAATGAAGTAAAAATAAGTTTAAAAAATGGGAAATGAAAATATTAAATCAGAGGATCAAATTAGTCAATCGACATACATGAACAAATCAATTTTGATACTCATTAAAACTTAGTAAATATAAGTTGACAGAAAAACTGTAGAAAAAAACAAACCCCTACATTACAGAAAGAAATGGAATTCATCTAGTATGAATTAAGATTTTTGGGACAAAAATTTTGTGAAGAGGTAAAAATTGTCGGGGAGACTAGGCCTGCCTTGGCCTCTCCGTAGAGAAGTCACTGTTCATATCAAAATCTAATTTTTTCCAACTATACTTTCAGAGATATTTTTTGGATCTTATTAAGCATCAATTCAACAGAATAGGATTTGGAGCTCGAAAAGATGACAGTTACATGACAGAAATTGGGAGACCTTATATCCTCTCAATCGCGTGCCAATTAGGATTAGCGGATTGCTTAGCCAATTCGGCTCACATTTACAATATTTACATCAAAGATCTAACAAAGTAAATTGATATTTTTTGAATATCCAAAATTTATTATAAGCTTTCCATTAGGAAGCTGAAAAATTACCATTTTTGTTTCAGAATCCCAGCAGAATTGAAATATGTAGTGTATTGCAGTTCATTCAAGATACTGAAAGATGAACAGGCAGCATGGGATAAATTGTGGACCATGTACAAGAATTCACAAACAATGAGCGAAAAAGAATTATTGCTTTCATCTCTAGCATGCGTGAACGATGAGATTTTACTTAGAAAGTAAATCAAAATATCTTCTATTAACTTGGTTTGATTCAAAATTTGTTGAAAATTTTTTTGATAAAAAATTATACTTGATAGATATTTGAAGTTGACAATTGATCCAGAAGAATCTACACTATTTCAATATGAAAAAGAATGTATCATTAAATCAACTGCTAAATCCTACAAAGGAGTTATGGTTATTTTGGATGTAATAAATGAATTAATACCGAAATTAGAGTAAGCAAAATCCATAGATGAAATAATTTTTTTGAAGTAGGTATATAAAATGACTATTCAAAATTTTGACAAAATTTTCAGATCTCTGTCAGAAAAAACTAAACAAACATTACTTTTAATGGCCAAGGAAATTCATTTCAATATCATCTCATCAGAACAAGTAGAAAAAGTAAGATTTCAGTATTTAGCAGATCTATAAACCTTCTCAAAAAAGTGTCATCTTTAATTTCTGACTTCATTTGTTTTCAGACAAAGCAAGTAACTACACGAATGGGAAATTACAACGAGGAAAATGCAGATTTGTTGAACAGTTTGAAGAAATCTATCGATTTGGGTACAAAAAAAGTCGATTTAAAAGCTGAAAATGCTCATGAAGTAAAAGAGGCTATTCGTGACATCATTGGAGATGACGATCCTATCATAACTGATCATCCGTCCATGTCGAGTAGTTCTACTCAAACCCATGTTTCTTCGACAAATTCGATGCAGAGTACAACAGATCCGACTTATGTGCCATCTAGTGATAACAGAGTTACACCTTTGATAACGAAATATTCAATCATTATTATAGGATTATTTTTTTTCATAATTTAAACTCGAGTATTTTTATAGTTTTCTGTATAAAATAAATACATTCATCAATTTTAACCGCCGTTCAACACAAATATGTTGTATTCATTGCTAGACTATTGCTCAAATGGTTGGAAACACAAGTTTTTCGGAAAGCAGAGGTAATTTTTATTTTCCCAAGGTTTTGTTGTGGTACAACGTCAAGTGCCATTGCAAATGAATATTATATTTTTGAGAAGTCTAAAACTTCAACAAATTCCTAAACATCTCTTTTGGTTTTGAAGAACACGGCTGTACGAATAAAATAGGCGTTATCGGAGATTTTTAAAACTGAAAATGATTCAAGTAATACATATGTATTTTCTTAGAAATTCGCAAGTACCTGCCATTTTGAAGTAGAGAAATAAGATGAATTGTGGGTGATGTGCAAAAATAATTCGTTACAAAAAAAAAACAAAAACTAATGACCTCATTTTCACCAACCACCTATAGTATCAAATTCCTTCAAAAATTAACAAAATATGAGGGAAAATTGGAAAAGTTTATTGTTCTTACTATGTCGATTTTTTTCAAAAATGATTTTCCTTTTTTTAAAGACCTTCGGTGAAGTTTTTTTCAAGTTTTCTACTTCAAAATTAAAATGCAGAATTTTAATTGGGGTTTCACGCTAAGCAGGACTTTTCCCCAAAAGTATTCAAACAGAGAAGGAGGCTTCATATTTGCAATCCGAAATATGAAAAATATAGATTCTGTTCCAAGTAGGTATTCCTTTTCTGTCAGATATTCCGCCTTACACTATGGGCGGAAGGATTACGTCAGGGCATATTTTTCTAGCAAAAAAGACAAATTCGGTGAAATTTAAAAGAGCGTAAAAAATCGTCTTATTAATTATAGTCAAAAACAACGAGAGGTCAAGAAGAAATTCCGCGAGAAAAACAAACGAATTTTACACATTTAAAAAAAATTGAGAAAAAATCAAACAAGCCATGATTTTTTTGGATCATTTTTCTCATTTCATCTGAATACATCCTCTCCCCCCTTCGCACTTCATTCAATTACCGTTTTTGGCTGTTCTCGGGCATAGTACTTGAAATTTTCAAAAAAAAATTGAGTAACTTCAAAAGTATACAGATCGTATTTTTTTCTGCAAAAAATCACCTGAAACCCCCACAATCTATAATTATACTTTCAAAGAGTCAGTGGAGAGTGTTAAACACCCTGAATGAAAAATTTGATAGGCTAGTGGGATTCGCCATCGCATAAATAATTGTATCAAGAAAATACAAAATTTTTCAAGAATAAAATTCTGGGGTAGTTTCATAATCAAAAAACCTCGTTTTTTTTGTGATTTTCACTAAAAAATGTTCAACTTTAGGAAACGATGGCTCAGCTCCCTAACGTCGAGAAAGGCTAGACATTTTTTAGAAAGTACCTAATTCTATGCCTAAATAACTCTCTATATGAATATGAATTTGAGCAAAATCAACAGTTTTCGCTCCCTCCTACGGAATCCACCCACACAGAAAAACATAGGGGCTGGAGTGGAGTGGTTGTATCATCGACTCCGGACATCACTTGGAAGCTTTTTAAGCAATAAAATTGCAATTACCGATAACATATAGGTATTTATTTTTCTAATAGGCTGTTCAGTTACTTTATTTCTTCAATAAACGTAATAACGTATAACTCTCTACATCTGAATCAGTCAAATTTTATGAACTGCTTTTTTGAATCAGTGAAATAATTTTCATTTGCATAATTATTTTTCACCGGCCTTTCAGTCAAAAATCACAGATTTTTCAGCCAATTCCGATTTGTCGGAGAAAATCAGTAATTTTAATTAAAAGATCAGTGAAAAAAACTGATTTTTAGTTAATTTTATTTCACTGATTCAAAAAATTTGAATTTTACTAAGTTTGACTGATTCAGATTTATAGAGCACACTTATTGATTGTTTGTTCCAAAACCCCGCAATTTTTCAATTTTTCTTTGCTCAAATCTGTATCTGTATTATCCACCTACTGAAAATACCCTGAGTACACCAGCGTCACTAAAATAACAGGTTACTCAATTTTTTCATTGAATTATGATACCCTCCTATTTTTCTGATATTCTTAGTTCCTCCCTTACATAGGTAATTTCTGAGTGCACCTATGAGAAAACCAAATTTCGAAACAGTAGATTTGAGAATCCAGTTTTTTCTGAAAAAATTTCGAGATAAAGATTATTTGAGAATCTGACATTGAAAAAATCAAAAAAAAAATTTACTTCTCAAATTTTACTGCGCAGCAATAAAAACCCACGGGAATCTCAAACAATCATGTTACAAACTGGCCAACAAAAATGTCAATTTTGATAAAATCATCAAATTTTGAACGTTTTTTTGATTCGTCATGATTCGCAATTAAATGGCGGAAAAAAGTAATCGACAAGCTAATGATTATTGTACATATGCACTTCAAAGTACCTAATAATGAGTGATACACTCCGCTAAGATACTTTATCAGTCATTTTAACATATTTAATTACCTTATGGAAACCTACACATAAACGAACCACTTCTACTCGGCGATTATTTTTAATTATTACCAAAAAAAACGCACGACGATACATATTGTCGAATTACCGGATAAAGATACTTGTAATGTGCATTATAAAATATGTATATAAATGATGTCCAATATGAAAATTAGGTACATTTACAAATTACGAATCATAATTGTGAAACAGTTAGTTCAGTGTAATTTAATAATGAAAAAAATCATTTTTGCTTTAGTTTTTGTATTTTGCGCAAAGATTTTAATTATTTTGGCAGATGATGCAGTATCTTACCATCTGCCCAATGGAAAAATCAATATCGAATCTTATACTGTGAAACTAATACCGAATTTAAAAGATGACTTCAGTTTCAGTGGAGAAGTATCTGTAATTGTGAAAGTTTTAGAAGAAATGAAGTGTATCACCATGAACAGCAAAGATCTACTCATAAAGAAGATAGAATTTGAATCATATTATGATGCAACACCACTCCATGGAACTCATAAATTGTTGGAAGATAGAGAAATGTTGGAATTGTGTTTTTCAAGAGTACTCAAACGGCTTAGTAAACTTAAAATAACGATATCATTTGTGGGAAAAATGAGGGATGACTTCAAAGGTCTGTACAAGGTGCAATATGATGAAAACGGATCAAAAAAGTAAATTTATTCGCTTTTGTATATGTAAGTACACAAAATTTATAGTTAATAATTTGATTACACATCTTTGCAGATGGATGGCAGCCACATTATTAGAACCGACATATGCGAGAACGGTTTTTCCGTGCTTTGACGAACCTCAGTATAACGCTAAATTCTACGTGTCAATTGCTCGATACCCCGATGAGAAATCCTCAAGCATCACACGCTTAATATCTACCAGTGGAAAAGAGTATGCTCACCTTCATGAGAAATTATAAAGCCACTATTACATAAGAATGATATTCGCAATTTAATAAATTTTTAAATTCAGTCCCCAGATCGATAACCGAGTGTGGGATACTTTCAAAGATACAGTGCCATGTGCTCCTTATGTGATGGCGTTTACTGTACATTCCTTGGTTTCTCATACTGAACGAAATAGAGAATTGAGTGTTCACTCAAAAAATCATGCGGACAAAGATGCTGAATTCCTCACATCAAATTATCTCAAATGGTATTCTGTATTCTGTGAATATTTATACTCAAACAGTTATTTTGAATCATACAGAGACCTCGTCGCAGTACCTGATGGCGACAAATTTTCTCAAACAGGAACTATAACAATTTACAAGTAAATATGGAATATCCATCTAAACATGTAATTCGCTAGTCGCGAAACATAATTTAACTGAAGTAGGTAGGTACTCAATTCTCTACCCTTTATTCCTGCAGAGAAAAAGACCTATTCCAAATCGAAGGAGTTGATGTGGAAAAACATAAAGAAGAAATAATGAAAACATCAATCCATAAAATTTACCATCTATGGATGGGTGCATTCGTGAGACCTCACTGTTGGGATGATACGTGGTTAAGTGAATCATTCGGTATTTTTTTTCAATACGTTATGGCAAATGAAGTAAGTAACGAAGCTTTTTATAAATTACAACCAAAATATGCCAAAGATGACTTATACAATTAAGTTTTCAGATTTATCCACTATGGGAAACAGAACCTCGTTTTATAACTGAGGTATTACAAGAAGCGCTTTTTGAAGAAGAAATGTACCCCAATTCAATAATAACTTCGCCAACAAAGTCGCCGAGTGAAATACAAGACCAAAAATTTAATTCTTTCATAAATAAAAAAGGTAAGATAAAAACTAATTCTTTCAAAAATTCAACCTACCTAATACTTTTATCCTTCGCTGAAACTTTAAAAATATATTCCTTAATAATATTTTATAGGCGCGTCCATTATCAATATGCTTCAAGATATTATTGGTACCAATCTTCAAAGATGTTTCAAAAACACCATACGTAAAGCGTAAGTATCTTATTTGAAGTATTTATACCTAAATGTAATGGTGTTCTTCATTATAAATTGAGATTTTTTCGAATTTAGGAGATCTCACCCCTTAGATGATTCATTTTTCTCTAAAAAAAAGAAATTCTCAATATTCTAACTTTTAAATCCCGCGTTAATTAAGGACCCTGTTAATAGGATTTAACAGGATAACATGAAATTAAAAAAATGGGAGTAATAGGTACCTAAAACATTTCCTCACATTGCTTGAAAATCTTATTGAAATTTGAAAATATGAATCTGACTTCATTTCGATTTTTAGAGATGAACTATAACCTCGAGAAATCTTCCTAGAGAGGTTCAGAGATCCCTTAAATTGAGTAAAAAATCTCCACTACGTCGGAAAAAGAAGCATGTTTCGTGTCATCGGCACATTGTTAAATATTTTCCCAAGATTCGTCACTTTTCCGAATTTTCAAGTCAAAAAAAGTCAAATAACTTTAGGGCTATTCCATACTAAAACGGACCAAAAATGAAGTCGGGTCTTTCGATTTCGCTCAAATTTTTTTTACGAGTTCCCCTTGGTGGTCTATTCACAAAACCACGATCATTTTTTTTCTAACCCTCAAGGGGGCGGGGGGCAGGCCTCGAAAATTTTATGCAATTGCGATTTTTAGCAAAACGGCTCAACTTTGAAGGCTCATATCTCGAGATAGGTGGTACTTGGGAGAACACTGTTTGCAGGGTCGGAAAGAGAATTGATAGGAGATTCAAACGCGATAATAACATTTTCAAATGTGGCCGTCCATATCATACTCCAGGTTTATGAGCTACCATCTTCAAAATTGTTTCAGGTAAAAGCACCATACGTCACGTAAGTTTTTTTGAAGTTTTTTAAATAATGGTAGTCTTCATATATTAGTTTTTCGTATGAATTGAGAGATTCTACTCCTAGTGTTCATTTTTCTCTAAAAAAAAGAATTTCAAATTGCTATTTAAATCCGCGTTAATTAGACCTAGTAATATGATCTTACACGGATAAACATGAAATTCAAAAAGGATAAGGTACCTAACTTTCTCGACATATGTGAATCTTAATTGAATTTGCTAAAAATGAATTGACTTATTCAAATTTTTCGAGGCATGACACCCGATCCTCCTTGAGAGGTTAGAGATCCCAAAATGATGGTTTAATAAACCCAATACTCGAAAAAAAAATTTGTGACGGAATGTAAAGATTTTCCCGATTCTATTTTGTCCGATTTTAAGTCAGAATAAAGTCAAACTTTAACAAAAAGTCTTAAATATAAATTTCCTTCAAAATTTCTCTAGGTTTTTAAAAGTTCGACAAAATGTCAATAGGTATGTTCAAAACATCATGTAAAAACCCTGACGCGAAATAAATTATTTTCCCTAGCCCAAAAACAAGAAACGTGTTAAAATGATTTTTTTTTAAATGCAATTTTATTTTAGGCCTCTGAACTCTTCAGATGATTCTTCAGGTCCAAAGTTCATCTTTATAAATCAAAATTGAGACATATTTTCATAGATTTTCAATTAGTATTTTGAAATTTGGCATTTCCTTTCAATTTTTTTTTGTTTTCAGAATTTTATCCTATACTATGTTAAATCTCATAAGAGAAAAAAGGCCAGTGTATGGCCTTGGATTGATGTAGGAGACTTAAATTTTGGGAATATAATTTTTAGAAGAAAATCATACTAAGTAGGGGATGAGACTTTTAAATTTTGATTTTTGTGTAAGAAACAACTTACTAAATCTGTTCTTGCTTTTCAATTTACATACATAATTAAACAAACATAAAATTATTTCAATTGAAGCCACAATGATGAATCAGATATAAAACCAAATGATTTATGGGATGAAATTGACCGAGAGATCAAAAAGACAAATTTGATGCCCCAAGGCACTCTGGTTAAAACTTTTATGCAAACGTGGCTACAAAGTTCAGAATATCCATTAGTTACAGTACTTACCAATCAATATGGAGAAATTATTATAAAACAGGTGGGTGTTTCTTCATTTCGCAAACATATTTCTCCAGAATAGAAAATTTATGAAATTTTTTCACAGGATGCGTACCATTCACCTATAACAACAAATAAAAATCCGGATTACAATTGGATAGTTCCAATTACTTGTGTAAAAGAATTAACTACTGAGAAAAAACATAAAACATGGTTACACGATTCCAAACCTGTGACCGTGGATTACCATCTAAAAAAAGATGAATGGCTTTTATGCAACATAAATCGAGGTTTGTTAACATTGTTGACCGCGTGTAATAAAAAATGAACAGTTTGACCTGAATTTCAATCCAATCATATTTTTAGGATACTACAGAGTCTCTTACAACAATGAAAATTGGAATAAGCTCATTGAACAATTGAAATCACAACCAGATCAGATTAATAGAGTCGCCAGAGCTCAACTATTAGATGATTCTTTTCATTTAGCCATTTATAACAAGCAATCATTTTCGATAGCGTTTAAATTAGGTACATATTTGGAAGAAGAATCTGATATGTTGCCCTGGTTTTCAGTCATTAAATATATCAGGCATCTATTGAGATTTTACGAAGACACGGATGTTATTGATTACCTAAAGGTATGTAGCAGGGTTGGTCGAAGAAAAATATCTTGGACTTTGACGATAATTGGCGAAGTAGTTCACTCTAGGTAGGAGACCTCCCAAAAATGTTTAAACCTTCGAGCTTAAAGAGAGCCGGAGTCGGGGTTCTCAAAGTGGGATGGTTTTCGAAAAAAATACCGTTTTCGCCACTTTTGGGTAGGCTCTCAACTGGGAACCTCTACTTTTACCTTGAAAAGGCGCGGTTTGAATTTCTACACCTCTCTGAACTAATGACTTCAAAATTGAATATCTACTATTTTTTTACCCTCAACAACAAGGGAGTCTAAAAGTTGCAGATCGCAAATGTTACTATTTTTTGATTTTTGTCCAACTAAAAATACTCGCTCAAAAACTTCAAAATCGAGACAATCTTTTTTTTTAATCGCCTTGAATAATTTTTGATGAAATTTTTCAAGAAATTTTCATAGCAATGCTGTCAACTGCATTTTGACTAACACAATTTTCAAAAATTTCAGTTGGTAGCACTGTACTGCAAAAAATCAAAAAATCATAAATTCGATTTATCCCCACCTCTCTTCAATCTAATCTAAATACACATTTTTCAAGAATAAAGCAAATATAAATTATCTTATTCCAAAATTAAAGTAACTGTGAAAAATCGAAGGGAGGGGGTAAATATAGTATCTCTATGAAAATCATTTCAAAAGCAACAAAAGAAAATTTTCAAGTTTTTTCGAGTTTTGAATAGGTATATAGTTAAAGATCCATTGCACAGAAACACTAGGTGAGGACACAAGTTCAGTTTTTACCTCGGTTTTCATGTTTCTGGCTATGCACTTCTTATAAAAAAAGAGGGCAAATAAAACGATAGGTCTGTACAATATCAATAACAATATTATCCAATTTTTCTAAACAATACTTTCAGAAATATTTTTTGGATCTTATCAAGCACCAGTTCAATAGAATGGGATTTAAAGTTCGGAAAAATGACAGTTATATGACAAAAATCGGTAGATCTGACATTTTATTAATCGCATGCAAACTAGGATTAGCAGATTGTTTGGCCAATTCGGCTCGTGTATACAATACCTATTTCTTTGATTTGACAAAGTAAGTTGCATTTTTAGTACATAATCTCAAATAATATCAAAATTTGTTCAAGAATTTCATTTTATTTTAGAGTTCCAGTAGAATCAAAAAGCCTAGTATATTGCAATTCATTTGAAATATCAAAAGATAAACAAGAAGCATGGAATAAATTATGGACAGTGTACAAAAATTCACAATCAATGAGTGAAAAAGAATTGGTACTTTCATCTTTGGCATGCGTGAACGATGAGATATTTTATAAAAAGTGAGTAAGAAATTCAGGAAATAATTTATACATAAATCTTGTTTGATTCAAATCAATCACCCTATTTTTAAAATAAACAAAATTCGCATAAAAATCAATAATAGATATTTGAGGAAGACAATTGATCCAGAAGAACCTCCACTTTTTCAATATGAAAAGGAATGCATTATCAAATCATGTGCTAAATTTTACAAAGGAGTTACTGCTATTTTAGAAGTAATAAATGAAATGATACCAAAATTAGGGTAAGCATATTTTATAAATAAACGAAAATTAATTTTCTGCAAGAGATTTTTAAAACAATTATCTATTCACAATTTTGGTAATATTTTCAGATCTTCATCAGAAAAAATTAAACAGACGTTACTATTAATGGCTAAGGAAATTCATTTCCATATTGATTCCTCATTCCATGTAGAAAAAGTAAGCTTTCAGTACACAAAGATGCCGTGCACTTAAACAAACATCTCGGATATTTCATGTTTATTTTTCATATCTAATTTTTCATTTTTTTTCAGGCAAAACAAATAGTCCAACAATTAGAAAATTACAAAGATAAAAATGTAGATTTATTGGAAAGTTTGAAAAAATCTATCGAGCTGGGTACTAGAAAAATCGATTATAAAATTAAAAATGGGCCGGAAATAAAGCAAGCAATTCGTGATATTACCGGATATGATCCACCAACTACAACCACTAAATTTTCCACCACAAGTATTACAGCTCATACTACTCCTGTTTCTACAGCCGACTCATCAAAAGGTACAACTCATTCACCAAAAGTTACCACTGATTCGCCTGAAGTGCCATCGAGTGATTGTAGAGTTACATCTTCAAGTATTAAATATTTAATAATTTGTATAGGAATAATTTTTATTGTAGTTTAAGGAAAAATATATAGGAGATTTTGAATGTTTTCAAAATTAAACCTTTTGATGAATAAGTAATTGTACGATCCGAAAATTAATTTTAAAACAGTGTTACAAGCATAACGAACATCCCGAACAAATACAATAAATACGTACAAAAGAAAAAAGTAACCGTCCATGCGATTTCGAAAGAGACAAAAATGTGGAAATATGTTCATTTCTTAATAAATTCGTCTCCTTATTGATACTTAGATGATTGATACCGACAAAGAGCCATATCATTTTCATTGTTCTTTTGTTTCGAATTACGATTGTGTAATGTGAGCTTAAACGCTACAATTGCCAAACAAGAAGATTTTCGCATTAAATCACTCAACATATTGAAATTTTGGCATTGTCTTCCTTGGTACCAACGAACCCCAACTTACATTTGAATTACTAAAGGAATATCTGAAAGGTGAAAAGATAATTCTTGGTCAAAACTTTTCTCTCCGAGCGAAATTTTGTTGCATAAAACTATCATAATTAATTGATAACAATGAGATATTCAAAGGACTCTACCGAAGTTTTTCAGGTTTTCTTCAGCAAACTGAGTAAGTGATTGATAAACTGTACTTATACTTACTAATATCAACATTTATGAATGTGAAATAAAGTTTTAATTAATTACTTTAGCAAAAGAATCGGAAACGATGTTGTGAACTTGACACTTCACTTGCGAAATTGATATCAAGAACCAAGAAATGTCAATTGTTAAGATCTGCTTCGACTATGTTTCACAGGAATTAAAAACGTTTAAACAAAGTAAGTTATACTAAATCGATACTTAAGACTCACGAACTTACACATGATCAGGAATAAGGAAACGCTACCGCTAAACCAAACGTATTGTGCTTCGGATATGATACTGGAGCTCTTCGAGATTTCGAAGTTTCGATCCGCAAATTATTCATAAGTAACTCAATCAACGCGACACTGAATGAGGCCATTAATAAAATGCACTACAATTGATCGCAATGAAAAAATAATTAAAATATTATCTAATCACACGGAATCATGAATAAATCGCGCATACGACATACGACTGATGAACAAATAACAAAATCAGAAATCAGATTTCAGAAAAGGCGAGGGATACTGATAACTGATAAGGAGGTTGAAAACTACGCGAACGTGTCTAGCTGTCTACACACTACTACAGAAACACATTTGCTTGCACACACGCACATTACGCGCCAATAATGTGGCGCGCTTATGTTGACAATTAAATCAACCAATTACGTTCGTTCGACGTTCTGTTTTGATTTTTTTTTAAATTTCAAATTTCAACGTTTATTTTTTTCAATCATTCTTTTACTTAAACTTAGGAAGTTGAAAAGTTTGCAGTTCGCGAATTTTGAGATTTTTGCAGGGTTTCAAAAACGTTAAATTTTTGAGTTTTCGTTTTCATTTTTGTTTTCGTTTTTACAATTTCGGTTTTCGTTTTTTAAAAACTTTTTTTTTCGTTTTTGAATTTTTTTTGAAAGTAAAAATGCGAATACGTAGTAATGATAATGAAATATAACGATGAAAAGTCGAAAAATTTATCAGAAGAGCAAGAAATGGGCAAAATTTTGTATTTTTTAATGAATTTCTTCATAAACTGGAATAAAAAATGAACAGTCGTGATTTCATCAAGTCATTATCCCATGAAACAAAAAATATAAAGACAGGTTCAGTTTTCATTTTTATGTTTCTCCTTTCGCTATGAAATCTCGGTTTTTTTATGATTGAAAAATCCAATTTTTTAAGATTTCGCCATTGTAAATTAGCTTTTAACTGCTTTTCACTTGATTTTTGAGAGTTAGAATCTAGAAATCTTGAGCCTTTTGTGCCCTAAATATTTCATTTTAAAAATTTATACCCCATCATCCCACTGCAGGTCAGTATAGATTCGAAAATCAATTTAAATCACGTTTTCGCTACCAAAATGTCGAAAAAAATTGAAAAAGAAAAAAAAAACGAAAATTTTTTTTTTGTTTAACGTTATTGTAAAATTTTGTTTTCCTTTTTTTCGTTTTTGTAACGTGTTACGTGTTGAAAAAATAACATTTTTTTCTGTTTTTCGTTTTCGTTTTCATAAAGTTTTTGATACCCTGATTTTTTGTCATTTATATTTTTTTCATTAAATATATTATAGGTATCTATTTTCTGCTTACACTCAAAAAAATAAAATTATATTAATAGTAATACAGAAAAATAATAAATTTTATTTAAAAATAATAACGAGACTCCATTTAACAAAAATGCTTAATTTACAGTATAGTAAAATTTTTTGTTATGTATAGGTAATAAAATGCGTTTTCACGATAAATATTATTATTTTTAGAATAAAATTTTCTCAACTTCGTTGAATAAAGTCCCGTACCTAATTTTTTTTTTTTGGTTTTCATGATACAAATGATTGCTCTCTCTCTGTGTTTTTAACAGCTCAAATTTGAGACAACATTTTTCAATCGCCTAGAATAATTTGATGAAAATTTTATTTTTCAAAAAAATTCGTAAACTAAGACCATGGCTACTTTGCCTAAATCTATTTTAAATTATCTAAACATTTTTTGTATTAGGTACTTTTCCACTAAAACTACTTAGGTAATGAAACACTTGAATTTTATGAGAATTTTGTAAATATAGAGTACCTACCATTAAAAATTACTCTAGCTAAGTAAAGATAAAGACAACCAAAAAAATGTTGGCTCGATTTTAAGGTAGGTATTTAAAAAAAAAAGAGACAAGAGAGCAATTTGAATTTTGTAAAAATTAAAAAAATTTCAAATTCGTGATCTGCAAATTTTCAACTCCCTTGCAGAAGCCAAATCCAAATACTTGTAATGTATTTAGCTACAGAAACAGACTACGTATCTATACCTATCTTATATCTACCTGGGTAATTCTACGCAAAACACACATTTTGACGTACATGCAAAAATTTCGTGTACAGCACATTAATGAAATGTTTGAATATAGTTGGGTCAATCATAGTGACCCCCTCTACCAATTTCATAAATTGTGATGTGTCCACCCCCTCCCCCTTCTGATTTAGAGCCCCCTTAGTAGGCAAAATTTCCATCACCGTGGCTGTAGCACACCTCGTTTTTCAACGCTATTTTTACGACCAGCAAAGAGTGATGGAAGTTCCGTTTTCGCGACTTGGTTTCTTCTATTCCTCACACCTGTGCACAGATCAAGGTCTAAACAAAATTCATTTTAGTGACAATCTCAAGCTCTGAGGTGGCCTTAAAGCTCTGTAGCACGAGTTTTGTTCCTTCACCGTGGTCAATTTTCATTGCTCACGTTTGGCTTACTGTAAATATTTTTCGCGGATGTATGAGTTGACATTTTTTTGGATGCTGGTCCAAAATCTCTTCCACTGATAAAAAATCAAATCTGAGTTACCCTGTCCCTTATATCAAGATAAATCAATAAAAAATGCCGAAATTACTTTTTTTCGTTCCATCACCGTGGCTCATCAACTGAAGGAGATATGAGCTGATGAGATCAAAAAAATATTTAAAAAATATCGTTTGGCAAGTATTAGTTGTAATTATGTTGAAAAATTTTTTTTAAAAGTATGTCAAGTGATTATTAAAACCATTTATTCAACTTTTTTCCATCACCGTGGCTAAAAATTTATTTTCCTTCACCGTGGTTGCTTAACATGGCTTTTACATAAGGCCTTTTTTTATGTGAATATGAATTTGACCCAACATTATTATTGAGATCTTGGGTTCATGTCCAAATGATTCCTCCTAAAAAAAAAATTTTAAAAATACTTTTTTTTCAAAGAAAAAATCATTTTGAAAAAGTGTGTTTTTGGTAGAATTACCCACCTACGACCAACTCGACTAAATAATTTTCAAAACCGTTCATAGGCATATGATTTATATTTGAAATCACTCCTGTTCTTTATTTTTTTGCTAAATGATAACTCGTATCCGATAACAAGATACATATCACTGATAAATTTTCGTCGAAAATGAACGATTATCTCATCCATTTTTTTTTTGCATATGGATTGAATACTGCTTTTTCATTCGCGAATACGTGAAGTAAACTCAACGATCTCAGTATTTATTTTTATTTAAATGCATAAATTTTACACGTGATAATAATATACAGTATTCTAGAAATTTTGAATGAGAACATGAATCGTTTGCAAGAACTTATTATCGTATTATTAATTCATTGCTGTGATTTTCTTACAAGATTAAACGAAGATAGGTAATTTTCCAACTTCAGCTATTTTTTTTGAATTGTATTTTTCAAAATAACTTCATATAAGTAATTGCCATTATTATTAAAATTAGAATCTACATATCTACGTATTCACCACAATGCAGTGAGTAGATATATGTAGAGTACTTAGAGAGTTCAATGTGATAACATCTTTCAAGCTCTATAGGCATGTGGTAATAAATACGTAATAGTTAAATTCGCTTTAATTTGAAAATTTTATTTCATTGATAATTTGATAATTAAAATTATATTGATAGGTGACCAGGAGACTAGACAACGTCTTCGCCTCTTCACGTCTTCACTTCCTCCAAGTTTAAATTCTTCGCTATCGTCTACACTTAAGAACTTTCTAATTAATAGGTACTTGATAATTTAAGTATATTTAATAATTTACTCTAGTCACCTCTATGACTTTGACTTATGAGCAGGGCTGCGAGAACAAGGAAAATCTGTTCTCGTTCTCAGTTCTTTCGTTCCCAAAATCAAAAAAAATCATATGTTCGTTCGTTCGTTCGTTCTTCCTAGTTGTTCTACTGGTTCTCCGTTCTCGTTCTTGTTCTTTTCAAAAAGCTTGTTCTTCTGTTCTTGTTCCCGTTCCCGTTCTTTTGATGTTTTTTCAATAATTTTGTAGGTAGAGTTGCGTAAAATCAACTTCAAACCAATAAAATTAAAAAAAAAAACATTTTAAAGTAAAAAAAAAAACATGAAAAATTCGGAATTTTAACAAAAATTTACAAGAACGAGAATGAACCTGAAGATCAGAGAGAACAGTTCTCGTTCTTTTGTTCGCGAACCACAACTGAAATTTCTGTTCTTTCTTTTGTTCTCTGTTCTTTTAAATCTTTTTTTTAAATGTTCGTTCTTTCGTTCGTTCTTTGAGAAAAAGCTCTGTTCTTCTGTTCTTTGTTCTTGTTCTTCGTTCGTTCTCGCAGCCCTGCTTATGAGTAAATTAAAATTATTGTCCGTCCTATGTCGTCAACGGTCAATGTCGTCATCGATAATTCCCGCCACCGCCAACGGAAACGCACGAAGTCGGCCGGAGATTAGAGTTTGCCGATTGGCCGAACTTTTTACTCTTATCTGTCACTTAGACGTTTTTGAAAATAGTAGAATTCCATAACTGATAAGATACGAACGATGCTTGTTTTTTCGAAGAATTTTAACAAATTCTTTCGCATATTTTTATGTTTTTTGTAATCTTTTGCAACAAAAATGATTTTTCGTAGGTTAACTATCACCGCGGCACGAATCAGTCACAAAATGAAGTTCGTTAGACCGAGTAGTACTGCTACGAAATTGGCGTTTGAAGCATATGGAGATCCTCTTAAAGTACTAAATCTTCAAAATGAAACATTACCTCCGTTGAAAACAGATGAAGTAAGTTGAACTTATTATTGTATAATCAAATTGATCATTTCAATCTTGTAATATCGATGAATTGGGCGTATTTCAGGTATTAGTAAAATTTCATTATGCGCCGGTAAATCCAGCCGATATCAATTTAATTCAAGGTGTTTACCCGGTTCCGGTACAATTTCCTGCTGTTGGAGGAACAGAAGGTGTTGGAGAAATTTTAGAAGTTGGAGATAAAGTCGTAGCTCTTCAACCGGGAGATAAGGTGATTCCGAATACCGAAGGTTTTGGTACGTGGAGAAATTATGGTGTTTGCAAGAGTGATTTACTTTACAGGGTATGAACATTTTAAAAATTAATTTCACGATGTGAGTTTAGAATCTTATAATAATTATGTTTTCTCGCCAGGTACCAAAACACGTAAACAATATCGAACTGGCAGGAATAGCTTCTAATCCCTGTACAGCATATCGAATGTTGAAAGATTTCGTAAAACTCAATCCAGGAGATACAGTAATACAAAACGGTGGAAACAGTGCTTGCGGTCAAAATGTCATCCAGCTGTGTCGTATTTTAAATTACACTTCAATCAGTATAGTTCGAAATAGAACTGAAATAGACGAATTAAAATCTTACTTGAAGTCATTAGGAGCTGATTATGTTTTCACCGAAGATGAAATAAGGTAATGCAGCTGCTCACTGTACAATTCTAGAATCTCAATTCCTTAAGTTCGAATTATTTTATATTACAGAAGTGTCACTCTATTTAAAGAGAAAAAACTACCGGAACCGAAATTAGGATTGAATTGCGTTGGAGGACGAAGTGTTCGTGAAATGGTTCGTCATATGAGCAACGAAAGTGTTCTAGTTACCTACGGTGGCATGTCTCGTGAACCAGTCACCATTCCAACGTCATCTTTTATATTTAAAAATATTTCGCTCAAAGGTTACTGGATGACCCGATGGACGAGAGAAAATAGAGCATCTCCTGAACGAGAACAGATGTTTGAAGAGCTTGCGAATTTTATGCATAAGGGTGAATTAAAAGCTCCGATACATAAACTTGTACCTTTGAGTAATTTCAGTGAAGCTATTATGAAGTCATCGACTGTACAGGGTTTTGCAGGGTGTAAATATTTTCTTGATCTTCATAAGTAAGCTATGAGGTGTATTTCAATCGAAAAAAATAATTTAAATATTTGTTCCTGGGAAGGGAGAATTTAGATGCGTACCTCGATTATCTATGCATTTATGCAACAATGTTTTTATTCCAAAAGTTCGCCATTCTACATTTTTTATGGTAAAATTTTAAGCAAAAAATAGGGAAACGTTGAAATACCATTCGAGGGAGGGAGGAGGGTGTCAAGCATAGTTTTTGTTTGCTTATCTGCAATGTGTGATATGAACAAGTGACGTGTAAGTTGTGTGTACTTGTACCTAGTATCAACGTCCGAAAGGTATTAAAAAATTGTTATTCCACTGTAAAATAAAAAATATCACGAAAACGAGTTTCTATATTTCATATAACATCAACGTATTTAAAAACTTATATAAAAACAAAAAAATTCACAAAATTCATAATAATTTTTTGACGATAAGTACATCAAATAATCTTAAGTACATGTTGATTTTAATTTATTTTCAATAATGACCTCTGTTTACAAAGGAGCCACTTGAGGGACACGCTTCAAATTGGAATGGGATTTCGCCTATCGTTTTTTAGAAAGTATGTTTTAAAATATCGTAGCCAAAATTACAGCTGTCCAGGTTGATATCTTAATTTTTGATGAATTTTTGAAAATTTAGAAAAACTGTATTTTCATCAAAAATTACTTTTTTACTAAACTTAATGAACTCCAGTGCAATTTAAACTTTCTCTTGCATTTATGAATTTCTCCAGACGGCTCTCAAATTGACTTTGGCTGCTAAAAATCGTGTTTTAGATACCTTTGGATTAATTTAACGAAAAAATTCTCTGTAGGGTTGATTTAGGGCATCTCAAGTGTATATTTTTGACCAAATTTCGATTTTTAAGAAATTCGAAGTACAAGGTGCACCATAATAGTGTTACCCGAACTTTACTGTTGCATCAAAGGCATAGAGAAAGAGATGAGGTTTATGGGTTTGGGAAATTCGAATCCTTGGAGATTTCTTTTCAGGCGGATAGACTAATTTTTCAAAAAATTTTCTTATCGCAGGGGGGAAAACCCAAATTAAATTCCAAATTAAGAACGAAAAAAACGCGTAAAAACTGGCTATAGTGTTATTTAAAGAGACGAAGTTTTTAGATTTGCGGCATGAAATTCTTCAGAATTTTGGAGTTCGAAAGAACTCTCCCCCCCCCCCCCCAGGGTGAGCTCAATCAAATTGCAAACCACAAAAGAAAAACTTCAGGAATAAAAGCTTGAAAAAATCGTTTAAAATGCTGTGAGGGTAGGTTGGGTTTGAAGTTCCTGAATCCATTTGTGGGATTATTGTGAGATCAGCTCCAAAATCCGACGCAGGGGTGAGAACGAAAAATTCAAATTCAAAATTTTTCAACTTTATCGAGTGAGGTGTCAAAATCCATGGGGTTTGACCCCCTGAATCCATTTTCTGGGTTATTTTCACCTTAGACATTAAACTAGTCCCTCAAGGAAAGAGGGGTATAGCCAAAATTTAAAATTTTTTAATTTTATCGAGCAAAATTCATGTTTTATGACTCTCTGATTCCATGTCTAGGGTCATTTTTACCTGAATGTGAAAACTGGCTCTCAAGGATGGGGAATGAGACTAAAATTGAAAGCTGTCATCGATTTTTTCTCAATTTTGTTCCCCTCCTCTCTCTCCACAAAGCCAAATTTTGGGTGTTAAGTGAAAATGACCTCGAAAATGGAATCAGGAGTCGAAAAACATGGATTTCGATACCTCGCTCAATCAAGGTATCTTCTGGAGAAATTCAAAAATGCTGGAGAAAATCAAATTTGTACCACAGGCCCCAGAATGGCTGGAAATGCGCAGATTTGGTTTCAAGGATTCGGTATTAATCGAATAAGGTTGATTGCTGGTAACCTGGCTTTTTCACAAAATATCACATTTTTGTTGAAAATATACAGATTTTTATTCAAAAAGTTTCTAGAAATCGAGAGTTTAACTTGGACTGCTGAAATTTTAGCTTTTTAGCTACGAGGGTTTTAGGATATGGTCTTTAAAAAAATCGATGTATCATTCCAATCGAAGGCGGCTACCTCAGGCGATTCCCTCATTAGTGATCATAATCGTATTTTAAAAATAGGTAAAACACGTCACACACATAGCTCACGAGTTTAAAAAATCATATACAAGTTTATAAAAATTAAAAATAAAACGAAATTAAATCATCGATACTCAAGTATAGGAATTAAAGGCATAGAAACTTGAGCAAGCAAATTTTTACTATGTTGTTAATATTTTAATTTCATATGCAATTCTTTTCCATATACCTAGATATGTTAAATATTATTCAAATTTAAAATATGAAAATCAATTTGACTGGAATTGAGATTCTATTTTCAACATGATTAAACATTACATTCTCTTCGTTACTTTCGTTCGCTTGGATTCGTTATTACATTCCAAGTTGAAAAAATATACCATGTTTATCACAATTACAGCATATCCTTAGCGATCTTTAATAAATTGACTTTTTTCTTGTAATTCGTTATAATATGTAGTAAGTAGCTCTTTTTACATTTTTTTTCACGGAGGACGAAAACTGTGAAAACTCGTTGAAAAATAAATAACAGGGTAAAAAATTATTAGATAATGTTGTAACATTAAAATCATAATTTTATCCGTCATTTTCACATTATTCTACTTGGCGATAGAGATTAATTTCTATAAAGCTCTTCGTTGAAATTATTTTTAAAAATTCATTTCTGTTTGAAAACTTTATACAGAAATGCAACGATACGAGTAGGTAAGTTCAATTTCACGAAACAGAATGAATTAATTACATAACGACGCAGTTTTTACTTCTATCGCGGAAGTTAAGATCTACTTTAGCTCGATGCCAGGTGCCATTGTATCTATTCGAAGCGAATTTTTGATTCGATGATAAGCTTTTATTCAGTTTTCCTAACGCTGCTAATGCTGATACTTCGAATGCGTCTTGTATTGCCTTAGGGCAAGTTTTCGAAGATGTTTCCACGTATGTAGTAGCGCCAATTTGCCTACTAACAGCGACTCCCTGAAAAATAGTAAATTGATGGTAATTACGAATTACTGTTTTGTTTAAACCGCTAGCTAAGTGCAATAAAGATGTAGGTAAGGGGATGAATATGGGGAAAAGTTTCCATGTGAAAGTCATCTTATGCATATAAAGCAACAAAATCTTGTATACTTGTATGTCAAAGTTTTATAGGACCTAACAACGTCATCAAGTATTGTAGTTACGTTGTAAAATGCAATTTACGAGTATTCGTATTTCTTGTGTGACAATAAAGTTTAAAATGCAGTAAGTACAGTAAGTTACGTCAACGTTTGTACATTTCGCCGCAAAATTGGTAAATGAAACGAGGGATTTTTTATATTAACAAGATGTATTCAATATCCACATTAGTAGGTACCCATAAGTACACGAATACGTATTGCTTTGTAATCGAGTTGCTTGCAATAAAGTAGCAATACGAATAAAAAATTGCAGATTTTAGCTTCCTATATTTACTGAATCGTGAGTTGTTGTGCTTTTAGATACGTACCAATCGAAAATCAAATATGATTTATAATTTTAATGGATTTTGTGCTCGTAGCTGAAAAAAATTATTATTCTAATGCACTATTGTCAGTATTATTGTTCGTTGAACCCTTAGGTAGTTGGATATAGGTACCATACGATTAGGAAGTTGCTTACTCGGAAACATGAACGTGCAAGTGTACTTAATATGTATACGAACTTTGTTTTATCTTTAACTTACCGCTAAAACTTTTATCTAATTAGTTGGAGGATACGAATTAGGAAAAAAAAATCCGCAAACTTTTGATTAGCCCAGTTTTATTTGTTTGTGAGATTAAAACAAGAGTTTTCCTATTTTACATACTTATGTCCAATGTTGAAGAAAAATGTTAATGCCAGGGATAGAGTGATATTTTCAAGTATTAGAAAAACATTTCGAATGAAAAATTCTAGCTAAAGTTTTCCAGAGACTTTACTCTGTGCTCTTACTTCAGTAAACAAAAAAAATTATAATCTCAATACCTACGACACTATCAATTTTTTCCTAGTAAATCAGCAACTTAGATTGAACTAGGGTATAAAGGTTTTTCAACCCTTAAAACTGAAGAGGTAATTCCATAAATTGGAAAATGTCAATTTTTTAAAAATATGTCAGTATATCGTTATTCATAAAAAGTGATGAGTAGGTAAAATACATTTCCCTTCGTTTGTACAAAGAAATCCTATAAATGCAGCCCTGTGAGGATTTTGTCTCATTTCGAAGTTGAAGGCGCTATTGTATTGATCAGTGATATTTTTTCAAGCTTCAGATCGCCTTCAATTTCAATTTTAGGCAACAAATACACCGTGGCCTAAGAAGAAGTGGATTGACGAGGAGGGATTTCTAATTTTGTTCGAACGTCTCTAATTGCATAAAATCTGTATCTGGCGGTTTTTTAACATCTTAACCCCCTGCTCACCTTCTAGGAAATCGTTGATACGTTGATTTGATGGCTTGTATTAAATTTTTATTGTTACGTTGATTTCTGGCGATTTTTTAAAACAGATGTGACCCTCCCTCTCCACCATCCAGCCTTGATTCCCCCGAAAAATAATATTTTGAAAGTTCCAAAATTGTATTTGGTTAAAAATTGAAATAAAATTGTAATTTCAAGAAGTTTGTACTTATCCCTTGTAGAATTTTTAAATTCAATTTGAGTGTTGGACATATGTATATAGAACTCATGTCGTTTTTATGTAAAAGACGATGGACGAAAACGTAATGGCGATTTGAAATATGAATGCTAAAATACTTACAGAAATATCGAATAGTTTTTGATTTTTACAATATTTTTTTGAATAATAAAGAAAATAATCACCAAAAAATGCAGAAATATGCCACCATTTCAATTTTCTTAATTTAACCAAAATTCAATACACTCACGGATGCCCGCCCTGAATCTTCATTTCTAAAGGGATTGCCCAGTTTTAGAATTCCTCTATTCCTTGTGAAAAAATTCCTACAAAGCCACCACACTCATCAGTTGAAAAAAGATTATCTATATAAAGTGAAAATTTCACCAAAAAAATTTAGCAAAATCGTTGAGTAAGCAATCCAAATGGTGGACCTTATGGGAAAAAATTTTGCAATACCTAAAAAATGTGTTCAACTGCGCTGAATTGTTTGGCCTTTTTTAAAAAGTTGAATCGGGGAATGAGTTTGAGAAGAGAGTTGTCAAAAAGTTGTGTCGAGATTTCAGAAAATTTTGGTTAAAAATTTCATCATACGTTATCTGACTAAAAAATAAAAATTGCTCTTAAAATGTGACTATACCTATTCGAAAACTTTTGGAAAACTTAAAAGTTTTGGTACTTAATTAAAAAATTTTTATTTTTTTAAATTGAAAGAAATAGAAAATGTTTGAAAAAAGTTTGCCAAAATGGGTAATCATTATTCTGCACTGATGAATTTTTTACCCAAAAATGCCATTGGTGTCAATTTTTTACCATTACCCCATTTTTCGGAGCTTGGAAAAGGTTATTTTTTTCTTATTAAGTATTTGAATTCTCAGTGATTTTCTTTTTTTAAATCCTAAAGTAGTCTTGATTAATATGGATAATTGGATACTTACTACACACCTAGAAAATCATCCATAACGATTTTCCACCGTTACCACCTTCTCCCTCATCTTTGTTATTTTTCAAATGAGACGTTCCTTATAAAGGGGCAATTTTATTACCATACCATGATAAATCTAGATAACATTCCTGAAAAAATGAGCCGAAGTTTTCAAAAAATGGTCCATAACTCTCGAAATGGGTATGGATTTTCAAAGCTGAGGTTTAAAAAAACATAAATTTGAGAAAAAACAGTTTGAAGTTTTGGTCTCGTTCGGTTTTTTACAAGTTTTGAACGTTTTACGACGAAACAAAGCGTTGCACTTGTTGGAAAAAATGCATGAAGTTAAAGTTATAGAGCGTAAAATTTCATACCAGTATTTTTACGTGTGATTAATTTTTTTGTACAATATTTATTTTATATTTACTTTGTTGCTATTGGTATCAGTGGAAAAAGCGTTAACTTTTCTTTTACATAGACGTTGTTTCCAAAATTAAGGAAACGGTGAAAAATTACCGCCGACGATTTTTTTCAGGTGGAGGTATCCACAATTCCACATAGGTACTTACTAAGGCCATTTCAGGATATTTTTTTTAAAATTATTTTTTCAATTAACTGGTGGGAATTTTTAAAACAAGGAAAATTGATATATCATTCTAGCAAACTTTTTTCAATTTTTTTTCAATGTTAAACTTTTTTTTGGATATACCTATGCAATTAAATTTTAATGTCAGTTGTGCAGGGGTATGGGATGGGTCAGTAGGACGACATTTTTATTTATTGAATTTTCTCAGATTCAAACAACTTCCTATCTCCCGCTTTCGATTCAATTTTCGCAAAAAGGACATAACAATCTGTCCCGCACTCTTTGTTCAATTTTTGAAAAAAAAATTCTACAAAAAAATTCCATTCATTCAATCTTGAAAAAAAATACTGCCTATACATATATCAAAAATAATAAGAGGTCTCAAGCCAAATACGTCAAACATGTTGGTGCACACTACCTCGAGTAAAATTTCCATGAAAAAAAAAGTTTCTAGTTCTTCTTTAAAATTCATAATTTCGTGTGAAAAATCAAGAATGAAACATTTTATTGCAACTTATTTTTTCACACGGATAAGATAATTTTTTAACACTTGAACTTTGTCAACATACTTGTTCCGCTGACACAGGTATCCTCTGAATTTCGGCTAGTTTTGATAAAGTTTCACAATCATTCCTCAAGTCGCTTTGGCACCCACACAATATTAATGGTGTGGTTTGGCAGTATCTGCGAACTTCTGGATACCACTGTAAACATGTAAAATGTTATTGCTCCCGTCTTTTAAATAGTTGATAACAGATATATTTCCTTATACTATTGTCCCAACTATACAACCGTTGGAAATAGGAATAAACCATTACAAATTCGCCCTCAGCACTTTAACGCTGATAACATAACTATAACTGTAGTTAGTCTAGCAACCTATGGCTTTTTGTTCGAATGAGTGGGAAGGCGAATTTTAGGTAATGAATGTTTTAGATATTTCTTTGTATGAAATAGTTACTCAGATAGGTACTGAATAGATTTCAAAATATAATAAACTTACTTTTGTAACAATATTTTCCAGTGTCGTTGGGTCACTAATTGTAAAACATAAAATGAATACATGTGTTTCAGGATAAGCTAAAGGACGCACTGTATCGTAACCAGGTGTACCTGTAAGCAGATAAAATTTTTCGGCGTAAATTTCAAATTGTATTTTTTTAATTGTTAACTGTACAAAAAAACTGACGAGGAAAAAAAATATGAGGAAAAATCATGCAAAATCATTAAAAATTTGAAAATACATATGACTCAATTTTGATTTTTAGAGATGAACTTTGAACCCGAGGAACCATCCTGAGGGGATTTTTTTGGGGGGAGGGGGGACTTGAATAGTGCATTTTAACCATTTTTATCCAATCGAAGACCTCCTGAATCCCAAGGTTGGTTCTCCGTAAGGCACTATAGTTCTCCGGATCCAAAGTTCATCCCTAATAATCAAACTTGAATTATAATTTTCAAATTGTTAAGGAATATATTTGAAAAAATTTAAGGAATTTTGAAAAGTTATCCTTATTTTTCCTTATTTTTTTTTTGTCTTCAGCATGTCATTCTATACAGGGTGTTCCATGAACTGCCAAACATATTTTTTTGGATATACTATAGTCAGGTTTCAATTGAACAAAAAAGGCTTCCGCGCGGGATTCTTGTTAAAATTGATTTTATGATTGATTCTTGTTCTGGACACTAAAACAAAGAAATTAAGCCCGTATGCTCTTTTTCTCCCCTCTCCCTTTCCCCAGGGTCCACCCCCAACATTTCAAACGTGTACATTGCCTTATCTGTGGGTCGTAATGAAAATTTTTTTAAACAAAAGTTGTTCGTCAGCACCTAATGTACATTTTCATTTCTCATCAAAATCAATTTTGGAGCAACTCCTGCCCCCAAATTTGAAAATAAAACAGTTTTCAGAAAACTTCAAAATCACGTTTTCTTCATTTTAAGCGAAAAGTTTCAGAGATACGGCAAAATTTGTAACCACAAAAAGTATTCAAAATTGAATTTCCTTTCCAACAAGCTTTATCACGACCATTTTAATCAACTTGTCCCGACAGAGTGGATCACTCCCCCTCCCCCGTATCTTAAAAGCTGACCCACGAAAAAAAATTGAACGATTTTTGTTCTTCAATATCTAATGCATAATTTCATTTATTATCGGGATTCATTTTGGAGAAAATTTTGCTCGTGGGTCCAACTTTTGTGAAAACGAGGAAGGGGGAGAGGTCCACTCTGTCGTGAAAAGTTGGTGAAAATGGTCGTGATAAATCTCATTGGAAAGGAAATTCAATCCTGAATACTTTTTATAATTACAAATTTTGTCGTATCTCCGAAACTATTCGTTTAAAATGAAGAAAACATGATTTTGAGGTTTTCTCAAAAACATGTTTTGTTTCCAAATTTGGGGGACAGGAGTTGCTCTAAAATGGATTTTAATGGTAAATTAAAATGTACGGAACGTGTTGAGGAACAACTTTTGTTTGAAATTTTTTTCATTACGACCCATAGATTGGGCGGTACACGCGTTTGAAATGTTGAGGGGTGGACCCTGGGAAAAAGGGGAGGGGAGAAAAAAGGCATCTAAGCTAAATTTATTTGTTTTAGTGTCTGAAACAAGAATCAATCATAAAATCAATTTTAACAAGAATCCCGCGCGGATGTTCAATTAAGACCTGACTAATAACCGGGTATCACTAAAAAAAAACATGAGATGAACATGTTGCCTATTTTGAAAATTGAAGGGGCAAATGACGTTAACAATTTTTTTCAAGTTTGGTAATCGCATCGTTAGTACTTTGAAAAATGAACAAATTTTCACTTCATGACTTTTTGCCTATCTTTAAAATTGAAGGGCTACAAAAAAATTTGTTCAAAAAAATTTGTTCAAAAAAATTCTCAAAAAATGAACTGATCAAGGGAATGGATAGTACGTTGAAAACTGAAGAAATTTGTTTTGAAGACTTTTTGCCTAATATCAAAAATGAAGGGGCTAAGGGTCATTAAAAATTTGAAAATTTTTTGAAGCCGATTTATTTCGAGTGACCCTTAGCCCCTTCATTTTCGATGTTAGACAAAAAGTCTACAGAACAAACATTTTTCAGTTTTCAACGTTCTATCCATTCCCTTTATTGGATTATTTTTTTAGAAATTTTTTTGAACAATTTTTTTCTAGCCCCTTCAATTTTAAAGATAGGCAAAAAGTCATGAAGTGAAAATTTGTTCAGTTTGCAAAGTACTATCCATTAATTGTTCGACCGTTATATCTTGGCAGGTTTGTATTTGTGTAAAAGTAGCAAAATTCCGGAAATTTTCAAGTAGGGCTTCTCAAATTTTAACGATTTTAGTTAATTTCGATTGGTTGATTTCTTAAAAATTAGAAATAAATTGAAAATAAACAAACAATTCCTTTTTCAGAATCACTGAAACAGAGTAAGTGTTGCTACTTTTAAACAAATACAAACCTGCCACGGTCGGACAATACCATGGTTAAAAACATTTTTTGACGTGATTTTTTCAGAAGCAGCATTTGCCCTTTCAATTTTTAAAATAGGCAACATGTTAATCTCAGCTTTTTTAATGGTACCCGGTTATATCCAAAAAAATACGTTTGGCAGACGATTTGTGGAACACCCTGTATTACAAACCATAAACGAAAGAAAAAGGCACAACAAGTCCCTCATTGATGTAGAGGGTTAAAATTTTGGGAATCTCATTCTTAAAAGAAAATAAACCACTCCAGGAAGGGTGAGATCTCTAAAATTCGAGAAAAATTCTCCTGTGTTATATTAGAAACACCTTGATAGAGATAGGAATAATTTCATCTTATTGAAAAATCGAGCTGGCAGACTTACAAGCCGATTATCAAAAATGAGAAACTCGATTTCAAAACATGGCGTAGTTAGTTGCCCACATTAACAAAAAGTAAAGGAACGCAATTCGGATTTTTTTATACCTTTTCGCTCGAGATGCAGCCGCACAGAAGGCAAGCAAATATTCCTATCTTATTTCACGGGTTCTTAACTTGAAGAATACGAACGCCGCCATAGGTTTCGAAGCGAAATGCTTTATTGCAGATATAAATAAAACCGTTGATAAGATTTCGCTGGATCTAAATGTTTTGTTATTTGTTATTCATCCGAGTTAATTCGATTAAGTATATACACTTCGAAAAATATTATCACGCTGTGAAATTATATTTAATTTTCTAAAAATACGGTTTCAATTTATGTAGGCCTACATTCCAAGTAATTTGTACATTTTTTTTCATCGCTACAACGTAATTTACTGTCGGTTTTGTGTAGATAAGTTTTTCTTCTCTTTTTTCCTAATACTTTTTTTTTCATTTAGCAAATTTCCTTAATGTAACGTACATAAAAATGTCGTTTCTGAATTTCTATTTCACACGGACCATAAATTTTGTGATATGTAGGTTGATTCTTTTTTTTCTTCGTTTTATAACGAAAAATTACTAAGTAGGTATATATTTTGAACATAACTTTTATGATGAATAACTACTTAAACACAACCTGTGTTTGGTAGGTAGATGAGTTTGGCGAGCATCTCGATGGTTTTTTCCCTTGTTACTTAGTGAATGACTTTTGAAAATTTTAGGCACCATTTTTTCTATACGAGACTATTTTGAGAAGGGCTGAGGGTCAAAAATTTTCGTCTTTGCAAAAATAAGGGCTGTCCTAGTTTTAGAGATAAGTATGTACGTTTCAAGTTACATCCTATACACCCTAGTACTCGAACGAAGTACTCTGGCTTTGATTTTATTATCAGGAGTTCACATTTTAGGATTATACGAGTACCGTGATTGGATCTCAAATTTCTAAAACGCTTCGAGCCATATTTGTTGCAAGAATTTAAACATACTTTTATAATATCAAAGTTTTAAGTGGGAAATGTATTCATAACTTCGTTTCGATGTAAGTTCATTCCTTTAATAGGTTTCTTTTTCGTTGATATACGAATATCAACTTTATTACGTCGATCAATTTTAAACCAACGAAAGAAATATGCTTGAGATGAATATGATAAAATCTCTTACGTGCATTACCCATATCAAGATATAGGTACTTTGGTTTTCATTCTAAATTATACAAAGACCTTTCAAAAGATATATTTTTGTCAACATAAGGTGTTTTTGATACGAATTGAAAATGAAAATATGTAATAAATCCATCGTAATATATCAGTTCATAATTCGACATGTACGTAAGTACCTGGCAACCTTTTTGAATTTTCTTGAAAATATTTTCAACTGTACACATCATGACGTTGATTGGAATTTCATAGCTTATGTGCCATCCAAAGAGGGATTTCGTAATTTAAACCATTTCAAAATTGACTTACGTTGGTACCAAAAAAGGCGACTTAGTTTTCCATTTCTCGCGATATGGTTATGTTTTTTGAAAAAGCGTCGTCGTCACGTGGCGTCGTCGACAGCATTTAAATGCGACCCTTGACTTTATTCAATACGCAGTTGAAAAGTTTAACGAATCTAAGAAGGTAGTCCAGGTATACCTACTTGTTCTTACTTATATTTCGCATCGTCTCTAATTTGAATAACTTTTAAAAGGTAAAATTGGTAGAAAGTTACTTTTGGCGCTATGTTTTTTCAACGTAGACTGGTACCTATTCAATTATGTACAGTCGTAAAGTGGAAATTTTAACGAAAGAAAAAGAAACAAGTGCTCGACAAAAATTGAATTATTTTACGTTTGAAATTATATATGTAGCTTAAGTAATTAAAAGGTGTTTGGTGAACTTTTTTCGAAAAAAAAGTAATAAAATACGGAATAGGTACTAGGTACTAAGTAAATATTTGATGAATGGGTGTCGGATTTTTGACCTGCGATATTTGTATGTAATTGGAGAACAGTTTTAGAAAAATGTTAGAAAACATGCTGTTTGTTTTTAAAATTTAAGAGACAGTTTTCCTTTTGAAAAAATTTGCACGAAAACATTATAGTTATTATAGGCATTGTTTTCAATCGGAGAATGAGTGATACACAGAAAGGGTATTTTTTTTTTGAAAGTTGGAAGGAGAACTAAAAAAAATGGCGACGTCAAAATAAAGTGATAAAAATTTTAGATTTCTCATAAGAATCCGTTATAGGTACACAAATATGGGGTTTAAAATTAATTTTTTTTTTAATTGCAATGAAGTTTTCAAATGATTTTGTTTGTAGGCGAAATCGTTGTCAATTTGAGAACCCCTTTAAAATAGAAATTTTGTTGGGATTTTCCATTAGTGTGTTTAGACATTCCGGAGTGAAGATCAAATCACTAAAATTGATCAAACTGTATCAAACTGTTCTTTATTCAGTTCTGAAATATCACCAAAAATGAATATTTTCGCTAAATACATTTTGTAGGGTGACAAAAAACAATGTAAAAATTTCTAAAAACAAAAATAAAAAAAATTTCAAATTTTTGTGAATTTTCAAATTTTCCAAATTTTGTAAGTTCTTTCATTTTCAATATACTTAGTAAGTACTTCGTTAGCCAGTTGAGATTTGATATGTGGCAAAAATTATCATACCTAAATCTGGTCAATCTTCAAAGTACAATTAATTTCCTGGGTTCAGTTTTTTAATTTATTTCATCATATTTTTATGTTGTATTTTTAATTTTAAGGTTGGACAAACAACCTTTTGAAAGAAATTTTATATTTAAAAAAAAAGTTTTATTCGTTTTTTTTTTTTGAAGAGACACTATGTCAGTTAAGTTTTAAAAATAGTATGCGATCAATGATTGTCCTCACTATTTTGGAGGCATTAAATTGTATTCATGTCTTGAAGACCCATCACCCCTAACTTTAAATCCGTCCACAAAAATTTTACTCTACCACTAATAATTGAAAAAAAAGGAAAAATTATCAAAATTAGTCTTACTAGGGAACTACTTGAAGTGTTTGCCTCTGATTGTAACGGGATTTCAATTTATTGAAAAAACATATCCATAAACTCCTACAAACAAAATTTCAGCAGCCCAAGTTGATTTTTTGATTTTTGATGATTTTTTGAAAAATTAAAAATAGGATTTTTTTTATAGTACGGACTCAAAAAAGCCAAAAGCCAAAAAAATTCCCGGAAACGGGAAAGTTCGTATATAAGCTTTGTAGATGGTGTATTTCAACATACCCGACTTTCCCTAAGATCGGTGAATATTTTGACCCCCTTTTGGGGGTGAGGGGGTTCAAATTTCCGTTTTTTGGCTATAACTTTCAGAATTACGCATTAACGAAAAAATAGTTGAAACAAAAATTGTAGAGAATAAAAAAACAAACAATTTTGTCATTTACATTTTTTTCCTAAGACGTCATGGGAGGGAGCTAGGGGCTTCAGAAAAAAATCAATTTTGAAAATTTCCCATTCTCAGAAAAAATCACCAAAAATCGGGTTAATCAACTTTTAGGAGCGGCAATTTTGCATAGTGCAATCCTATTACTATGTAGAATAAGAAAAATGAACGATCGACCCCTTATCTCAAAGTAGGGAGGTGGACCCCCTGTAGAAAAAGTTGCATTTTCCCCCTGGAATATCTCAGTTACAGTGAAAAGTTCGAAAAATTGGTTCAAACAAACGTTGTAGAGCGTTTAAAGACGAACATTTTCCTTTTTTTACATTTTTTCTGCGTGGTCTTGGGGCCGAGCTAATGCAAAAAGGAAAAAGATCGACGCGAGGTTCGAAAATTTTTCATCAACTCAATAAATTACACGTGTGTAGGCCTGGTATAAAATCTAGCGAACCAATAGCCCAACAAGTGGGTTTCTGGGGTTTTCGTGATCGCTAAAGTCGATTTTTATAATCATCCAACCTCTGAACCCAAATTGGACCCCAAAAGTGGGGGTTTAAAATTTTGTTAGAAATTTTCGAATGCTGCTTCAATCTTTTTTGTTTTTGCAATAGCGCGGTCCCAAGACCACGTAGAAAAAATGTAAAAAAAGGGAAATATTCGTCTTTAAACGCTCTACAACGTTTGTTTGAACCAATTTTTAGAATTTTTCACTGTAGCTGAGATATTCCAGGGGGGAAAATGCAACTTTTTCTACAGGGGGTCCACCCCCCTACTTTGAGATAAGGGGTCGATTGGTCATTTTTCTTATTCTACATAGTAATAGGATGTACTATGCAAAAGAGCCGCTCCAAAAAGTCGATTAACCCGATTTTTGGTAATTTTTTTCTGAGAATGGGAAATTTTCAAAATTGATTTTTTTCTGAAGTCTCAATTTTGAAAGTTATAGCCGAAAAACGGAAATTTGAACCCCCCCCCCCAAAAGGAAGTCAAAATATTCGTCGATTTTAGGGAAAGTCGAGTATGTTGAAATACACCCCTTACCTACAAATCTTATATACGAACTTTCCCGTTTCCGGGAATTTTTTTTGGGTCAAAACCTAAAATGACCGTACTATTAGCTACCTTGATGAAATTAAAATTCCCATCAAATATCGACCTTCCTAATCCAAATTTGGCTATTTTTTGCCTTTCTGAAGCCTTCAGTCAATTATTACGAATTTTTCCGAATTTCATAAATATTTGGTCAATAAGACACTCTTAAAATTTCCCCCTGGAAATCAAGTCGAGGGTGAATTTTCTCTCTAAATTAATTTAAAGGAAGCGAGAACTTGAGTTTTGGGTGCTCAAGTTGATTTCGGTGACGTCTTCAGAAAAAATTCGAAACTACTGGATAGGTACTTCACTGAAAATGGTCAAATTTGAGATCGAGAGATCGATATTTGTGAAGGACCTAAATTACATTAAGTTTGGTTAAAAGTAGTTTTTTTTTTTTTTAAATTCACTTATTTGCTAAATACCTAATATTTTTTACCTGCACGCTATTTTTCAGGGGAACTTTGTAAAAATAATTTTTTCATGTGTTTTAGATATTCTGCAAAAAATTTAAAATAATGTTGACAGGTATAAATACTTCTATTAGGTACAATCATAAAAATCATCGTTTAACAATTTTCCAATTTCTTCAATTTTGGCAATGCGCAATATAAGTTTTCTATTCAATTTGAGACCATTGGTAGGAGGAGGGAGATAATTGTGGAAAGTTGCTGCGGATAATTTTTATTAGCAGAATTATTCAAATTTGCATTATTTCAGAAAAAATTTTCCCCTTGATCTTTTCCTGAATACGATACCTCACCTATTTATCAATCTAGAGAACACAAAAAAATTTTTTTTTAGGTAGGTACCTATCCCAGAAAAATTCAGAATTAATATAAATTTTTAGAAAAATTTTCTGAAAAATTTTATTTATGAAATTTCTAAAACTTTTCTAGACATAGGTAGTAATATGGAATTAAGGGCCAATCAGCCATCAGGGTTGAATCAGAGGGTTAAATTCAAACCTCCTAATTTTGAAGTCTGATCGAAAAGTTTGCACTCCCCTCCTGCATTTAACTTTCGAAAAAAAAAGGCAAAACGTTCACCCTTAGTTGATCAAATTTACTTCTCAGACAGACAGACAATCTCAAATCAGAAATGTTGCATGTAAATCTCTTAAATTTCAACTCTATTTTCGCTCATACTTTTATCAAGATTTTTTCCAAGGGGTCGTGCCCACAATACAACTTTTAAACATCTGTAATTCAATGTCTCATTATATACAAACATTTGTTATACCGTTCATTGTTGAATGCAAGTTCATTCGCATGTGAGCTCGACTCAAATCACTATTTGTACACCCATTTACGTAAACATTATCTCTATCATGAGTGGAATTGAATTGATTACACAAGTAAATATATCTATGTATGAGCTAATGCTAGTTGCAATCCTACAAATAAATAAGTATTTATGTCTGCGATTCGGGATGTTCATAAAGGTATAGCTAAATAGAAGTACATTGCATGGTGTTCATAAATGTTGAAAATGCCACAAGGGTTGCACGACTGTTCGTCTGCGCATAATGCTTGCAGCAAGCACATTACATACCTACCCAATTGTACGTACTCTGTAAGTATCTACATAAAAGCGTACACACTTCCTCGCAAATGGAATTTTTTTGTTAAAAAAAATCACTCAGGACCCTAATCCATAATCCATAAAGGCAAAAAAAAATTATAAAGTCGATTCCGCAACGTTTGGCAATAATTTGTAAATATTCCGATAAACTTTTTCTTACTGGAGTTTTTAAATAATTGGATAATTTGAGATGAAAAACATCGCTTGTATGAACATCCTGTAACGTTATTGTACCATAAAATAAGATTAGCTAATGAAAATGCGCTCGCTCGTTTGTTATTCTGTTGATGCGGTTCTGCTCTATTTGGTTGTATACGCGTAGTGTTTTATCTATACATCGTATGTAAGTATAAAAACAAGGTATTCGAGTTTTCTAGTTTTATCAGAATTTATAGCGCTGTAAAATAGGATGAAATCTTATTAAACAAAAGCTAGCTAAGTATATGATTATACTAACGGTTTGGTAAACTCGCGCAGATACACATCTCGAGATGAGGGAATCATTTTATCACGCCGAAGATGTACGCGGAGTCAACGCGTAGCATATTATAAATTATTCCGAAAAATTCGTTCGACAGGGCATATTTGCAGAGGAATGTAAAAAATCTCAACTTTATGCTTTATATTGTATGCATAGAAAATTATGAGTGGTGAGGGAATATTTTCGATTTTTCGATTATGGGATGACGGGGTATACAGGTTATGAATTTTGGAAATCGATTGTTTTAGGCTGAAATGTTCAGATTAAAAGTTATACGGTGTGTTTTATTCGTGTCGTAAATTCCTTCAACTAAATAAATAGCAAATTCATCATACATCAAATGAAGTCTCCGTTTCCAAAGTGGGCTTAGTCCAAAAAGTTGATTTCTGGGGAATTAAAAAAAAACACTCGTGAACTGCGAAATTATGAGAAAAGGCGACGAACAATAGTTAATGTTGTACCTAGAGGTGTATATTTGTGATGATGTTACCGAAGTAGCGTTTCATTAAAATACTTATGGTCGACGCTAACCGTGCGCAAAGTTGACAATTGCGGGACTAAACCAGCTTCAGAATGAACATTACCAACAATCATTACCTAACAAAATCATAGTTTTGTGATTAAAAATTTCAAATCATGAAACCAAAATTCAAATCTCACAAGCACCGAACACGTATTAAATTACTTTTAGCCATGGTTACTAAATACGCAAAAAAACCTGGTAGCGGTGATGGACAAAGCTCGTTTTGGAACAAGCGAAATTTTTTTGGTGCTTTAGATGCCCTGAATCGAGATGTTCCGAACGAGATTTTGCATTTTTTCCAAAGTAAGTATATTTGTAGTCACCCACTTTGGGTATCAAAATCCATTTCCAACTCATTTTTCGATTTTTTGGACAAAGTCCGCTTTGGAATTGGACTAATTGCGGAGTCTTAAATTAAAAAAGTTGATAATCCCACAAAATCCCCAAAATTGGAATTTTCACACGCTAGGCCTTCACAAAATCCTCACAATTCAGAATTTTACCAACTATACCCCCAAAATCCTCACAATTCACAATTTCACTACCTAACCTCACAAAATCCTCACAATTTAGAATTTCAGCCGCTACCCTAACAATTCAGAATTTCCCTGCTACCCTCACAAAATCCTCACAATTTAGACATTCCCGCCTAACCACACAAAATTCCAACAATTCACAATTTCACCCGATACCCTCACAAAATCCCCACAATTCAGAATTTCCCTGCTAACCTCAAAAAATAATCACAATTCATAATTTCTCTGCTAACCTCAAACAATCCTCACAATTCAGAATTTCCCGACTCACATAAAAAAATCCTCAAAATTCAGAATTTCACTCTCCAACCCCACACAATCCTCAAAATTCACAATTTCACTCTCTAACCTCACAAAATCCTCACAATTCAGGATTTCCCTGCTATCCGCTCAAAATCCTTACAATTAAGAAATTCCCGCCTGACCTCACAAAGTCCTCACAATTCAGGATTTCACCCGCTACCCTCACAAAATCCTCATAATTCAGAATTTCATTTTTTAACCTAACAAAGTCCTCACAATTCAGGATTTCATTTTTTAACCTAACAAAGTCCTCACAATTCAGGATTTCACCCGCTACCCTCACAAAATCCCCATAATTCAGAATTTCCCACCTAACCTCACAAAATCCTCACAATTTAGAAATTCCCGCCTAACCTCACAAAATCCTCACAATTTAGAAATTCCCGCTTAACCTCACACACATTTTTACTCACCAACCTCCCAAATTCCTCACAATTCAGGAATTCCCGACTAACCTCACAAAATCCTCACAATTCTAGATTTCCGGGCTACCCTCTGAAAATCCTCACAATTCAGGAATTTGCGCCTAACCTCACAAAATCCCCACAATTCTAGATTTCACTGCTAACCTCACAAAATCCTCACAATTCAGAATTTCCCGGCTCACCTTAAAAAATCTTCATAATTCAGAATTTCCCTGCTACCCTCACAAAACACTTACAATTTAGAAATTCCCGCTTGACCTCACAAAATGCTCACAATTTAGGAATTCCCGACTAACCTCACAAAATCCTCACAATTCAGAATTTCCCCGCTAACCTCACAAAATCCCCATAATTCAGAATTTTCCTGCTACCCTCACAAAACACTTACAATTTAGAAATTCCCGCTTGACCTCACAAAATGCTCACAATTTAGGAATTCCCGCCTAACCTCACAAAATCCTCACAATTTAGAAATTCCCGCTTAACCTCACACACATTTTTACTCACCAACCTCCCAAATTCCTCACAATTCAGGAATTCCCGACTAACCTCACAAAATCCTCACAATTCTCGATTTCCGGGCTACCCTCTGAAAATCCTCACAATTCAGGAATTTGCGCCTAACCTCACAAAATCCCCACAATTCTAGATTTCACTGCTAACCTCACAAAATCCTCACAATTCAGAATTTCCCGGCTCACCTTAAAAAATCTTCATAATTCAGAATTTCCCTGCTACCCTCACAAAACACTTACAATTTAGAAATTCCCGCTTGACCTCACAAAATGCTCACAATTTAGGAATTCCCGACTAACCTCACAAAATCCTCACAATTCAGAATTTCCCTGCTAACCTCACAAAATCCCCATAATTCAGAATTTCCCACCTAACCTCACAAAATTCTCACAATTTAGAATTTCCCACCTTACCTCACAAAATCCTCACAATTTAGAAATTCCCGCCTAACCTCACAAAATCCTCACAATTTAGAAATTCCCGCTTAACCTCACACACATTTTTACTCACCAACCTCCCAAATTCCTCACAATTCAGGAATTCCCGACTAACCTCACAAAATCCTCACAATTCTCGATTTCCGGGCTACCCTCTGAAAATCCTCACAATTCAGGAATTTGCGCCTAACCTCACAAAATCCCCACAATTCTAGATTTCACTGCTAACCTCACAAAATCCTCACAATTCAGAATTTCCCTGCTAACCTCACAAAATCCTCATAATTCAGAATTTCTCTTCCTAACCTCACAAAATTCACACAATTTAGAAATTCCCGCCTAACCTCACAAAATCCTCACAATTAAGAAATTCCGGCCTAACCTCACACACAATTTCACCCCCCAACCTCACAAACTCCTCACAATTCAGGAATTCCCAACTAACCTCACAAAATCCTCACAATTCAGAATTTCCCACCTAACCTCACAAAATCCTCACAATTTTATATTTCCCAGGGTTTACCTAACATAATTCTCACAATTTAGAAATTCCCGCCTACCCTCACAAAATCCTCACAATTTGGATTTTCAAACGCTATACCCTCAAAATATCCTCACAATTCAGAATTTCCCGGCTCACCTCAAAAAATCCTCATAATTCAGAATTTCCGACCTAACCTCACAAGATCTTCGGAATTTTAAATTTCCGGGGTTTACCTCACAAAATCCTCACAATCCTAGATTTCACTGCTAACCTCACAAAATCCTCACAATTTGGATTTTCAAACGCTATACCCTCACAAAATTCTCATAATTCAGAATTCCACTTAGTAACCTCACAAAGTCCTCACAATTCAAGATTTCGCCCGCTAACCTCACAAAATCCTCACAATTCTAGATTTCCAGGCTACCCTCACAAAATCCTCACAATTCAAAATTTTCCTGCTTACCTCACAAAATCCTCACAATTCAGAATTCCCCTGCTAACCTCACAAAATCCTCATGATTCAGAATTTCCCTGCTACCCTCACAAAACTCTTACAATTTAGAAATTCCCGCCTGACCTCACACAATCCTCATAATTCAGAATTTCATTTTGTAACCTCACAAAGTCCTCACAATTCTGGATTTCACTCATCTACCCTCACAAAATCTCCATAATTCAGAAATTCCCTCCTAACCTCACAATATCCTCACAATTTTAATTTTCCATACTTACCTCACAAAACCCTCACAATTTAGAAATCCTCGCCTATCCTCACAAAATCCTCACACTAAATTTCCCGGCTTACCTCACAAAATCATCACAATTCATGAATTCCCGACTAACCTCACAAAATCCTCCCAATTCAAAATTTTTCCGATAACCTCACAAAATTTCCACAATTTGGAAAAATCTCCTGTAAATCGGCCAAAAATTGAAAAAAATAAATATTTACAATGTGACGTTCCCCAGGTAATGAACCCACATGGTCTAATGGAGTTATCACCCCCCTCCCCACCACCTTTCCCCCGCGTATGTATTGGTACATCCAATTAACAATTCAGAGCCCATAAGATTGAAAATCGTAGTCAGAAATTCACGATTTTGAAAAAATGAGCTTAAAGTTGTTGAATAATAAACGTGCAATTTTGTATAAAAAAAAATTGTTTTTCAAAATTTTTCACATTTTTGGACTCTAAAGTGTTTGATTTGGTGTAACATCTATAAGCGGTCTCCACGTGAGTAACTCAATTTTGATCATGCGGGACAATTGCCTGCGGAATGTCTCTTTTCACGTAATCGACCAAATCGGCGCATTCTGAAGAAACTTTTGAAAATATTTGATTTTTATGGTGGGGGTGGGGGGTATTTTTCACGTGATTTTTGTATAATGATCAAAATATAGGTATCATCTTTGAAGATACTTTGAAAATGAACAAAAAAAATGATAGAAAACAGTTGGTGGTTGGTGCTATATTTTTACTTCAGAAGCAGATTACCTCTATTGGCCTGTTTTTCGTTTTATAGGAGTTCTCAATTTTTTTTTGGAACTGACGTTTTGAACTCATATTTACATTATTCAGCAAACTACCCTCTTCAAAAGGAGATGAAAATTCTTTTTTTTTTTTGAAAATGCTGTTTTTGTCACTACAGAGAGTTGTTCACCCAATTGGAGTTGAATGAGTTCAAAATCGAATTCATGGCACTCAAGTACATAATTATTATTTTGGCACCCGCACAATATTTTCCAAAAATTAGAATTGTCACTCTTCATTAGAATGGATGAAAACGAGCTCAAAATAAAATTCAGCATCCCAAAAAAACGTATACCTACATTTCAACACACAACACAACATTTTTCAAAATTTTGAATTTTCATCTCCCCCCCCCCCCTGGAAGAGGTTTATCAAAAAGGATGAAAAACAAATTCAAAATCGAATTCAGCACCCCAAAAATCATATATTTCACCCAACACGACATTTTTCAAAATTTTGAATTTTAATTCCCCCCCCTCATCCTGGAGATGGTTTATCAATGCTATTTTCATTTTCAATGCATACGGCAGCTCCATCTCTTACAGTTTTTACACTGCAACAAATCGAAAAAATTAAATTTTTGAAAGAGAATATTTCCTTCTGCAATTCGAACAGATGACAGGCACACATATGGGTAATCAGGATGGGTTGTCTACTTACTGGTTTGAAGGGGGTACTCTTTCTTTGAAACACCCTGTATCACTTATTTGCGAAAATGTCCGTTTTGGATTTTGGATCGAAGAACAAAAGTGGCCGCCATACTGCACGCAATATTTAATTTAGCGAAAACTTTTTCTTTATTTGCGGGAAAATGAAAGTCTAATATAACTTTCGGAATAAAATTGATTAAAAGGAAACAAACACGGTAAAAGATTCGTCGCTGGTTATCACATGGATGATTTCTTATTCCCTCGTAGAAAAAGTAACGCGCCAACTGTGAAGAAAAAAACTTGCTAGGTTGAAGAAAAATTGGAAAAGTCTCAAATTTCGCGCCATCTAAATGCTTAAAGTTTTCAAGTTTTTATACTTACCAAGTTTTTTAAAGAGCAAAATTCGTCATGTTGGGATCGGAGGTAATTGGAAATATATTTCCGTTACTTGATAATCAGCTTTTATACTCGATACTTTGTTGTGTTGCAAATATTTTATACGTGTATTACTCGTGTAAGATATTTTAGTTTCAATTCAATTTATACAAGATCGAAGTACACAATTCCGAAACACGTTTATTTTCAGTGACCGTATCTTAAATTGGAAATTCTATAGGTACCTAGGCTTTTAAGGTATAATAGGCGGTGGTGCAGGAGGTAACACTTGAACTCGACGTTTGAATAATTTTCGATTCGACCATCGCAATCGAACGACTGGAAACAGTTTTTTGATGACATGATCAAAAATCAACGTTATACCTACTGAAACTCTCTTAATCATGGCGTTTCTTTCATCGGGAATTTTGTCATTATAAAAGATCGCATTGAACGTCTGATATGCAATTTTTTCTATCAGAGGTACCATTGTTACCGCAATGACTACCAATAATATCGGCAATGCGATCATTTTAATTAAATTTGATATCGAGTTTTCAGGTACTTGTTGCATCAACACATCTCGTCGATCGCGGCCAAAATTCATAAAATAGTTCTTGATAGTTCTCAAGTTCTGCAGCAACGAATTAAACAGTCGTCTTCTGTTTGTATGCTGAATGTCGGAAGCTGCGTTTTGTGTTTGCGTTGGTGAATTTTCTGGTTTATCTTTTCGTCGAAGTCTTTGATTCGATTGACTTCTGGCAACTGTGGCGTTATTAAAAATGTCACATTTTTGGAGAAAATCCATTCGAAATCGCCGCGAAATTAGTTTGTTAACGTTTTTCATACCAGATGTAGATGCGGAATACAGCTTGTGCATTAAATCGACCACTCGAATAAAACTGAGCCAGAGAGGTGTGTTTACCCATTGCCAAAAAAAATTACTTAGCAAAATTGGAATCTTCTTGAATATCAGACCGAGTCGCATCACTCCACTTCCTAATTTTTGAACGGTTCGAGCTGGTTACCTCTTTTTTTCTGGTGGCAATTAAAAAACCGAATGAAGATGGTTCGTGTGATGTGCAAGAGCAAGAAGTTTTCAATTTTTAGGCACCTACTAGGTAATTTTTTTTGAAGACTTGATAAATACCCATATTCAAATTTAATTTGAATCGTTAATTAAGATGATGGTGATAGTGGAAAATATTTTTTCACAGTGGAAAAAACTTCAACTGTATTACATTACGAAAATCCGTCTCTCAATAGTGGATAAAATCTGTTTCACTTGCCGAGTAGACCGAGTAAGTTGCAAATGGCTGTGCGGTTGATTCTTTGGTTTATCTCCGACCATTTTGTTTTCGTGATGTAATGCCATAATAATTGAAGACTCGCAAAGTAACCTTTGACATAGCGAGATATTATTTTGTCATAAGACCAAAGTCGTAAAACTTATGAAAAAGTTACAAATTATAAGTCAAAGTTGTCAAAAAAAAAATTAGAAGTATTGAGGATACATACGAAAAATGAATTCATTAAATGAACTAAAAATTCTAACAAACAGTTCATCATCAGCAACGATAAAATGAAGTTTTGTTGGTCTTTTTTTTTTTGGAAATTGAATGGCCACTTCATACTCCTGCCGTCACCACCCCCCCCCCCATTCCAAAAAAATGAACGCGTTTTTTGCTTTAAAGCAAAAATCTTAGAACATGGATATGTCAGTAGGATATACTATACTCTCAAATTTAATATAATTCTTCAGGATGTACTTCTTTCAATGCCCTTAAGGTGTGGCAGCTTCATTTAGTTACTGTGTTACCGCTATTACACAGGTCTAAAGACACTTTTGATTACCATTAAGGAGAGGGATGCACCATACACTCTGCTTCTAGTGCTGTGCCTCTACCAAACTAGCGCATACCTTCCCAACTACTATCTCTCACACAATCATTTTCCCGGCAATCTTTCCCAATTTTCTGTCTGACATTCTGTTCAACTTTCCATCTAACGCTCCATCTAACTTCTTTGAGTCTAACATAATGTCATTATGTCTTAATTTAAAAATATTACTGTCTAACGCTCCATATAATGCTTCATCTAACGTTCCATCTAACTTCTTCCAGTCTAACATAATGTCATTATGTCATAATCATAATCTAAAAATGTAACTGTCTAAAACTCCATATAACGCTCAGTCTAACTTTCCATCTAACTTTCCGTCTAATAATCCGTCTACATATTTCCGATCGAATTTCCTGATCGAATTTCCGACCGAGTTTCCGACCGAGTTTCCGACCGAGTTTCCGACCGAGTTTCCGACCGAGTTTCCGATCGAGTTTCCCGTCAAATTTTCGATCAAATTCTTTTTGCCTGACTTTTTGACAGTCTTTTCAACCGACTTTTTGACCGACTTCGATCGACTTTTTGACCGAATAAAATACAAATTTTTTCCAAGTTTTTTCAAGTCTAACATAATATCATTATGTCTTAATCTAAAAACGTTACATAACCATCCCAGAGTTACGTTACACTTTTAATATCATTATGTCTTAATCTAAAAACGTTACATAACCATCCCAGAGTTACGTTACACTTTTCAAATTTTACCCCCCCCCCCCCAGCCCCCAAGCCTAACATGTTATCAGCAAATTATCATGTTCAAATATAATATTTAATTTTATTTATGTTTTTTTAAGACTAACATAATGTCATAATGTCTTGATCCACGCTAACAACATGTCATTATGTCTTGATCCACTGTGATCATTACACATAACCCGTAACCCGTCCAAGTCTAACATAATATCAGCAAATTATTATGTTCAAATATAATATTTAATTTTATTTGTTTTTTTAAGTCTAACATAATGTCATAATGTCTTGATCCACCGTGACTGTAAGAATTTTCAAGCGTAACCATTGACCGACTTTTCAACCAACTTTTCAACCGACTATTCGACCGACTAAAATACAAATTTTTTCCAAGTTTTTTCAAGTCTAACATAATATTATTATGTCTTAATCTAAAATGTTAAAATATAATATTTAATTTTATTTATGTTTTTTTAAGTCTAACATAATGTCATAATGTCTTGATCCACCGTAACCGTAACCATTTTCAACCGTAACCATTTTCTAGCGTAACCATTTTCTAGCGTAACCATTTTCTAGCGTAACAATTTCAAAATTTTACCCCCCAGGCCTAAAGACATATCCATGTCAAAAAAGAAAGACAAGACTAAAATGGGTTCGGAACAAGCAGAGACGGCGCGGCGTAATGAAGGGGCAGACAAAGACATGACCTTCAAAAAAATCAAAATTCTTTCCAGTTCAATTTATAGATTGAGGTTCAAGATCAACTTTTTGAAAAAAAAAATGTTTTTCTTTTCGCCAATATCTTAAGGAATACTTACGAAGTATTGTTCCTATTTTGATAGGAAATTATGCTAGAATTCCAAAAAAGTTGTTTTTCTGGGTATATTAAGCCCTCAAAAGTTCCAAAAAAAAACCAAACCCTAAAAATTTTGAAAATTTTGAAAAAACACTCAAAATTTTTTCTGGCAAAATTTCCTGTCAGGATCAGTTATGAAATAATTATAAAGAAGTTTTTAGGGACATTTTTGTGACATTTAAAATCGGAATTTTATAGCCTTCAACCAGTTTTTGTTGTTTTTTTTTTAACAAAAATGATTTATTGCAGCTTAGTGTAAAATTGTCCAATTTTTAAAGGACGAGGCAGGGGCGTGGTGACCCCCCCCCCCTGAGTCAACGATGAGTGCCCCCCCCAATCTCCAAGCAGGCCCCCACCCCAATTTCACCAATATCCTTATATTTTCAAGCTTTAGTATGTTTATAAAAAGGGGATGGGGGTGCAAAAATGGGTATCGGTTTAAAAAAAAAAAAAGGAATGAATGAATATTGCCCGAGCGAAGCGAGGGCGAGAATTTTTATAAAAAGTGATATTGAAACTGCAAAAAATTGATATGTATTCTTCATTGAGCATTGCACAAGATATTTTCTTCTTCATGGGGAGGTGGGATGGCGTGAGCTGGTATACTTTGTGGACTGAATCCAAAATTGAGAAAAAAAATGTTTAGGGGAAGGCCTGAAGCGTAACTAAATAATTGTAGGTATACTGGTGTGACGAGTTGGCCCGAGCCAAGCGAGGACGAATTTTTTGAAAAACTTATTCGGGGGGTCAGGTCTTATTATGGGGGAGGGGGTGCCTAATTTTAGGGGCGTCTTTTTAAATGAATTTTTGTCAAGTTATACTCCTATTTTTATTTTTTTAATTTAAAATTGAAATTTGTATCAATTTTTTAATTAAAGTTTTATTCTTGGCAATTTAATAAGCCCCCCCCAAATTATCAAGAATGAGTTGCTCATCAAAAATATGCCCTCACCGCACCCCTGGGACGAGGGTCTTATAAAGGTCAATTTTGAGTTACCGAAAATATGAACTTGAATGCCCTAAAATTGTAAGTAAGCGATGTGTTTGGTGCGGATAAGCCGTAGCCTCCACCCCCCTCCCCCCAAAAAAATCCCATGGGAAAAGTAAAAAGTCCTAAAAATGGAAAATTTATAAAATTTTGAATCCGCCGAATAACATTTTTTTTATTTCTTCGAGATCCAGTAATTTATAGGTGTTTAAAATAGAAGTAATAAGAAACAATTTTTTAGGATTTGAGCAATTTCAGGGAAAAAAAGAGTTTTTAAAATTTTCGAAAATTTCATTTTGTATCGTTCTCATCGATTCTCGCTAAAAAAATATCCATAAAAAATATCTCAAAAATCGTACTTGTTTCGAGATTTTCAAACCCACTAGCTCTGCCCTTCGTTGGGCTAGGGGCACAATTTTTTTCTGGGTGATTCTCCCCTCAGGGTAAACTATTTCTCTAATTTTTGTCAAAATCCGAGGCATGTCTTTTTTTCAATCTCTCTTTGGGTATGTACATTGTACCTACATAGATAATTCACCGGTGACATGGGTGCCATGAAAACGTTTTATATCCTTTTCAAATTGAAAATATATCAAATGTGCAAAAAATTGCCAAAAACTCACCTGACGTGTCCCATATCGTGCAATGTACTCGATAATTTGTCACTTGATAAGTTACTGAATATCTTTCAAAGATTGTGGGAGCATAAACCTGTAAGAATAAATTTTATTAAAAATTAAAAATGTTCTCCTAAATTTTTTATGCAGCAACAAATATTTTATGATTACGATGAGAAATGAGAGCATTTACTTACACAGTATTTTAACGGTACAAAAATCTTATAGACATATTTTGCAATTTTTACTCAATATTTGAATTTCGGTGGTTTCCTTATTAATTTCTGATTATAGGTACATATTTCTGCATTTACTGTAAGTACCTACAAAATATTTTAAATTTTTTCACACTTTTCTCTTTTTTCAAATCTTTTTTATTTAAGTAGGTACATCTCACTCATCTGATATTTTTTCTTTGTTCTCTATATTTACACTAAATTTTCACGAATCTTTTGAATTTTTTACTTTCGTTATGATTCCGCATACTTGCAAAATTCCAGAAAAACATTATCTGCTAATTTAAGAATTTCTGTAAGGAACCATTAAATTTTTCCACTCTCGGCTATCAGCGTTTAAAATTCCTACGCTTTGAGCTTTTACATCATTTGAACGTTCACTCATATCCAAACAAAATACCTACACTTTCGATGTAATGGATGGGGCGGGGCGAGAGCATGTTTTGTTAACAAGTATGAGCTATTCCAAGTTCGAAATAAATTTCGCAAGTTTTACGTGCTTTTTACTTGAACAAGTGGTTAAAAAAGTTTAGAAAAAAAATCATATAACTCAACTAGAATGCGTTACATAGGCTACACAAAAACAAACTTTTTAAGTTTTCTTCTAATAAGTTTCGTTGGTACTTCGTATAATGTTTGCGAACGCTGCAAAAAAAAGAACAAATGGAAAGGGTTCAGATGTTTTTTTCTCATCTTTAACTTCTAATAGGTCTACATGTTTTTTTATATGCAACGTTGAATTGTCGAGTAGCGTTAAATTCGTGTAATCATGGGGTCAAATAAGAAGAAAGTGATGAGGGAGTTGTAAAAAAAGAATATGTCTGTTTCTATGTGCATCGAATTCGTTTTTCATTTGTCTGCAGTGGGAATCAGTGGAACGAAACAAAAGCTCACGGAAACATTTATCTTGAGAGCGTAAACATTTTCAGTACTTAACGTGTGCAACGTTATTTGAATAATGCAAAAGTTTAGAAACTTCTTGACCATCGGGGAATTGGTGGGTTTTTTTGCACGTTCTTCGGACGAGTACAACTCTATATTGAAACCGCAAAAACGATAAAACGTATTTAAATAATCTGCGTTTACGAAAACCAAGTGCTAGAGGTTTGTATACTTCCTGTACTTGACGTTTAACCAATAAAAATGTTCGAATTAGTGAGATGCTGATTATGAGTTATTTTTCATGTTGTCTGAAAATTTGTAGGGGAATTTTGAGATTTCAATTTCAAAAAATATAGTTCTGAATTGCACGAAACAAACTCTCCTTGAAAATTCACCTACTGCATACTCGTAAATGAGTAGGTAAAGTTGAATTTAAAATAATTCATTGGGTAAAATTAGGCGATAATCGTTCGAGGCAGGTATTCATTCAGAAGTAAAAAAATAAAATGAATAGGAGCAGAGAAAGACTGATAATATTTCATGTAACTATCTACTTATAATTTTCGCATAATCGAGAAAATTTTGACTATTGATCGGGAAATAAGTACAATCGAATATGATAATAAGTTGAGCGAATTTCAAAAGGCATTGGTAATGGTAAGTAGAGATACCCATGCAATCGAAACTTCATCCCCTGAGGGATTTGATTTAACTGCAGGAGCCCGGTCGATGACATTAAAATTGGCAACAAGTTTATATATAAACTACGAACAAAAATATTGTATATCTGTTTCACAGAATTAAAAAAACCGCTTAAAATTAAGATTTATTCGAAAATAAAGTTATAAAGCAAGTTTATTATTCGGCACCGCCTTCGGCGAAGTTTATTTGCTCCTGAAAAGATAAGAATCCGAGTAAAAATTCCAACTAAAATTTATTATTTGGAATTAGCTTTGAAAATGAAAATAATGAAAGCTATGTTTGAGATTATCCCCGGTTCTCGGATCTTGGTTGTAAAGTTTTATCCGATTGTGCTAATAAATTAGGGAAAATTTTGTTTGCTAAATTAGCGATTGTTGAAAGTTTTATGATGTGAAACGAATTTTATTGAATCGTGTATAATTTTTTATTCTACGTAAGCGTAAGAGCCTATTTTATGTTCCTAGGCATTTAACGATAGGTAAGTGCTTTGGATGTAATCGTAATTAAAGTTGAATGTTTATGTTTTTGAAAGAAAGTCCTGCTGCGAAAAGATCGATTATTGCGTGAATTGCTTTGTATATTGTACCTACTTGTACTTAAAAATAGAATTCTATTGAAGAAATATAGGTGCCTATTTTCATTGATTTTTCTTCGATACATTATTTCATTGTCCAAGTTATGAATTCAAAATTTGCAGGAGTTTTATTGATAATGGGCAATTGGGCATTGTACATATAAGTAGGTAGTAGGTAAGGTACGTAGTACGTTACGTACGCGTACGTAAATATACCTACACGAACGAATATATCAAAAACACCTATACATATTGTACAAGTTATTCATCAATTTAGACAGTTCTGCATAACTTGAGCAGATATTGTTGGACCTATAGGCATTTGAAAATCTCGAGGGTTGAATTACGTAGGTACCTATTATCAATCTTTAAAGTACCTACCTAATTATAAAGCAGAGATAAGGTGAGAATGTAAAATCTAAGACAGAAAAAAGTATAAGTAAAGAGGAGTTTTTTGTAATGAAAAATTTATCGCATGACTGACTTAAAATTTTTTTTTAAAACACTCGACAAAATAATTTTCAATTGTATTTTTCAGAATATTCCTGAAGAAGACTCCGATTTACGTAGAAGTGTTGAAGTTTGAAAAATTTAGAGGGAAGAATTTACAGGAGAAAAATTTACGTTGAAAAAATTTGAAGTTCGAAAAATTTACAGAAAAAATTCAGAGTTTGAAAATTTACGTTGAAAAAAATTCAGAGTTGGTAAATTTTCGTTGAAAAAAATGTACAAGTTTGAAAAATTCTGAGCAAAAAATTTTGGACTTGAAAAATTTGCGTTGAAAAAATTTTGAAGTTTAAAAAATGGAAAAAACCAGTTTGAAATTAATTCAGAGCACAAAATCAAGTGGACTTTGAAAAAAAAAGCTCGCCACTCACTGCAAACCATTTTCATCAATATTCATTTCTCAGGGTTCTCAGAAAGCATTTCTGACGCTCCACCTTGGAAGGCCGGGAGCACAAACGAAAATAATGTCAGCACACAAACCAGCACAAACCTAGCACTAACGATTGACCCCACTCCCACCCCTCTATCTTGAATGGGCGGGGCACCATTTCAACTGCCCGCCCATAAAAGGGAGGGAGCACAAACGAAAATAATGCCAGCATAAACCAGCACAAACCTAGCACAAACGATTGACCCCACTCCCACCCCTCTATCTCGAATGGGCGGGGTACCATTTCTGGCGCCCCACCCTGACCTATATTCATTTTCAGGGAAAGGGAATGAGCACAAACGAAACTAATGCCAGCACAAACCAGCACAAACCTAGCACAAACGATTGACCCCACTCCCACCCCCCTATCTCAAATGGGCGGGGCGGTGCGAATCAGTGAAATAATTTTCATGGGAAATTAATGATTTTTCGCTGAGCATTCAGTCAAAAATCACTGATTTCTCAATCAATTCCCAATTCGTCAGAAAAACTCAATAATTTTGTCTGAAGGATCAGTGAAAAATCACTGATTTTCTGTTAAATTCATTTCACTGATTCAAACGGCTGAATTTTACTAATTCAGATTTAAAGAGTGTAGATTGTTTGTTCCAAAAAATTCGGAAATTTTCCAATTTTTCTTTGCTCAAATCTGTTTATGTATCATCAGCCTACTGAAAGTACCCTGACTACGCTAGCGCCACTGAAATAGCAGCTTACTCAATTTTTTCATTGAAATGTCCCCCTCACCCTATTTTTTCTCGAATTCTCAGCCTCTCCCTTAAATAATTTCTGTATGTGCTTATGCCTTCAATACAGAAAAAATCAGATTTTTGAGACCTAATTTGCTTCAAATTTAGCCCCCCTCCCCCGGAAAATTTCTGGGTGCGCTAATGCAGATGCTAAAGTTCATTTTATGAACTCCAGGGAGGCTCCGAAACGTCTTGAAACCGCTTTTAATCGATTTGGGCGTGGAAAATAGGGTATTATATATTTATCAAATTTTAGCTTTTTTTGATAATTAAATTAAATTTTCACATTTTTCAGAGGGACGCGACGAGAAATAATTTTGAAATTTCAAAAATTCTCTAAAATTCAAGAAATGAATTTCGGCCCTTGAAATTTTGAATATGGACATTTCACTTCCAGTCGGGATGGCATCCCTTGTCAATAAATAATTATGTCATTCTATATTTTTTTTAAATTCAATTTTTATGCTGATTTTTGATATTTTCAAATTTTTTTTGAGGTTGAAAATTGTTGATCGATCGCGACCCTGGACCCAAAACATCTAAAATTAGAATTAAAGATGGAGAAATTTATCAAGCAGAGTGAACTGAGATGACAATTGTTCATGAAAAAGGGTCTGTAATAGCTAAAATTTCACCAGTCTTTCCAAAATTTCTGTTGTCAAGGAAGCGTGGTCAGCGTGGGAGAGATATAGACTTCCAAAACTCACCCTAAAACACCGCTGGCTGTAGGTAGCTAGTCTAGCTACATATATGGTATCTATTCGTATTAGGAATACATTCGTATAAGCAGGTAGTAGGTGTTCTGTTGCTCACCAGTATAAATTCATATGGGTATCTAGGACCTATTGAATACGTCGTATAATTTATCAAAACTCGTGATGTGGAAATATGTTTTTTCCGTAAGTATAGGAAATTAGCGTGGGAGACCATCACGAAAACTATGACTTCTACTGCTCTTATCAATGAATTTTTTTTATAAACCAGGTTGATATTTATTCAATTTTGAGTGAATTTTAAACCGATGCCAAAATTTACGAAATGTCCATCACCAAACGAGCTACGTATAATTTTTGCATGATTAATTATAATGAGTCGTTTCACTGAACAATTTATGAAACGAATTATACTCTAATCTAATTATATCATACCTAATTGGATTTCTATAATTGAAAATTCAAGCTTCGAATTTTATTTAACTGGGGAAAGTATCAGTTAACGGAACACGAATTTAGATAGCATCGAAATTTCAACCTCTAAATGAGTTTTGACATACCTAAGTTTTATTTTTTAGTTGATAAGTAAATTGCATAATTAAATTATAAGCTACGTTTGATAATTATTTAAAATGAATGGTGATGCGAATAGTGCAGTAAACAGTAAAGTAAATTCATAGGTACGTATTTTTAATTTTTTTCAACAGGCCCTTAAAGATATTAGAATACCTGTCAGAAAAATTAATTATTTACCTACTTGTAATAGGTAAAAGTAATTTCTCAAGATTTCATAATGTACCTATAATCCAGTCAAATAAGAGAAAAAAATGTACCAACCCCCCCACCCCCAATTAAATCCTGATTACCCCTACCGTCAATTATAAGATAGGTTATTGAGTACTGCAATAACCTCCCTTATAATTAACGGTAGAGGTTGAAATTCTTGCAGCTACTTTTTTTGGAATACCCTGCCAGCATGTATTAAAAAAATTACTCTTCACTGGTATAATTTTGGGTACTTTCAACTTCGTATTTTCATCATTTCCAAAAATACTGTAAATATTGGAAAAATAGGCGTTTTCCACGGGCAAAGAAGTGGGTGTTTTTAAAAAGAACTGAACCTGTCTGATAGGAAATTACAGAACATGATTGTTAATAACCATTTTTCCATTTTGAAGCTTATTTGAGAAGATTCACAAAACTTTTGATTTTTTCCAAAAATGCTGTAAATTGTTGAAAAATAGGTGTTTTTTACCCTTAATTTTTGGTCATGGAAGTGAGTGTTTTTGAAAAAACAAAAAAATCTTCTGACAGGAAATTACACGTAGAACAAGATTGTTCATAACTATCATTCAATTTTGAGGCTTATTTGATGAGATATTCACGAAAAACCGGGTTTCAGCAGACATTTACCCCTCCCCTGGGGCTAGCGAAGGGTTGTGGGGTGTCTATTTTAGTATGTTGTGTAGTGGACCAGTGCGAACGTAAAACGCGAAAAAAATAAGGATTTAATTTTTGGGGGTCAACTCCTAAAGTATGACTGGACTACTACAGTAGGTACCTACTAGAAGTGATCGTTTCGCAATTTTTTTCGAAAAATGAAGGGATGAGTAGCAGAAAAGTTGTGTCTAGACCTCAAACGACGTGGTAAAAATTTCACCCCCCCCCCAGTCCACATTTACCCCTCTTCACTAGGCTTTAAAATCTCTTGTGAACAAATGCACCAAGTGTTAATTCATTGCATATGAAAAAGGGACGTAGAGCATTTTATTGTATTTTTTGACATTAAATTACAACTTTTTTCATAGCTGTATCCACTTTTTGAAGTTTCAAAATCAAATTTTATCTCACCCTGGCACTATTTACCTACATTCTTTTTCATGTACATAAATTTAGGCATCTGTCTATTTATTTTAAATGAAGAAAATAATTTATGATTATTTTCGCCCCGTGCCTTTCTAGTACCTACGTAATTTTCAAAATGTTCTACCGCAAAGAATTATTTCACATTTTAAAAAACGCACCTAATACCTAAGCTTTTGAAAAATCCACATTTTTTTTGTCTCTTAAGCTTTGGTTTTATTTTTTCATAAGACCTCTTTGCGTCGAGATTAAATAAAGTTCAATGTTTGATCTATTCAGCGAAATGCTTTCACGTGCCACTATCGTACCTACAACTACGTCGTAATAAAAGGCCATAAATTCAATATTAGGTACCTCTCTACTTGCTCTAACAAAGTACATATTTTCACAAGTAGTATTTGTGTTAATTTTGCACTTGAATTAAATTATTTTTTTTTTATTTTTTCGTTGTTATTTTTATTCTCGCCGGATATATGTTTGTTTTGCTAGACAACAACGGAAGATAAAACTGAAGTTGTTAGTTTAATAAGAAGGATGAGTAAATTATCTTGTTTTATTTTGTTACCTACTAAGTAGCTTTTTCTTATTACTGGCTTTAAAAACACTTCTTGGGTCCTTGTGATATATCGTATAGTTGTAGAGTTTTCGAACTACATGTAGAAGAGTTGGAAATTCCGAACGAGGAAAGTTGTATTATTGATATAATTTATATATATCTTTAGCAATGAGAAACAAATAGTAAGTATTAATTTCGATTAAACGTAACGTGGAAGAACCTATTTTTAGTATTGACGATACGAGTAGTATTCTGCATTGTTATTATAAGTACACCTTTGATATGTACAAAATTCGAATCGTTCGCCGTTTTTAAATAATAGATAATTAATTGTAAATACTTATCTAAAAGGGTGTATTGATATTACCATCTTATTTCCTCATTCGCATCAACGACTGGTGAAACAGAATACAAATTATTGGAGCGTATTGAATGTTCAACAGTAATTAAATTTTAAGCGAATTACGTTTGATAAATGTAATAATATTCCTATTGATTCGAATGTGAAAATTGCCATTGGCTTATAATACTCAGCATACTGTAAGCTTTCATAAAGCGTGTAATCACCATATAATTCAATTGTTATTATAGGATGTATATGGGTAGATTAACATAGTGTCGAAATATCCTCCCCTATGTTTAACGTAAACAAATACCTACCTATAAATGGATATGTGTGGGTGCAGCGTAAATCTTTCAATTATATGTGCCGGACGTTAATGGTTTTTCAAAATTATTGTACGTTTGAAAGCTTTACATCGATGGACGATCAGTTAGGTTCCTACCTATTTGATTCGCAGAAATTAAAAAAAAAAAACAGTAGTTTGAAAGAAAAAATAAGAGAAAAGTTTTCCTAATATCGTCAAAGCAGCTGTAGACCCACATTTCAACTTGAAGGTGAGTGTAAAAAAAAACTGAATTAAAAGAAGCACTTTTTTTTGTATATTTTTTATAATTTTAGGAACACCTTGAAATCGAATTTTTCGAAATGAAATGAAATGAATGGATGCAGAAAAAATTCAAAATGCACCTTTGGAACACATTTTCAAACAAAAAATTAATGGAATTGTTAATTTTTTTTAAATAAATCAAAATGGTGCGTCTAGTGACTAGTAGAATAGCTCGATTTTTAATTTATCGAATTTAAAATCTTAAATCACTTGAAAATGTTAATTTTAAATTAGAAATGTTTCATGAAAATTTTCAAACTGAAATAAATTTACAGACATTTTAGCTAAAATAAGGTCCTAACCCCAAAAAATTAGCAGGAAGGGGAAGTTTCGTATATAAGCTTAGTAAAGTATGTATTTTAATATTCCCGAACTTCCCTAAAATCGGTGAATATTTTGACCCCCTTTTAGGGGGTGAAGAGGGTTCAAATTTTCGTTTTTCAGCTATAACCTTCAAAATTACGAATTTACGAAAAAAAAGTCAAAACAAAAATTGTAGAGCATAAAAAAACAAACAATTTTGTTATTTGCAATTTTTTCCTAGGACGTCATGAGAGGGAACTAGGGCCTACAGAAAAAAATCAATTTTGAAAATTTCCCATTACTTACCAGAAAAAATCACCAAAAATCGGGTTAATCGACTTTTAGGAGCGGTTCTTTTGCATAGTACATCCTATTACTATGTAGAATAAGAAAAATATATAACCTACCCCTTATCTCAAAGTGAGGGGGGGTTGAACCCTCCGAAGAAAAAATCGCATTTTCTCCCAAGCGTAGCTCGGCTGCAGTGCAAAATTCGAAAAATTGGTTCAAACAAACGTTGTAGAGCATTAAAAGACAAACATTTTACTTTTTTTTACTTTTTTTCTATGTGGTCTTGGAGGCGAGCTATTGCAAAAATAAAAAAAAATCGGCGTTCGGAAATTTTTCATTAATACCTCAATGAAGTACGCAATGGGTAAGCCTGGTAAATTTAAAATCTAGCTCCCCCCCACTTTGAGATAAGGGGTGGGTTATATATTTTTCTTATTCTACATAGTAATATGCAAAATAACCGCTCCTAAAAGTCGATTAACCCGATTTTTGGAGATTTTTTCTGGTAATGGGAAATTTTCAAAATTGATTTTTTTCTGAAGGCCCTAGCTCCCTCCCATGACATCCTAGGAAAAAAATTGTAAATAACAAAATTGTTTGTTTTTTATGCTCTACAATTTTTGTTTCTACTTTTTTTTGTTAATACGTAATTTTGAAAGTTATAGCCGAAAAACAAAAATTTGAACCTCCTCACCCCCCCCCCCCCCCAAAAGGAGGTCAAAATATTCACCGATTTTAGGGAAGTTCAGGAATATTAAAATGCATACCTTACTGAGCTTATATACGAAAGTTCCTCTTACTGCTAATTTTTTTGGGTCAGAACCTAAAATGTCCGTACTACTTGAAATAAGGATTTTATGGAAGAAACAAACGTGGCAATGAGTAAATTCATACCTAACAGGATATGCATTCCAACTCGAAGTATAATTTTAGGCCGAAATAAAAATAAATCAAAATTACATTCTAAATGAACCCCATATCCAAAATTTCAGGTGCTGAAGTTCATTTCTAGAATTTTGCCAAATTTTTGAAATTTTAAAATTACCTCATTGCTATGCAAAATATAAAAATTTGATCTTATCAACAAAAAAAGCTAAAATTTGGTATATACCCTATTTTCAACCACCTAAATTGATTGGATGTGGTTTCTAGACTTTTCAGAGCCACCAGAATTTTTTTTAAATTTTCCAACATTGGGAAAATCCCATAAAAATGGTCCACATGAACTTCAGCATTTATAATCGTCGATTAGGTACCTACCCATATTGATGGTTTATTTGATCATAAAGCACAATTTTCCGAAATTCTTTACATCGAACTCAAATCCATATTTTTTGGTAGAAAATTTCGACAGCGTCCTTTTTTTTGATCAAATAGGTCACCAATATGGGTAATACGCGTTTTGCTGAAGTTCATTTGAACCATTTTTATGAGCTTTTTTCCACTGCTGGAAAATTTCATGGTTTTCTGAAGGATTCTAAACGCCTCTGAATTACTTCCAAAATCGATCCGGGAGGTTAAAAATAGGGTATACAATTATACATGTATCAAATCTCAGCTTTTTTCGTTGATAAGATAAAATTTTCATATATTGCAGGGCGATGAGGTAATTTGGAAAATTCAAAAATTCGCCAAAATTTCGAGAAATGAACTTCAACACCTGAAATTTTGGATATGGAATTGTTTCATGACACTGTCGATTTATTTTTGTTTCGGCTTAAAATTTTACTTCGAGTTGGGATATCTCCTTTTAAATTGGAGTGACTGGTCAATCCTTCTTGATCCTTTCATAGAGTATTCGTAGAGGGAGGAATAAACGCTGGGCGCGAATCTACACTGTCACAATGTCGAGCCTCAAACTTTTTTCGGTTTGTACATTTTTACAATGCATTTTTTATGTAGAATGCAATTTTTAAGAGGTTCAAATTACCCATGACTTTATGAAAAAATTTAAAATTTTGATTTGTTTTTTGAAAATCCGTCACAGAGATGAATTTTGAATATTTTCTGTCACTATTACTTTTATTTCGAAAATTTCAATCTTAAGGGGGTCCTAAAATAATAAAATATCAACTAAAAATGTATCTTGTTACTTTCGATTTTTTTTGATAATGTTCCATTCATTTTTGAGATTTAAAAAAGTAAGATAAATATTTCACACCTTTGGATATGGAGAATCTTTGGAAATAAAATTTAGTCATACACCCCTCAATTTAAAAAAAAAATGAAAACATCGAAAAAATAAAAAAATGTGAATCAAGCATTTTGAAAAAATTGCCACAAATGTAATTATCGAAGGAGGTAGGGTCAAACATTTTTGGAAAAAGTCCTTAAATTTGGGGGTATCCAAGATTTAGGACCACTTTCGATCAAATTTGGAAGGCTGATTTCACCATCTGTTTGGAAAAAACTTTTTGTTACGTTTAAAAATATAAAAATAACTCGAATCGATATCACACACTTTTCAAAATACTCGAAATAAGCCACTTTCCTACTGAAAAAAAAGTTCCATGCCCAATTCAAAAATAGAATCGACCACCGAAGCAAAAAAAAAATATACAACTTCATGTACTATATTTTCATCGAAATAAAAGTTAAAAGTCGCGAATAACGCGTAGGCCTACTGCGAATGCGAAGAAGGTGATAATCGACTGGAATAGGGATACATGGCATCGGCTTCTGCGGGACAGATTTAAACCTTGAACGGCGCGACATTCAATAAAATACCAACGTTATTGAAAATCTCGTTTTCAAAGCGCTCAACGTTTTTATTAAAAATGACTAATAATGTCACTTGTCAAAAACCTCTCAGTGTTTATATAATTGAACCATAGGTACTCAATTTTTCAACGTGTAATCTCGACCTATTCGAGTACCTATTCATTTGGGGCGAAAATATCATCGTACAATGTACATGGAGCAATAATGAAAAGGACGCCATATATTTCCATTGGCTGTGTCACAATACATGTACATTGGAGAATGGTATATTTCTAAATCATACCGACATACTGTACGTAAAAATTTATCTAATTTGACTAAGTAGGTACCTACCTATGTATATACGAATATTCGTACCTATATAAGTTATTAATACGAATATATCACCAATAGCTGACGATGAAAATGGAAACTAAGCTGCCTTTAGAAACATAAATCATGATTTTGAAACTTTTTTTTTCACGAAAGATGGCTCGAAATTTTAAAACGTCGATACATTCGTATTTTTTTTAGCTCTCTCAATTTCGTAGGTACGAGTAGCTAAAGTACAACATGCCTATGGCGTTTCTTTAAATTTATTGGCCCATAAATGTTGTACGTTTGATTTAGATTAGTATAAACGCGTACCTATATTTGTTTTCATTTGTGTTAATACATTAAACATTAGTACAACGTAGTTTCCCTTTTAAAGGTTTAAAAGCACCGATGTATTTGAATATACATACTTAATTCGTGGTCCTTAATTTAGATACCTACGCCCATATATTTACATTGGTGCTCATTATCACCCAAGTATATAATTCAAACGCTTAGAAAATTGGAATTAGAAAAACTAACCGAAATAATTTCAAAGATTTACCATACCAGGGGTTCTTATTCATTCATTATTCAATATTTTCACAATTGTCAGAGGCGTGACGAAGCAATATTTCGGGGGGGGGGGGGGGTGAAGCTCAAATTTTCCCAACTATTTTCCGAGAAATTCCCAACTATTTTTCCTACTTCCCAAAAAAAATTCCCAACTAGGTAATTTTTATCGTGGCTGCCCAGGTGTTGTGAAAAAAAAACAACAAATAAACACACTTGACAAAATTTCAAATTTCAACTTGAATGCAGCCTTGAGAGGCAGTGATATGGACAGAGACGAAACTTAGGCAAAAGTCTGAAGGGGTGAAAATAAAAGATTTGCTAGTTACATTTTCAAAAAAAGGGAACTTTTCATAAATTGCACGCAAGCCATTGCAATTTTTACCTTGTTTCAGTAAATAAAAAAATCTAGGTTAGACTAGGTAACATATGTATTGATAATTATTTTGTTAAGATTTATACAGATTTAATAATGTGTTGAGCCCGAGCGAAGCGAGGGCAAATTTTTTTAGCGAAAATAGACTTTCAAAAATTGAAAATCCAACACACTTCTCTCATTGAGATTTTCCAAAATGTGACCAATACTTTCGAATTCTTCTCTATTCCTGCTTTCTATTTTCAACATCGTGGTCACTGACATCACAACAAATAGAAAAACAATTTGCAAGATATGGAACGTAATATTTAACCCGAGCGAAGCGAGGGCAATTATTTTTTTTTGAAAAATGTATGATAAAATAAGCAAAAGAACCACTATTCTGAATTCCTTCTTAAAGATTTTTGAAAAGCGTGTCTTGAAAAAAAACAAAGGGGTTCAATAGTGATCATTTGGCGAAAAAGGGTGGCTTTAGTGACTAAGCGTGAAAATAGGGGACAGCCATTTAAAAGCTGATTTCTGTCTGAGGCCTGTAAAACCAATAATAAATGAGAAGGAAATTTTTTTCCCCTTCAAAAAGTATTCAATATTGTCTGAGATAGAAGATGAGAGTGTTCATATCATTGTAAGTAGCGAGGGCGAAAATTTTTGAAGAAAAAGTATAATACAAAAGCTGAAATTTTTTCATTTTTCAAATTAATAGGTGAAGTCCTCAACTCATACTTCTTAAGTAATTACATTGGTTTGTTTAGGTGTTGGTATATGCCCGAGCGAAGCGAGGGCTAAAATTTGAAAAGTTAGTGATTTTTAAAACAAAAATAATTATTTTTTCAATAGATTATTCTTTGAAAAATTTCTATTACTTCCATATAAAAAAATTGTGATTTTAAATGTTTTTTTAAACGAAATTTTAGCTATTTTACACAATTTGCAATCAACTTTTTCGATATTCTCAAGTTTTTTCAACGTTCCCAAGTACAACTTTTCAAAAACTTGGGAATTTTAACTTTTTTGAATCTAAACTTGAGAGAATTGGAATAAGTTGGGAAAAAGTTGGGAATCCCAACTTCACACAATTTTCCAAGTCCAAATTAGGGATTGTGATATTCTCAATTTTTTCAGCTTTCCCAAATCCAAACTTCAAAAAAGTTGGGACAATTTGGAAAAAAGTTGAAAATCTCAATTGTACCCAGTTTTCCTAAAATTTGATTAGGGATTGTGATTTTCTTAAATTTTTTCGACTTTCCAAAATTCAAACTGCGGAAAAGTTGGGACAAGTCCTAACTTTTCCCAATTTTCCCACTTTTTCCTGATTTTCCCAACTTTTCTCAACTTTGGAATCGTCGGGGGGGGGGGGGGGGGGGTGGGCGCCCCCCCCCCCCCCCGTTAGTCGCGCCTCTGACAATTGTCAACTTTTATCAATATTTTCAACGTATTGGATAAATATGATTTTCCCCTGTATGTTGTGGTGTCTACCCCTGTCATCATTTTTATAGCTGAGCATACCGTTTCAACTGTTATGAGGGTTCCATAATTTATGCCTCGTGTTTTGGTGTTTTCTCGCCAAAATTTTTACATTATTTGAGAAGGAAGTAATTTTGACAATTTCCCCGACTCAACCCTTATATCTCTCAGTTGTCTTTTTAATTTGACGGTATTCAAAAAATTTTAATTTGCCAAAAAGATGAAAAAATTTTACCAAAAATTGTCTTAGGAGGGTGTTTGAACCAAAAGTAAAATTATGGATCGAGGCAAAAATAGATTGACCAAGTATTTAAAATTCAATGATGGCAACTTTAATTTTTTCAGAGTGTTTCTAGGATTTTCAAAGTCTGACCCTCTTAAAAAAGAGATTATTCGGGAGTTTGGACCCCTCTCCCCCTTCCCGAAAATTTAAATATTGGGTGATTTTTACGATTTTCCTCCGTTTAGAAAGTACAAATTGCATGAACTCAATTTTTGTTCAATTTTCTCTAGAAAGGGGCCTGAATAAGGGTAAAGTGCCATAATTTCGACCCCTGCTCGAATGCCGACCTCCTCTATTTCGTCGGTTAATGACGCGATCTACCGGAAAAAATTTTCGTATTTCTTTTCCACAAATAAACATAATGAGACAAACCCGACGTCTCTAAAACCAAAACTCATTGAGAAAATCAATAAAGTTGAGAATTGAAGTTCTCAAACTGTTCAGCGCTGTAAATGTAACGTGATCGTGAAAGAAAAGTGTTCATTAAAAATTTTTTTAGAAATATTTTTCAACCCAAATTTTCAAAATAAAATTTTGACTTTCTTTGGAAAAAAATCATAAAAAGTATAAAAAATTATTTTTGGGCCCCAACCTTTTGGGTAGTACTTATAAAGTAGATACTTACTTCAAGGTATCTTTTAAGCCCATTTTGAAAGTTTTCTAACCCAAACGGTTCAAAGTTAGTGATGGTTTTTCAAATGGGGGTCGGAATTGGGACACCTTACCTTTAATAAATTATTTAAAAATGGTAAAAAACCGAAGTTTCTAAGGTATAAAATCGAAAAATAATATGTTTCTGAAAGAATTATAGAAAAGCAGAGCCAAATTTCATTCGAAAGAAGATTACTTCTGAAAAGCAAAAAATTGTCAAAGGGATGAATTTTTATCGAAGAATTAATCGCACGTATTTTTCTAGTTTTTGAGGCTGAAATGATCATTGGAATGGTTTTTCCTCCTAAAAAATTATCCCAAGATTTTCCCGAGCGTTTTTGGGCTTCGATTAATTTGGTATGAATTTTCATCGAAGAATTACATACTTAATTGCACGCATTTTTCTAGTTTTTGAGGCTGGAATGAACATTAGAATGGATTTTCATCCCAAAAAAAATCATCCGACGATTTTTCCGAGCATTTTTGGGCTGCGATTAATTCCGCGATTAATTTCATTGCAGAATTAAATGCACTTATTTTTCTAATTTTTGAGCCGGGGATGATCAATGAAATAGATTTTCATCCCAAAAAATCATTCCACGATTTTTCCGAGCATTTTTGGGGTGCGAATAATTTGGAATGAATTTTTCTAGTTTTTGAGTCCGGAATGATCATTGGAATGGATTTTCATAAAAGAAAAATCAGTCGACGGTTTTTCAGAGTGTTTTTGGGCTCTGATTTATTTTGCGATTAATTTCATTGCAAAATTAATCGCACGTATTTTTCTAGTTTTTGAGGCCGGGATGATCATTGAATTGGATTTTTTCTAATTTTGGCCATTTTTGAAAAATGACCATCTTCACCAGTTTGTTGATAAAATTTCCAAACTTCAAAAAGAAATTCACAGTTTTCAGTGACTCTAATTATTGATCAAAAAATTGTCGTATCGCCGAAAGGAGACTATAACACAGGGGCACGATTGTCATTTTTTCGTTTCCCGCAATTTTCAAAAAATTGTTATTTTCACCATTTTTTATTATTTATGAAATTCCTAAAATCTTAAAATGAATTTCCAAGTTTTTAGGTGGCTAATAAGCAATTCCAATGAATTGAGAAGAAATGACAATCAAATTTGACATTTCTGTAATCCTTTCGATATTTTTTTGTCATTTCATTAAGTAGGTATACATATATCAATCCGCCAATATTTTCCAAGTTTTTTCAAGTCAACCCAAAAATCATTATAAATTGTTTCCTTAAAATTTTTCCCAGTTCTTTCTGATCGATTAAGTTGTCTTTTGCAAAACATTGAAAAGTTACAGATAATATCAACATGTGGTTATAATTAATTCTACGGATTTAGTAAATCTGTCAGTCCAGAAAAATTGCATATCTCTGATAATGAAGGAGTTATAAAAGAAATATTATCACCTCTAACCTCATCAATATTCATGATAGGTAAGAATTACGTACAATATTTCTTATTTCTTTCAATTGAAAGAAAATAGGGGACTCAATAAATTGTATTTAAAAAAAATAGGTATTCGAAAATTTTCAATTTTGAGTTTTTACTGGGAGGTTCAAACGGTCAAACTCAACCCTGGCAGCCAAAATATTGTGTGGTACATACCTATTAAGGCCAAAAACTGATACTGAAACCGTTTTTGATCGAATTCCTTACAGGTCCGTTCATGAAATTCTAAATCAAGATTCGAGAACCTACATTACAGCTTGAAGGAGGTTTTATACCTATTACCTACTTTATAGATTGAAGCCTAAAGGAGATATTTCACTTATGAAACATCCTGTATGTGTCGAACTGTGAGGACGGAAATATAAAAGTTAAGGACAAAATTTTTAAAGGCGAAACTCTGTACCTAATCATAAGAAGTGTAAAAGAGTCAATAGAAGTGGAAAAAAAGTAGAAATGAAGAAACCGAGAAATAAGAAGAAGAGGAAAACGAAATGAGTATAAAAAAGGACAGAAAAATATTACACATCAAATAAAATTGTTTCTAGAGGTTTATTACACGATTACTTCCACATTTATGTACAAGGTACTCGTTTGGTTTTTCTTTAATTTTGACGATTTTTCATTCTAAAAATTGAACACAACTTTTGAAAAATAATTGATTTCTGCTTCCGTGTACTTATTTCTTGAAAAAATTATGTACATATTTATAATAGGTATACCTACGTATTAGGTTTTCATTTGGGTAATGAAATTTAAACGAATCCAAACCAAATTACCCCGATGTATCCATTTTTAAACCCATCAATGCCATTCACGATACGACTACTTAAGGATTATAAAAATAACAATTAAAATACGATAATGGTCTAAACGATACCCTTTTTTTTTTCGTTCTAAAGAGCAAATTCACGTGACTCGTGAGATAATCCACTTAGCACGAAGTCAAATTACGCTAGATACAGGTATATCCGATTATCCTGGGGTAAACGTTAGATAACGAATTTTTACGGTGATTTATCCACATGAATTTTTAACATCGAACTTGACGTCGATATTGAGGAAAATAGCGAGACGATGTTCGATAAAAGTGTAGTATCCAGCGATCCATTTCAACATTTCGCATCAAATTACACTAATATCACTGGCATTTTAATTTTGCAGTACAAAGATTCAATTTGGATAGACGTTGGTTGAATGAATGTCACCAGACAGGAAATTGAATAATTACTTAACTAAGCGTGAATATTAAATTTAGTTTCTTTGCCTTTGATACTCGGTATTCTGCTTTTATCGTTAGTAATTTATTCTCACTTCTTTTTCGTTATTCTTGACTTCATGTAACCGACAAAGTGAATAATTTATATGTAAATTTGCGCTTTGATACAAATGCCCATTACCAAGTTTGAGTTGTGCTCTTTACCTACACCTAATAAAAGTTTTCGTCTCGCCTTTTTCATTCTTTTTCCGAATTATTCTTCATGAATTATCCGCTCTTTATCGATTTCTATAATTTTATTGTAGCCAAGGACTTTTTGGGTGAATTTTTCTTGTCAAATTATCCGCTAGAGTGAATTTGAAAAAAAAAAAACATTTTCTAGTATTGATCATAACAGAGCTGGAATGCTGAATTGAAAATCTGCCACAGAGGGTTAGAGCTATAGAGACTCCCAAAGTTGGTCATTTTTCGATTTTTTTTCTGTTTGTTTCTAAAATGCCGGTCAATTTTTCAAAAATACTTTCTAATAACAGATTATCGCCGAATCTTGATTTTCTGCTTCTCCGTGACCCATTGACACAGTGAATCGATACCATTTTTAGACCTTTACCTCGAATTTTTATATGTAGGTACCTATAGCTAGAAATTTCACATCATTTATTATTATATATATTATGATTCACGTTAAAATAACAAAATGTTACAAAAAAAAAGTCTAATAAAATGTTAAAATGTCACAAAAATGAAAAATTTGATTATCAGGGGAGAAAAGGCTTAAATATTTGATATTTTATACCACAAAAAGTCTTCAACTGACAAAAAACTTGAAAAATTTTGACGTATTGCCATATTGACATTTGATTAAATATTCGAAAAAGTTCCTTCTCCCTCTTCATATGGGTTTTGATTAAAAATTGGGGTCAAAATGAGATCATAAATTAATTCAGGATCTTCAAATACTCCTTTAATCAAATTTCCAACATTTTTTAAATAGAAATCTTTTTTAAATAGGTACCAACCTATTTGTTTCTGGCACCAAATTTTGGACATCATTGACACAATGAAATTTTATTAGACATAAATATAGAAAATTTGAAAATTTTTGATGCGTTACCTATGGTGCTGAGGTTCAACCTATAAAAATACGATACAATTTTTACGATAAAATTTTATACACCAAATTTTTACCATCTCTGATCTTGAAAAAATAAAAAACGGATATTCCTCATCATCATTGTGCTAATTCAATATCAATATCAATATTTTTATTTATTTAATGACGCCCGGCATCAAGGCCATTAACGTCTACAACCAGATTACAAGAAGATAATAAATAACAAGAAAAAAAAAAAAAAAAAGTAACAAGTGTAATCAATTAACTAACATCAACATTTAACAAAAATAAATAAATTAAACATAAGGAATATCACATAGGACATTTTCTAAATGTGAGTGTATAGATTGGTCTCCATGAGGAATTTGAAGAGATTTTTGCATAATTTCTCACTGTCATCTTGAATTTGATCATAGCTAAAATTTGGTCCAAGTATGCGATCTCTTAATTCCTTATATAGTTTGCATTGATCCAATATGTGCTGAATTGTGATTTCCATGTTGCATTCATTACAAGTTTTCAGAGACTTGTCAGTGAATAAGGGAGAATGAGTGAATGCAGTATGTCCTATTCGAACTCTGGCCAAAATAACTTCTTCTCTTCGATTATCTCTGCAGGCTGTAGATTTTTGCCTAAGGAATAGGCGAGGTTTGCGAATTACATTAATAATTGCTTGAATATCAGTTGAAGTTATTTGAAGACTATTTAGCAGGCCCATGATTCTGCATCCAAATGGTTTAGTAGTTTTATAGGATTTTGCCAAATACGAGTGGAATATTTTGAAGTAGTTCAAGTGTTTGGGGTCCTCAGCAATTTTCACATAGTACTTCAAAGATAGATAATTTTGCCGATCTTGTAGTGAAGTAAAGCCTACTTCTTTGTATAGTTTGGCTATTGGGCTTGTCCGATATGCTCCAGTTATGAGCCTAATTGACTGATTCACAATTGGGTTGAGCTTATTTATCTCTGTGTTTGAGGCTGTATTATATATGATGGATCCATAATCGATTATTGGCTGTAGGTGGCTAGCATGAATCCGTAATAATGACTTTCTATCAGAACCCCAGTTTGAGTGGCTCAGTTTTTTCATCAGGTTTATGGCACTAATTGATCTCCTTTTGATGTAGTTAAGATGAGTCTTCCAGCTCATTTTTTCGTACCTATATGTAGTCATAAGTGCACCCAAGGAGGGGGCTCAGGGGGATCGAGCCCCTCCCCCAAGCTCGGAAAGGAGATTTTTTATTACAAAAATGTAAAAAAGTGCATTTTTTGCTCTTCAAACATAATTTTTCAAAAAAAAGTAATTTTATTTCTTGAATAAATATCTAAATCTGAATCAGTCCTTGGTAAAATTCTGCCTTTGAGAATCAGTGAAATTATTTTTATTGAAAATTAATTATTTTTCACTGTTCTTTCAGTCAAAAAATTACGATTTCTCAATCAATTCTCAATTCGTCAGAAAAACTCAATAATTTTGTCTGAAGGATCAGTGAAAAATCACTGATTTTCTGTTAAATTCATTTCACTGATTCAAACAGGTAAATTTTACTAATTCAGATTTAAGAAGTGTATTTTGTCAGAAAAAAACAATAATTTTGACTGAAAAATCAGTGAAAAATTACTGATTTTCAGTTTAATTTATTTCACTCATTCAAACAGGTAAGTTTTACAATTCAGATTTAAGGAATGTATTGATTGTTTGTTCCAAAAAATTTCGCAAATTTTCCAATTTTTCTTTGTTCAAATCTGTTTATGTAGGTATAGATATTATCAGCCTACTTAAAATACTCTGACTACGCCAGTGTCACTGAAATAACAGGTCACTCAATTTTTTCATGTAAATATACCCCCCCCCCCCCGTCATATTCCCTCGAATTCTCAGGTCCTTCCTTTAATAATTTCTGGGTGCGCTTATGTATGTAGCTATTTTCACGGCAAAGTAAGTTACTTAAATTTAAGAAATAGATTTCAAATTACTTATTCGTTTTTATAGACTTGGGAAAATTTTAGTTACCTATTTTATAGTTTTAGGACTGGAGTACGTTAGAAAAATTCAATTCAATTTAAATAGGTGCCTATTTCTTAGGAAACACTTGTAAACTTTTTTTTCAATAATTTCAAAAATTACAAAAAACAATAAAAATGTCATATTTGGAGTAAGTAGGTAGGTACCCTTCAAAAAAAGGAGAAATTAATGAAAAATCCCTGCAAATGATTTTTTTGGGATCAAATGAATTTGAAATTTCTCCGGAATTAATGTAAACATTTTTTTGAAGTTTAAAAGCCCTCAAAACTAGAGATACGGGCGAAAAATCGCCACCAGTGGTTTTAATGGGCAAAATGTTGTATACGGTCATTTTCATTATTGTCTGCTGAACAATAAATTTTTCCTGTTTTTTGAAATAAATTTAAAAATCATGAAAAAATGTCACCTTACAACCACCCCCTCCCTTCCCTCCAAAAAAGATACGGGAGTCAAAACTCATCGACAATGATATTTTTGTACTTGACCATCTGCACTAAGATCATTCTCTAAAAAGTTTTTTAAATTTTTAAATAATTTTTCAAAAAATTTCAACATGGGTGGATTTTAAGGCTCGAGGAGAGGAGTTAATGTAGAGTCAGGGAGTGAAATTTTTACCACGTCATTTTGAGGTTATAGAATTTTTGTGCAACTCCCACATTGAATTTTCGAAAAAAGTTGCAAAACGATCACCCCCCCCCCCCCCTACAGTACATCCAATCAGGGTTGTGCCGAATCACGTTCATTTTGATTCGAATCACGAATCACGAATCATCAACATGATTCGTATAAATCACGAATCACGAATCCTTTCCTGAGAAATGATTCGTGATTCGTAATTTTCGAATCATTTTTCGAATCATCTAATTCATTTGAAATTGTTCAGTTTCTCCAATATCTGGGCATTTTTTGACTTCTTTTTTTGGATATTTTGCTACTACACAATATAAACACACAAAAAACGCCACTTTTGGGCTAAGAAACGACGTTCCATCACACTGTCATGTTTCTGGATTTTTTGCAAAAAAAAATTTCAATTTTCGAGACTGAAATTCATCCTTTTTTAAAGCAAATTTCTAATTTTCTGACACTTTTTGTGTATTGATACCATGCTGGTGAAATATCCAAAAATTTACGCCCAAAAATTTGTAAATTTTAGAGACACAAAAAAAATTTTAAAAAAATGAAATGATTCGTGAAATAATAGGAAAAGTACAAAAATTTTCGAATCGCGAATCACGAATCATCGGAATGATTCGAACGAATCACGAATCACGAATCATTTTCTCTCAAATGATTCGAATCATTTTTCGAATCATAAAATAAGTGATTCGAATCATGATTCGAATCAAAAATGATTCGAATCGGCACAACCCTGCATCCAATGCTTAGCCGTATCAAAAACTATTAGGAACATAGGTGACGTGTCTCTAAAAACAGCTCGATGACACTTTTCAACTTTACGTAGGTACAATTGCTATAAATTACACATTTAACAAAATTGATCGTGCGAAAAGATCGGCGAACAGAGGCAGGATAAATTAAATTATGTCTTATGTCATCTTTGTCACGATGGGTATATTCTATTTACCTATTACCTATCCAACCGAAATACAAAGTAGCGGAATGAAGTGCCACAAATTCAATTTTCCCAAACGTTCCGCGTTCCCTGTCGTGTTTCGTGTCATTCGGAAATCCAGCTTGTTCTCCCAATTCGCAATAAAAAGAAATAAACGTAACAGTGAAGCAATTAATATGAAATAAGCGGTTATTTTCAAACCGAATACACCCCAACTCACCCAGACCCACCAAACTTGACGTAATTAGAGCAAAAATGATTTTATAAATTTGATAGAATATTGAATAAATAATCGATACCCGCATTATACGTAGGTATTATTAAAAAAAATCTGTGCCAAGGATCATGCTCTTATAGGAACTTGATAATTTTTTAACGTTGCAAAAAAGCACTAGTGACGATTGTTTAAAACAAGAGCTCCGGTTCGAATTCTTTTGTAGTTATCACGCGCATTTATAATTTCCCTTAATTCCATGTTCGATCGACGAAAAATGTTCCACTTTTATCGAGCCTTTTTTATAATATGGTGTTTAATTTCGAATTATTTCTGCAATGCTTATAGCTAGTTTCTCGTCTGAGTTTAAACCCGTTAGAGAGAAGGTAGGTGTGCTCGTCTGTTTCGAAATTATCGATAAAAAGGGTCAAAAATATCCCTCTAATGTACTTTAATGAATTTATTTCGAAAATTTCAGTCAATTTAGCTCGGAGTAATTATAAAAGTTCGTACGACTGGTAATACGAATAGGTATTTTCAAACCAAACAAAAATAACGAAGCTTTTCAACAAATACCTAGCTATATTGTTTAAGTAAATAACATTTCTGGAAGTTTATTTTGCTTCAGTCGTTATATTGATGTGATAAAAATATAGGTATAGATACCCTGATGTAATATTAACCAAAGAGATTTTTTACAGGTAAAATTTTTCATGATAAAATTATAAATCGAGTTCCTTATACTTTTTCCAATCCATAATATTGCGGCGAGGCGATTTCATTTCAAATCCAAGTAGTACAAGAACTATCAAAATATAGATACGCGAAAGAAGTATTTTTCTTTGATATCTGTAAGATAAATAAATGTTTTGATATTTCGTTCGAGAGAGGATTTACTTTGTAGAAAAGGAGAAGAAAACAACCAATAGAAACGTAACGTCGAAAAGTAGGTATTTGTCTCGTCGTCAAATATTCGTCGAAATAGCCGAGAAGGAATTAATTTCAAAAAAAAAAACATTACAAAGGAAATTTTTCATAAGCTGATTCGTTGCTAGAAACTCCTCTTATACCTAAAGCATTTAGAATTCGGTTTATACAGGGTGTTTCAAAGTTGACCGTGCTCCTTCCAACCAGTGAGAGGGCCACTCATCTTGAGTCGAAGTATGTATGTTTGCCGAACCTTTAAACTGCAGGGGCTGAGTTATGCTCTTCGAATTTTTTTTTTTGAATTTCATTTCACACTTTCTACCGAAGCGTTACTCGACAACCAAGATAGGTAGAAAGTTGCGCTTTGTGGCAACGGATAGCTGACTTTCTCTAGAATTTTTCTATGCGGTTGATAATTTTTGCAGGTGAACTAGGGTGAGTGTACCGCATTAAATATTCGAGAAAAACGTGTGGAAAAGTTAACGATTTTTTCTATTTTTGTAAATAACTAAAAAAGTTGTCCTCTATTGGGTAAATTATTGATAATGTTTCTAGATGAAAAAACGTCTATCTTTTCAATGGAGTAACCCCCACTTCTCTATCTTGCTTGAATTAAAAGTTATGAGCGTTTAATTTTGTGAAAAATACAAGAAAAACCTCACTTTTTGATGTTTTAAATTTCAAAACTTTCTATCTTTGTAACTAGATGAGACCTGGATACGAGGTTTGCAGCATTCAATTAACTAAGTATTGCACTGCATAAAATTGAAATAATATCTTCAAGTCCTTCATAAAAAAATTTTGTCAAACAAAAAATTTGAAAAAATTTCTATAAAAAATGTTTATTTGCAAAATTGAAGTATATCATTCCTATGTTCTATGTTGTATAGAGTACTACTTAGTCAATTCAATGCTGCAAACCCCATATCTCAGTCTCATTTAGTTCATCATCATCATGAGGTTTTAGTCGTGAATGACCGTACTGCCCCAATGAGTTCGCGCCACCGGTCCCAGTCCTGTGCTTCTTTTGCAGCACCAACCACTGATCCCATATGCGCTCTTGCCTCTTATGCTGTCTGACCACCTGGTTGGAGATCTTCCCCTTCCTCTTCTACCAGGTGCCTTACCAAAAAGGATGTCTTTCTCCAGGTTGCCATCCTCTCTTCTCATAATATGACCAAAATACCTTAGCGTGTGTCTCTCACATAGAACACTTAGCCTGACTGGCTCATCTAATTTGTTGACGATGGATACATTTGTTCGTCTTGCAATCCAGGGTATCTTTAGCATTCTCCGCCAGACCCACATTTCAAAAGCATCAATACTTCTTCTATCTTTTGCCTTCATCGTCCATTTCTCTACCACATATATAAACACAGAGAATACACGTGATCCTATTAGCCTCTTCCTTATCCCTCTGGAGATGTTCCTGTTACATGTGACGTTCCTTAGTCTGTCTCATTTAGTTACAAAGATAAAATTTATTGAAATTTGAAAAATAAAAAAAGTGAGGTTTTTCTTATATTTTTCACAAAATTAAACACACATAACTAGAGCATGGAAAAATATGCCCTCTAGACGTCTGAAATATGCAAAAATATGCACTTTTTGACTGGAAATATGCAAAATATGCACCTTATGCACAATCAATATGGGTATTATTAGAACGGGTTTTTTAAGCTTTGCAACACTGTAACACTGCCGATACGGTTGAATACAGTGTTACTCTACCTTTTGGATGAAAAGGACATTTTTTAAAGCAGTAAATGCTTAAAAAACAAACACGCCTCGATTTGCAGGGGAAAAAAATATTTTCATTTTTTTGAACCATAAAAAAATGCTTAAAATATGTAAAAAAAAAGAGGATAATGGCCGAAATATGTGGAAATATGCGCTCTACATGTCTGAAATATGCAAAAATAATTTTTTGCCGAAATATGCAAAATATGCAAAATAAAATTTGGTTTCTCCACCTCAGAATGTCATGAATCGCAAAGATATGTTAAATATGCTCTATAATTTCAAATACAGAAAAACATGCATTTAATATTTATCCGTGCTCTACTCATAACCTTTGATTCAAGCAAGATAGAGGAGTGAAGTTTGCTCCATTGAAAAGATCGACGTTTTTTCATCTAGGAACATTATCAATAATTTACCCAATAGAGGACAACTTTTTTAGTTATTTACAAAAATAGAAAAAATCGTCAACTTTTCCACACGTTTTTCTCGAATATTTGATGCGGTACACTCACCCTAGTTCACCTGCAAAAATTATCAACCGCATAGAAAAATTCTAGAGAAAGTCAGCTATCCGTTGCCGTAAAGCGCAACTTTCTACCTATCTTGGTTGTCGAGTAACGCTCAGTAGAAAGTGCGAAACGAAATTCAACAAAAAAAATTTCAAAGAGCATAACTCAGCCCCTGCAGTTCGAAGGTTATGCAAACATACATACTTCGATTCAGGATGAGTGTCTCACTCACTGGTTGGAAGGAGCGCGGTAAACTTTGGAACACCCTGTATAAAAAACCATATTATTGGATATTTGGATTGCAAGTGATGTGGAAATGAATGGGGTAAATCTGAAGCACCAGAGAAGCACATTTATAGAAGAAAATGGACCGTGCGTTTAGATAATTACCTAAGCAATTTTACGAATATTTTTGCCAACGAGACGAACTTTTTGCAGGTAATGTGAATAATGAAAAGTCGACTCTGCAGCTTTAGAGGTCTACATTAATTTACAATGAAAAGTTGCGTAATTTGCGGAGTAATCGCATTAAAAATATCACGAGATTAAAATCGCCGGCATTTTACGCAATTGTTTTTACAATGGAGCCTTTTCTTGTGAATAATTTAGGTAAAGTTGCTCTTTATAAAGGTGCCTAACGTAGGTATACCAAACGGTTATCTTTTCTGCGAGACATTTAAAAAACATTCAATAACTTTTTTTTTATTTGGTGAGCGAAACTCTGCGAAAGCGTCGTTTTGCACGATATAGTTTTACGTTTTAATTTATTGTCGCCGATGGGAATACCTATTTGTTAATAAATTAATTTAATAGGGATGCGAGTAAGTATAAATTATATACAAAGTCTATATAATATAGATAGGTATCTATATTTTATACATTGTGGATTTGCCTATACACGTTTATATTATTGAAATGATTAATGGATCAGAATTATTGATCGCGAAACTTACTTGTTCAGAATGTCAAGAAGGGGTGGTGTTGATATTTATAATTCATTAAGCTCTGCCAGATTAAAGTATCTGCTCTTAGACATCAATACGTAAGAATTATTTAAGAAGGAATGATGAATGGTACATTTCTACGTGAACAGTTTTCGAAATAAGCCGTAGTTATTGCGGAGGCGAAAACAAAAACGAACGTGAGATTATTCCCATGACCGAAAAATTGTGGAAAAAAATTTTAATGTAGAATGCCTGGTTTGTAAATGTTGACTCCCGAGATTTGGATTTTATCGGGTACCATTAGAAAAAAACGTAGGGTAAATGTACCTACCTACCTTCAAAATTATAAAGGAAAATGCCCTTTTGAAAAAATTTGGTTGTGAAAATGATAGATTCGTGAAAAAGAGTATAGATTTGCATCCGATAATCTTTGGCTAATTTCGATATTAAAAAAGTCACGAAGTCCGAACGTGTGTTCAAATAAAAGATTCTAAACGAAAAGTTATTCCTGAAAATGAATAAGGCCACACGTTGAAATATGAAAAATTTGTAGCGGTGTTTTTGCCTAATATTGTCATTGAAGGAGCTGAGCACGACTTGGAATGAAGAAACTCACTTATAGAAATTTCGGAATTTCAAACCCCTTCAGTTTTGATATATCGATGAAACTTATCATTTCCGAATTTTTCACTTATACGTTTCCATGATGTAATTTTTTTGGATTTCTTTTTTCCACGTCAGCATTTCTGTAACATTTTCAATTTCAAGCTTAAACAAAAAATCATCAGAAGAAATTAATTTAATTTTTGAAGCGTAGACTATTCATTCTTACATGATCCAAATTTTATTTCACTCCGTTCATTAAAATAGCAATTGCCCCTTCAATTGTAAAGGTAGATTACTTATACATCTAATAGATTGATTATCGCACCCCTAGTGCAATAACAACACATCTCAAAAAAAATTGACCTTCGTATTTTTTCCTGAAACGTGCTCATCTTTGATCAGTTTTCAATTTACATCAAAAATAAAGAAGTTCATTTTTTTTGAGATGTGTTGTTATTGCACTGGAGGTGCGTTATAGCTTTATAAGCCGGTTCAGTTTTTCGATGGTCATTTTTTTTTCTTTTTTTTTTCTCTTTGGTAATTTTCACTATAAAAAAAACAAGTGCGACAAAAAATATTTATCAAAAAATTATGATAATACCTAATATTTGATTCTATACCTACTTTTAGATTACAAAATTTTGCTTTGGAGCGGGTACAGGAGAAATTTTATTCATCAAAATTCTGATCTGGATTGGGTAAGTAAAGGAGAATTTTAAATTACAAAATTTCCTTTCTGGAGAAAGATACGACAAAATCAAATCAAATTATCAAAATTCTGCTCTGGAGGAAAGTACGAGGGTATCCAGTCATTTTTCCAGATCCATTTTCGCGAAAGACATTTTCCCGAATGCAAAAATCCTGAAAAACTTTTACCCGAATCCAATAACCCGATTGATTTTTTTTCCGAAGTACGAACACCTGAAAATCCATAAAATTAATTTAAAAATTTCTTCAAATCCAGTTTTTTCCATGTTTTTGAATTTTCTCAATTCTTTCAAAATATTTTTCCGTGCCCAAATTTTATATTTTTTAAAAGTTATCCAATTTCTTTTAAAAGTATTTCCAAGTTCAATTTTTTTTTAAAATTACATGAATTACTTGTATATTTTTTCAAGTTTTTTAGCTCTAAATGAAAAGACACTGAAGAAAAATTAATAAGACTATATGTGACCCGTGCAGGGACAGGGTACCTAAAGTCGGAAAACGGAATTTTGCGCTAGAGCCAAAAAACGAAAAATGGACAATTTTTTTCAAATTTTTTTTTTTGAGTTTTTAAGTGGTTCAGACCTTTACGCACCTGTTACCAAAATTTCACTTCGGAAAACCTATTACAACACGTCTAGATGAGGTTCAAACCGACTGAGGAAAAGGTACCTAAAGTCGGAAAGTTAAAAAAATGTACATGCGCTGCAAAATGCGATCTGTTGAAGGTAAGGGGAGCCTCGGGAGTCTACCAGACTAGAAAAATAACGTAAAGTAACCATAGATTTGTGTGTGCAAATTCAACTGTACTGAGAAATACATAGTATCTGAAATATTGCTTTGTTGGAGAATATTAGAATAAAATTGATCGAAAATGGGTGTAAACGAAGTCAATTTTTTTATTTTCCTATTCTCCTAAGGTAATTTTCGACGTTAAAAACGAATTCCTCGTGAAATTTCACTACAAAAAAGTAGTTCTGTGAGCTTTTTTGATAATTTATACAGTATGAAAAACAGGATTTCTTTTTGTAATGCAGTTTTTTTCAAAATTAAACGCATCATAATAGTGAATTTTTCATTTTTCTCTCCTCCTGAAGTAATTTTTGACGTCAGAAACGAATTCCTCGTGAAATTTCAGTTAAGAAAAGTACTTTTGGCAGCTTTTTTGACGATTGATACGTAAAAAACAAGAGTAAAAACTTAAAACGCGTTTTTCTCAGAATTTTGTTTTTATGGAATTCTTATTTTCTCAACTTCAAATGTCTCTATCTCGGCGAAAAATGAACCTTGGAGGCTCATCAAGGTCTCAAAATGTTCCTTTTGGTCTCCTTTATCATTTTAGCTCAAAAACTCATTTTAGAAAATTCCGACTTTAGGTACCTTTTCCCTGCACGGGTCACATATTATAATTAGGTAGCTATAAGTACCTATCAATTTTTTGATGCCTTATGTTGGAAGTTGGAACCTTGCAATCAGAGTTCGTCGAGTTGAAAAATAGTCTGAAGCTATTACAACTTGGAAAAAATATGTATAATTTTCTTTAAAAAATTGAACTATAAAAAAAAGTAGAGAAAATTTCAACTCGAAAATTTTTTGAAAGAAGTTTAAAAATTGGAAAACTTGGGGGAAAATGAGGAATATTTTTTTTAAATTGTAACAGTTTAAAAAATTGATTTTTTTTTTAAATTCAAAATTCTTTTTAAAAAATTACATTTGGATTTGGAAAAAAGCAAGTGCACTACTAGTAAATTTGATTACCTATAAAAAACATTTACGATTTACACGTTTGAGATAAAAACATTCGAGGTAAACGCATTCGGAGTGACAATTCAGGTTAAAAGCATTTGGGTTATTAGATTCGGATAAGTAATTTTTTTTGTAATTTCTTCATTTGGGGAAATGTCTTTTGGGAAAGTGGATTTAGGAAAATATTTTCGGGCATTTTCCATGAATATTGGTAATTAGGGGTAATTTCAATTTGAAATTTGGGGCAGTTATAATTATCAGATTTTCAAAGTAATGGCATATTCGTGTTCAGGGAGGTCGAAATATATGAAATCCACCCCAAGAAAACCGACTTGGAACCTCAAAATACCGCCCCTCCGCACCCACCATGGTAGATACAAAGTGGGTCCGTTCTCTAAAATTTTGTTTTGGTCATGTTGGTCATCATACCAACTTTCATGGTTCTTTCATCAAAAGCCACGTTTATTAAAAAAATTCACGGTTTACCACTGTACTATGTTCTAGAGGTGAATCCGATAAAAATTTCAAATTATCAAAATTTTGCTTTGGAGGAGTACAGTTGATAAACGTGGCCTTAAAACTCTGTTTTTCTCGAGAGGGGTATCAGAAAAATTTCAACTATTAATTCTAAATTCTGCTGTGAATGGTGATACAAGCAAATTTTTTTAAAATAGCAAAATTTTTCTCTCGAGAACTTTGAAAGAGTGTAGGGGAGAAATTTCAAGCTATAAAAATTTCGCTCTGTATGAGGACACGAGAAAAAATTTTATTGACAAAATCCGCTCCGGAGGGGTTAATTACACCATTTATTCAAGAAATTTCTCAATTTTAAAAAACGAATTTCATATTTTCAAGGGTCTTAGCTCAAAACCCCAATCAAAAGTGGTCATACTGGTCTGAGGAGACTGAATCAGAGCTCCCAAGCGAAGATCGGGGCACTTTTTGCATTTTCGATATTTAAAAAAAATATTGTCATTCTCATTCATTTTCAATCGATAATAATCTTTTTTGAAAATATTCACGCATTTTTCGTGGGATGAGGGGGTTGCTATTTTTTTAAATAAATTTTCTGTTTGCAGCTTGCAGCAAAATAATTTCACTAGGTATTATTTAGCTAGAAACTTGAACTTTATATTTTACAAAAATTTCATCAGAATTGACTATTGGTAACTAAGGTAAAATTAAGAACTATTCAATTTTATGATCTGCATGTTTTCGGTTTCTCTGTGGAAGGCAATTAACAATGTCAATGCATCGGGTTTTCATGTTTAAATAGGTGTAAAGTAAACACTCCAACTGACTCCAAGAGAAAGGCGACTTTCTCCCTAGAAGTTCTAACTGGGGTACTTTGCGAGTGGACGAAAATCGTGTTTAAAAAATTGTAGCACTTGCAAACCTCCTACCTATATCCTTCATGGACTCAATTTTTTTCTGAAAAATGGGAAGTTCCCCGCTTAGAGTGCACAATCTCACCAATTTTCGTGAAAAAATCCAAACACTTTTTTTCGTTCTACCCGTCTACCAACATAAATGCTTTGAAAATACATAGCTACCTATATTTGCTTAGCATAAGAAAAAACTAATCATTTCACGAAAATAATGGCATATACAAGCGATCTAATCGCATGCAAACTTCAAATACCTCTCCAAAAATATAATTACCCTTTTTTCTCATTATGGCATGTACAACTCCGCAACCAAATCCGACTCTCAACATCGAAACCACCACCACCACCCAGAAACCACTCACAGACAGAACCCAACTCCCAAAATATTTAAACGAACTACCAGACAAAGACGTGGAAAAATTAAAACAACACATTCGAATTCTCAAGAACCTATCACCAAAGGAAGAACCCTGCAGGAAACTCGTTTCTTTCACCGATCCGCCCGTCATAGTGCCGAGATCAAATACAGCAGCGTTATTACGAACGAAACTACAAGACCGTTGGATCGAAGTGAATTTAAAAAGCTTGATGAAAAAATATTCTTGCAAAGAAGACGATATGGATAATAAACAGTATTACGCGCTACGTAAAGAAGCCTTAACGCGACCCTATTACGAATTTCGCGAAGAAAAAGAACGCGAAAGTTTGGAAAATCTGAAAAAATTTTCCCAATTCGCCAAACGTCACGATGAACCCGAGTTTAAACTCAATCGTAATTTTGATTTTCGCGTAAAGAACTCTAAAGGAATACCAATTATTACGGAAACGTTTACGAAACACTACGACGATTATGAGAAAGCACCGTTTATCAATCCGAGAACGTGTGCGGCTCCGAAATATTGTCATAAGCCGCCGATAAACGAAGAAGAAGAATTATTTTTGTATCCTGTGGACGAAGACGAGGCGATACCTTTGCATCGAATTAAGAAAATCGAACCGAAAGATGGCCGTACTTGGAAGGAGAAAGCAAGACCTCCGCTGAAAGCTGCGCCTAAACGTACTCCATTGGCGGAGAGGAGATCTATCAAACCATTGCCTACCAAGAAGCCACCGTGGCATTATGCATTTTCGTGTAAGGAATTTAATAATATGTAATATAGATAGTTGAACCATAATACCTAAATATTTGCTCGTGTATGTGTACGTGTAGGTATGTAAATAAATATTGCATCTTGGTAAATATTTTTAAATGAATGATCTTCAGAATTTCCATCTTTGAAAAAATCGTAAAATTTTTATCCTTTTCAATCAACAAAATAAAGTCACATTCATAATCTAGGGTCACGCTAGTGACCCCCCCGCCCTACAATGTCAAAAACGTAAATGAAAACGTCGGAACCGCGTGACACTTAATATTCTCTGAGTAATTCGGGCACAGTTTCCGTGAATTTTTCGAATTTTCTAATCGTTTTTTTTCGTAAATGAATTATTAAATTTGAAAAATTTCAACGGCAATATTCTTTATTTTTCAAGTTCTTTCTTTTAAATGTAAAATAAAATTGATACATAAAATATTTGCGGAGATATGGATTTTGGTTTTTGTTCAAAGTTGGTTGTTTTGGTACTTAGTTTACCAAAAGTTGGGCAAAATTGGTCGGGTCAATATTTTTGAAATTTTGGGGATGGGTATTATTCATCCATGCGGAGATACTGACGGAGCCAAATTTTGAAAATTTTGAAAATTGACCCTTCACCCCCCCATTTGGGGCCCCAAAATTTTGAAAAACGGAAAATTGACCCCAAAAACGTGTTCCTTGGGTGAAAATGCATATAATGTCGTGAATTTCAGGGTATTTGAACTTTTTTCGAGCTTTTTATATGAGCTTAAAGTTTCCGAAAAATGTGAAAAGTGACCAAGTTGAAGTTCCAAATAACAAAGAACTGTTATTTTTTGAGCGTTGACAATAGCAAAAGAGGTTGAAGAATTGCAAAAACTACATCTTGTTAAAATTTTTAAACCATTTCAAGCTTTCTGAAGTTTTTTATCTCAACATAAAAGTTAATGTAAATTGAACTTTGAAGTTTAACAGTGAATTTGTATAGTTTTGAAAATGGTAACACTGGTTATGAATTGTTGATGGTGATATCCTGACGTATCATGATAAGTGATAATGTATACAAAACGATATAAATTATCCCAGTTTCCCAGTAATAATTAATTACAATTACAATTAAATGTCATAGTCATTGGATAATTGAGCCGATTTTTTAACATAAATTAATCATAGATCACCACTAATAGAATGAAAAGTTTCCATCTGTTGCTCTCATTCTTAGTCAACCAAGTACTTGTATGTTATACATATTTCTATTGTGGATTCCTTTGTGTTTATCTGTCCGAATACTTTGCAAAAAAAATTACATACGAACATGTTCAGTAGCACCGGTTATCATTATCATCTACCCATATCTCATGAATAGTATCAGTTTAATGTCAACCGGAGTCAACCAAAAGGACCGCAGCTTCAATACAACTACCATTGTGTACTACTAGTAAGTACGTAGCTGCCTCGACTTATACTTAATCGAATTGCTGAAATATATACTTTCAATCATCCAATTTGTTAGTTAAATAATTGCAATACTCCTGCGTAGCTAGCTTAGGTAACCTAATATTTATGAAATGTCAATCGAATACATCAAATTTTCTAAAATATAAGCGGTAAATTGTATCGCTAAGGAACTTTATCCGAAGCAGCGGTCATTTTAACCGACTTCGGATAAAGTTCCTTAGCGATACAATTTACCGCTTATATTTTAGAAAATGTGATGTATTAGATTGAAATTTCATAAATATTAGGTTAAGGTAGCTGCATACGAGTATTGCAATTAATCATCAAAATAATTGGATGATTGAAAGTAGATATAGTCTATTTTAGCTATTTGATGAGGTACGTATAAATTGAGGTAGCTACATACGAGTAAGTACACAATGATAGTTTCATGATGTACTCTACTGAAATTTGAATACCTAATATTGGATCAAGGTAGCTATGTATAGCTACGTATACGAGTATTGCAAGGATGATTGAAAGTATATTTCAATTATTCAATTAAGTATAATCATTGTGTACTGGTATGTAGCTACCTCAACTTATACTTCATCAAATAGCTGAAATATACTATCAATTACCCAATTCGTTTGATAATTAGGTAATTGCAATACTTGTACGTAGCTACCATAACATATTTATGAAATTTCAGTCGAATACATAGAATTTTCTAAAATATAAGTGGCAAATTGTATCGCTAAGGAACTTCATCCGAAGCAGCGGTCATTTTAACCGGCTTCGGATAACATTCCTTAGTGATACAATTTACCTACCACTTATATTTTAGAAAATTTGATCTATTCGACTGAAATTTCATTAATATTAGGTCAAGGTAGCTACGTACAAGTATTCCAATTAATCATCGAATAAACTGGATGTTTGAAAGTATATTTCAACTATTCAATCATCCAACTTGTTCGATAATAAGTGCAATACTCTGTGTATAGCTACATTGACCCAATATTGTTGAATTTTTCAGTAGAATACCAAATTCAGAGTTTGAGAATTTACGTTGAAAAAATGTGGAAGTTTGAAAAATTTACAGGAAAAAAGTTTAGGCTTGAAAAATTTACGTTGAAAAAATGCAGAAGTTTGAAAAATTGACAGGAAAAAAATTCCGAGTTCGAAAATTTACGTTGAAAAAAATCATAAAAATGTAGAGGTTTGCAAAATTTTGAGCAAAAAAGTTTCTACTTGGAAAATTTGCATTGAAAAAAATTTAGGATTAAAAAATTTACGATGAAAAAATTATGAAATTCTGAGTTTGAAGCTCCACATTGAAAAAATCAGAAAAATGTAGAAGTTTGTAAAATTTTGAGCAAAAAATTTTTTTAGAGTGCAAAATCATAAATCAAGCAGACTTTGAGAAAAAAAAAAAAGCTCACCACCTACTGTAAGGGTAAGGTTGCCATATTTCGACCACTTTTTTTCAAACTTCCACCAATCGAAGACTTTTTGAGGTAGAAACGTCGAAAATGGCTTAAAAAATACCTTGATTCTTCCTCTACTACTCCTTAAAATTTTGAGCCGATACAACCATTTTTTGTATTTTTTGCGATTTTTTTTGTGAGGGAACTCAAAAATCGATTTTGAAATTTTGGGTTCCTAATTTCGACCACCAGCTGATTTCGCCCGCATGGAGCGGAATTTACCCGAAAATAATTTTTTCATATTCTTCTTTCACAGATAAACAAAATGAGACCAAAACGATAACCCTACAGCCAAAACTCGCGGAGAAAATCAGAAAAAACAAAATCGCATTCAAAAAACAGATTGCATAAGATAGTATAGCTGGTCGAGATTAGGGCACCCCAAACAATTTGAACTTTGGTGAAAATTTTTGTTGCGTACCTCCAGTTGTTTTCAAAAACGATGATTTTATCGAAATCTAACACCATGCCCCATAACAATTCACAATTATTTGGTAGAATTTATTAAAAAAATTATTCATAATTTGAGATTAAAGAATACGTAAAAAAAATTTTTCACCTATGCGATTTCGTTTTTTTCAATTTTCTCCGCCAATTTTGCCTGTAGAGTTGTGATTTTGGTCTCAAATTGTTCAACTACAAAAAAGGAACACGAAAAAAATTTTTTCGTTCAGATTGCGTCCATAGCGGCCGAAATCGGCCGGTGGTCGAAATTAGGAAGCAGTCGAAGTTAGGGCACTTTACCCTTATATTTGTGAAACAGGGCCAGATGTTTTTTCTCAACTAATTTTTTTTCTCAACTGTCACCTCCACTTTTTTCAACACTTGATTTTTTTCTCAACATAATGGTTTTTTCAACATTCAATTTTTTTAATTTGGGAAAAAACTATTGTTGAAAAAATTGTAGAAAATACTTCCAAGTTCAGAAAAAATTTTAGTTCGGAAAAAATTTCATTGCTGAAAAATTGTAGTTGTGAAAAAAATTTCAAAAATTGAATTCAAATAGTTTGCACACTCGACTACGTATAAAAACAACTGATATCCGCCAAAAAAATTCTCCAAAAAAGAATTGGTTCCCCGCCCTCTGGGGGTTGAAATATAAAGTATTTTCTGGATGAGCTTGTCAACTGTGAGTTAGTTGGTGGTAAAGAATGCATTTTAAAATCTACGAATAATTTGTGCTAAATTTAACTTCTGTTCAACAAAGTATTTCATTAACAAAACGTTATGATATAAAGGTGAAATCCGCCCTGATATACTCATCCTCCCGCTTCACCAATATTTCTCTTATTGGCCAAGTTTTACACAAGAAGCAAAAATACCAAAATTTAGAACTGGAAAAAATGAAGAAAAAAAATTGGAAAAAATTGGGGGCGGGGACACGCCCAATTCCAAGAGTAAGTTGTTATGATAATGAAACCAGGGGGCTGTCCCCGCCCCCAATTTTTTCCAATTTTTTTTCTTCATTTTTTCCAGTTCTAAATTTTGGTATTTTTGCTTCTTGTGTAAAACTTGGCCAATAAGAGAAATATTGGTGAAGCGGGAGGATGAGTATATCAGGGCGGATTTCACCTTTATATCATAACGTTTTGTTAATGAAATACTTTGTTGAACAGAAGTTAAATTTAGCACAAATTATTCGTAGATTTTAAAATGCATTCTTTACCACCAACTAACTCACAGTTGACAAGCTCATCCAGAAAATACTTTATATTTCAACCCCCAGAGGGCGGGGAACCAATTCTTTTTTGGAGAATTTTTTTGGCGGATTTCATATTCTTGAAAGTATTCATCTTGAAAATGAAAGAATTTTTTTACAGAATTGTAAAATTCTTACTTAAAGTTGTTGCTTACAACTTTATTTTGATTATAATTCAACTTTTTTATTGAAAATTAATTTTCCAAGTTTTTAAAATAATTTTTATCGTCTTAAAAATCAAATTTAATCTCTTCAAACAATTAATGGACATGTTGTACGGAACTTTTTTTGAAAAAAAGAATATGAAAAATCAAAAGTAGACATTAAAAGACGAAGATTTAAAAAAAAATGAAAATCGGTCATGTAGAGTAAGTACTAAACGCCCTTTTTTTTTCATGGAAGGAGAAGTCAACATAAAATTTGAGTCTAGATCTTAAAAAAGTCCAGTTTACTCTTATCCCTCTTCACTCAACTTAAATATCTAAATACGAGTTCAAAAAAAATTTACTTAATTGAAAAATATTTTAAGAAATTGAAAAAATATTCAAAAATGGATAAGCTTCCACCCCCCCTCCCCTCCTCTCAAAAAAGCCATTGGCACTTATTTTTTCTATTTTTTCCTCATTTTCCAAAGGTTTTAAAAAGTAATACTTTTTCATATTTTTGAGATAGGTACTTACCTATCTGTGTTGTAAAATAATGAAAAACAATTCTGATATTTTTTCTGAGATGATGTTAGCATGAATATTACAACCCGTGAAAATCATTGGCAACGTTCATCCATCAACCCCCCCCCCCCACTCCTCATACCATTTTTCTAAATGGAAAAATGCATTAAAAATGTGTTTCTTTTCAAAAATTGGTAAAAATGTGTAAAAATGTTTAAAATCTCTGTTGATGATTTTTAGAGTTTAAAATATTCGGCTCCGAAGTCTTGACGTCACAGCCATAAACGCGCCCAGAAATTTTGTGTGTGTGTGTGTGTGTGGGGGGGGGGGTCAGATTTTGAGAAAAATGAGGGGGGTCAAAATTCAATGAAAAAATGAAGTAATCTGTTATTTCAATGGGGCTGGGGTAGTTGGAGCATTTTCAGTAGGCGAATAATATATACCTACAGATTTAAACGAAGAAAAATTGAAAAATGGCGAGATTTAATGATTTTTTTCTGATTAATAGGACATTGTTTAGAAATTTTTGACCGAAAAATCAGTGAAATATCACTAATTTTCAATGAAAATTATTTTACTGATTAAAAAAGACAGAATTTTTGGGAATTCAACTGATTCAAATTTAAAGAGTGGTACCTAATACCAATGTTTAGTTAAGAAAGAGTTATTAAAATATTACCCGAGCGAAGCGAGGGCGACAATTTTTTAAAAAACCATACTTTTCTTTGACATTTTTATGATAAAAAATCTCCTTACCGAGCTTGAGGGGGGGGGGGAGGGCTCGAGCTCCTTGAGGCTCCCACCTGACTACGTTCTAGATCGAGCGCCTGCGGGAGGCAGACGCGGCATCAATTTTTTTTTCAACGTTTTTTTTATGTGTATTATTTTCGAACTTTCGATCATGAGGTCTTGCAATTTGTTTTACACGTTTTTTTTTGAAATTTTTCAATTTTTTTATGAAATGAATACGACATTGAAATTTTTCAATTTTCTTCTATGTCTTGTTGGAAATGAAATGAATACGACATTGAAAATTTTCAATTTTTGCTATGTCCTGTTGAAAATAAAATAAACACGACTTCGAAATTTTTGAAATTTTTTTCTATGTCCTGTTGAAAATGAAATACACACGACTTCGAAATTTCAATTTTTTTCCATGTCCTGTTGAAAATAAAATACACACGACTTCGAAATTTCAATTTTTTTTCCATGTCCTGTTGAAAATAAAATAAACACGACTTCGAATGTATTTTATTTTTATTTTCAACAGGACATAGAAAAATTTTTTCAAAAATTTCGAAGTCGTGTTCATTTTATTTTCAACAGGACATGGAAAAAAAATTGAAATTTCGAAGTCGTGTTTATTTTATTTTCAACAGGACATAGAAAAAAATTGAAAAATTTCAATGCCGTATTCATTTCATTTCCAACAAGACATAGAAGAAAATTGAAAAATTTCAATGTCGTATTCATTTCATAAAAAATTGAAAAATTTCAAAAAAAATCCGTGTAAAACAAATTGCAAGACCTCATGATCGAAAGTTTGAAGGAAAATACACATAAAAAAAAACGTTGAAAAAAATTGATGCCGCGTCTGCCTCCCGCAGGCGCTCGATCTAGAACGTAGTTCCCACCTGGGAGCTCTCCTGGTCACAGCAGATATGTGTAAAGGTGAAAAAAGTTTAAAAATGCGTTAAACTTTATATTTTTATGAAATTTGAATAGAAATTATTAAATTAAGAAAAAAAGTGCATTTTTTCTAAAACTCGATCACTTTTTTTATATTTAAATTTTTTACTGAACGTATGGGGAAAAAATGTGAAAAAGTGGTATTTTTTAAAAATTTCTTACAAAATGGAGAAAATATTGAAAATTGGTGTCAATGTTTTTTTGAGGGAGGGGGAGGAACGAAAAATCCTTAATAGATGCATAAGTTCGTGTTCAAAATAATTCTAGTGTTTTTCATTTCTTCAAACTTTTTGAAAAATATTCATATTTTAAGGAAAAATGAAGAGTGATGAAGGGAGAAACCACCAAGTGATTTTCTCGGTGAATGAATGATTAAATTTTGTAAGCGAAATTTTAACAATGTTGGAAAAACGCGGTCCAACATTTATCGAAATCACATGGAATAACCTTTTAAAACATTATAATTATTTTAACATATGTACAATGAAAATTATTTTAATTTTGAAGATTGCACTAAAATCTGACATTCTGATGTAAAAAAATTTATTAAGAAATTCTTAAAACCTGATGAATACATCTAAATTTAACATTTTAATAAATGGTTTTTTGAAAAATTTAATACCAGCAAATTCACTGCCCTAATTTAAAACAACTGAGACAAAACCTAAACATCTCTGAAAACAATCTAACAATATCAGACTCTCAATAACAGAAATACAAAAAATCCTCCTTTTGATAAAAGAACTTCAACTCCAACACCAAATTTGAAAATAAACCCTTCTTTCCAACCCCCTCCTCACGCTGAGCGTAAATAATCTTGGTAATTACACACGCCCAGTATAATAAAATTTAATAAAAAAAAATCGATTAAAAAATACTTCAGAGTACACAAGCCTTTGATTTTTAGAAAAAAAAGTTGAAATATTGAATCGCCATTTTCTCTTTAAGATTTTTTTGATATGGTATGTGAATAAATGCTTCCCCCTCCCCCCCACCCAAAACATTATTTTTCTACTTGAAAAGGTACCTCGTACAAATTGTTTAATTCTAATTCAGTTTTCCCAATTCAAAATATTTTTCCAATTTTTTGGAAAAAAGTTTTACCAACTTGTTGTTTCGAGCTTAATAATTCCTTGTCTAGTATGAATAGGTCTATAGACAGGGGTATTGGTATTTTAGAAATCCCTGCCTATAAATAGGTAAGTAGGTAAAAACCCACCACCTTTTTAATAAAAATTTCCATATTTTGATACGACTCGTTGTAACCTTACTAAAGAATTAGCCAAACTGCACACGACATGAAAATTTAATCAAATTATAAATTATAATCGCGACGATTCGTGCAATATCATAAATGATCTCAAACTCGCCAGGTTATTGCATAATTCCGTCGAGTCTGCGGCGCCGTGAGCGGTGTTTGAGCTAATGGAAAAATTAAATTCCTTCAGAATTAACATCTTAAAGTGAGTATTAATTAAAAAGTTCCACTTCCACATTTGATGTTATTTAATTAACTTTTTCTATTGCTGATGAAGCATAGCGTAGCTTTGGAAGCCTAGAATGTATTATTCTGTTGGGTTTGTAATAAATTATAATGGAAAACTCCCCGATGACTGGTTAACCTCGAGTTCTCGATGAATGCAAAGCGCATAATTTTCCAAAGCAGATTAAAACTTCCATAAAACATAGTTTCCTAAGAGTTCATTCACATGCTGGTAATCAAGATTGGTAAGCAGCTTTGGAAAAAAGCATCAAATTGTATTTGATGAGCTATAATTTTTTATTTCTAAACGTAGAGAAATTTGTAGCTTTCATTTTTGATTGAGAAATTTTATTCGGAATTTTCATACGAGAAAGTTGTTTTTTTATATAATAAAAACCAACGATGATAATGATACGATGCTGTATGAATATTCAACCGAATGAGTTATTTTTAATAAAATATTGAGATGTTTTCTACGAACATGAATTTTTTCATAGGTGGGTTATGTTGCAGTACAGCATGTTAATATCATTTTAACTTTCAACGCATCGGAGGAAAAAAAATGAAATATTCATAATCGAATGCTTTTACACTTAAATAAATCATCGATTCGGAATTCATTCCATTTTCATTTAGATGTTATAAAAGGGATACACTTAATGAGAAAATTTAAATTTCAGATTCATCTACTTTTATTATTCGACTGTAAATTTTTATCGATTTCATTTTCAGTTTTGAATTATAATAAACTTGGATAATGGAAATAAGAAAGAAACTCTGGTACTTATTTATTTTTTTCATTCGTATTAGAAAAAAATTCAAATCGCTGAGAAAAGTTTCACTGGTACAGGTAGGTATCTTATCAACTCGAATGCAGATAGGTATAGGTAGCGTGCTACGAAAATAGAAGAAATACTTTCTGAAAATACTGTCTACTACAGCTCATCAATAGGTAATAGACATCTGGAAGTGAAAAAGAACGAACTCTTCGCTGTCATTAGTGACGAGTGTTTCATTTTTCAGTTGAAAATGTTCACTCGTATTTCTTTACCACCTGGTTCAATTTTTTATACTTATATGGCGCAGTCACGGAAAACAATTCGAACGTTATTAACCCGAACGCAAACGGTTGTGTTCGTGAAGAATTTAATTTCCCAATATTTTAAATATTCAGACAACAATAAAACCTTAACTTCACGACTACGTATATAGATTAATGGTACAAAAGGAAAAGGTTATTATCAAAGAGAAATTTCTTCATCACATCTCCACCGAACTCATTTTCATGAATAATAAGTTACGACTTTGGCCTACTCGGGTACGTATGTGAGTATTTATGCATATTACACGTATCTAACAAGGCTTATATTTTAACATGTGCAACTTTAACTTTGGAAAGTGAACGTGCGAAACGTGTTGTTCAAAAATAGGCTGTGCAGTTTCCCCGCATACTTACCCCAAAACACCTAACAGAAACTGAATACGTGACATCGGTTCGTTTATACATTTTTTTCACGGAGAAAAAATTTTAAATTTTTGTAGTTTTATAAGTAAATGAAAAAAAAGAGAAATTTGAAACTCAAAGGAATAGTTGTTGGTCATTATCTTCAATTTAAACAATTTTAATTAAGAATAGTGAATTTTTCCTTTTAAAAAAAACAACGAGAAAAGATGCAAATATTGAATAAACTTTTTTCACGTTTTTTTATTTTAAGAAGAAATTCGTTATTTTTGGAAAAATTAGTTGAGCTGAGGAAAAAAACGAAAACTAAATAAACCTTTGGACCCGAAAATGTTGCAAAAACGAAACCAAAAGACTTCGTTTTCACAACACTGATTTTGAAATTTTTGTACCGTACATTTCCGAACTAATTTTAATCATCGAATCTTGTTCCAGTATTAAGCGTGGTACCTACTTTCCTAAAACTCAAGTTTTTAGACCGACTGACGAGAGAATTACCCCAACTCGAAAAAAATTTTGATCCTGAACGAAAATCCAAAATTTCAGGAGCTGAAGTTCATTTCCCAAATTTTGGCGAATATTTTTGAATTTTAAAATTCCCTCATCGCCCAGAAAGATACGTATAAAAAAATATGATCTTATCGACGAAAAAAGCTCAAATTTGATATAATACCCTATTTTTGACCTCTTGAATTCATTAGAAGTAGTTTCGAGACGTTTTAGAGTCTCCATAAAATTTTTGAATTTTCCAGCTCTGAAAAAAGCTCATAAAAATGGTAAGTATATGCGAACTTCAGTACCTAATTATAATCGGGGATTACCCATATTGGTGACCTATTTGATCAGTTCAAGCACCATTTTCCGAAATTTGTAACTTCGAGTTCGAATCCATATTTTTGGCAAAAAATTTTTAAAATAGGTACTGCGACAGCGCAGCGTACGCATCGACATAAAAAACTGAAATGTTGGTAGATACCCTATTTTCGATAAAATCTATCACCAATATGGGTTATTCGCGATTATAGATGCTGAAATTTCATATGGACCATTTTTATGGGCTTTTCTCCAGTGCTCAAAAATTCAAAAATTTTATAGAGGCTCCAAAATGCCTCGAAACTACTTCTAATCAATTCAGAGGGTCAAAAATAGAGTATTCATATACCAAATTTCTGCTTTTTTCATTGATGAGATCAAATTCATATTGCAAATTCAAAAATTCACCAAAATTCAAGAAATGAACTTCAGTAGGTACCTACCTGAAATTTTGAATATGGGATTCTTTTATGATGAAATGTTTTTTGATTCTTCCTCTCCGAGCCCATTTCTGAGGTTATTTTGATTTTTAAATTTACCACAAGCCCCCGAGATGTAAAGGGGACATAAATCATCAAAATCTGAGATACCCAAGTAAAATACTATCTGAAATGCAAAGTACCTAACTTAAATTTCGTCAAAAATGTTGGATACATAGGCGCACCCAGAAATCAGTAAAATTTAGTAAAGTTTCAAGTTTTTGAATCAGCAATCAGCGAAATAAATTTAGCTGAAAATCAGAGATCTTTCATGACCTTTTAATCAAAATGACTGATTTTTTGGATAAATTGGAAATTGTCTGAAAAATCAGTGATTTTTGACGGAAATATTAGTGAAAAATCACTAATTTTTAATAAACATTGTTTCACTGATTCAAAAAGGTGGAATTTCGTGAAATTTCGTTGATTCAGATTTAGAGAATAATTTATGTTTATTTGAGAAAAATTATGGAGGAATTAAAATTAATATTGCCCGAGCGAAGCGAGGACGAGAATTTTTGAAAAATCGTGTTTGAAAAGTAAAAAATTCACTTCTATTTGACATTTTTAAGATAAAAAATCTTCTTTCCGAGCTTGGAGGGCAGGGGCGTAGGTAGAAGGGGGAAGGATCTCGACACCCCCCCTCCCCGCGTCAGGAGTTCAAGTGAAAAGGTGCCTTTTTAGAGAATTAAAAATCAAATTTTCTCAAAGCTTCGCCCTCGCTTCGCTTGGGCATGAAAAAAATTACAAGTATAAACTGTTTGAATCAACTATTCAAAAAATTGGTCCTCTCTGGTATTCTAAGTCTCCATATCCACTTTGCACCCTTTCAAAAAAAACTTCTGACGCAAATTCTTGGATTTTTGGATTTTTAGGTATTTTTATTGGGTTTTAAGGCCAAAATAATTAGTACCTTTGTAAGTTGTTTGTTCTAAAAATTACATTTTCATCCGTTTTTTCCCTTAAACGTGCTATGCAAATCACATGAGAACTTTATAAAGTTTGAATTTAGTGTTTTTATAGTAAAAGGAAATTTTAAGGGGGGGGGGGGGGTAATTCAGAATTCCTCAAAAAAATTATGAAATTTCGGACCCGCTCCATGAGAAATTTCTGGCTACGCCACTGTTGGAGGGGGCTCGAGCACCCTGAACTCCCTCTCCCCTCTCACTCTTTGGTTGTGTCTATGGGGATGGCTATTAGCCCAGGAAAAATAGCATCGAAAAATTGGTTAAAAAAGAAAAAAATGTTAATCGCGATTTTATTGCTGAAAAAGCTTCTATATGATGTCCAGAGTCTGTGATAAATTCGCACCGCCCGCACACCTATTGCTTTTTGAGGGGGGTGGACCCCATATGGGGGAGAACAAATCTCCTTGAGTGCGCCTATGGTTGGATAGTAGGTATGTTTCGGAATGAAGACAAAATATAATTTCCAGAAAATATTTATACACAAATGAGTTGAACCTGAATGAAACACCCATACCTACCTCCCTTAAAATGAATTTACCAGAGTAATACAAGTTTTAAATACAAGTAAATTATACGAAGCGTTGAAAAATCCATAATTCGCATTATTCAAAATCTTGACCAATCGTTTCTGCTTCACAGGTCAAAAAAATCTCGAAAAAGGAAATAAATTCCACATCTTCGCGATATAAGAACACTTCAACGAAATGTTTTCTCAATAAAAAATGAAAGAAGAAGAAGAAAGGGTCTCATTGCGAACATAAGGATCGAAAATATAATAATAAACCGAATATTAAAATATCCGAAAATATAACGACTCGGTCCTTTAACCGGTATACACCCTCTTTTCAAAAAGTCATAAAAATTTTTCACCAATTGAAAACTTTTGTGTAAGTACAGCCAACGATGCTACAAGCTGTTTTCAACTCTTCTGTTATACGATCAATAACATGCTTTGGTTTTCTTATTTGGAAATGTCTTGAAAATCTCAAGTCAACAAATGAAAATAAAAGACAATGGAATACGTTCTTATTTATAAGATAATGACGAGTACAACTTACAAGTTTTAAAACTAAAAGCGGAAATCTTTAGGGTTGGTAAAAGAAAAGTACGGTAGGTGTTTATGTACCGACGAGGTATTTTTAAAGTATGGAAATAGGTATTTAATCAGATGGGTACCTACCTACTTTTTAAAAATATGTTAACATTTCTATATTTTATTACTTCCGTATTGTGAAATATATATTTAGGTAGGTATATCAAAATATGTAGGTAATTCCAAAGGGAAAAAAACTGTTTCCATAAAAATGAATACGTAGCTTCTCATATTTTCAAAGTAGACGGTTATGACGAACAATTTGAGTTTCCAAATGAAAAAATACTCACCTATTGCGTAAAAATAATTTCAATTTAGAATTTCCATCGCTATAGGTAGGTAGGTAGGTAGGTAGGTACTTTTTTAGTCGCAAGGCTTTGATTTCGCCGAGAGATAAAGTAACAAAAAAGTACAATATGAGAAAATTTCAAAGAATACGTTTCCTCGCAGCGACGTCATTGTCGCTTTCTTGGTCAAAATATGATTTGAATTTCAAACGGAGCGAGTTGCTTTTTCATTTCGTTTTTTTTTTTTTTTTTATAAGAGAATGAAATTAAAAAACTTCAAAAATATGGACAGTTTGACATTCGTCGTTACCGCTTAATTAAACTTTATTTATGAAAATTACAGACTGGCGAATGTAGATAGGAACTTATCAAAAATTACAAGCAAGTATTTAGTACGTGTCAAATTTCAATTTTCCAATAATTTACCAATCTTTCATGTACTCGTGTATGAAAAAAAATTAGATAAAAGTTCAAAAAATAAGTACCTATCAATGCACACAAATCTCATTCAGATTGAAATTAAATTTACATACTCATTTTTAGCCAATCTTTTAAACAACCTTTTTTGTTAGAAATACTATTTTTTTATTCGCGACGTTCCTCGAAAGATTATACTTTTTGAAAAATACTGTGGTATTAAAAATACCTGAAAAATAAGCTACGTGTCGTGTGTGTGGCCGATATAATGTAAAATATACCCCGAAGGCGTACGTATGTTTATTTACTGAAAAAAACTTTTCGTTTCCATTTCTCACCGAACACGACAGAGAATTCATTTATTTGTTTGGTAAAATTTGAAAGAATCTGATTCAGAGAATTGCGGAGGCTTCGATCGTACGTTACAAACCTTCCATATCTGATGATGCAGCCACTCAAACAACACGAATGTAAATAAGTTTGCCTACTTTTTAACTTCGAAGGAGTAAAGTTATTCAATTATCGGACGTGATTTTTTTTCGCCCGAATGTAATTCTTTTCGTGGCATGGATTGTCGATCAGATAAAAATTTGTAATGGACATCTGCACCGTTGTTTCTTTCAAAAGTCAAAATATTTTTTCTGGTGATGTAGCGACCAATAATGAAGGTGTGTACATAGAAGGCTTGCCAGCAGAGAATTCATGAATTAGAATAGGTAGTGTAGGCGAATTAGCGCTATTTTTAAGAAATAAAAACATTTTTGGAGGCTCCGCCCCCTCAAAAATGGTTTTCCCGAATAACTTCTCAGGATTTGGTTTTACGGCAAAAGTAGTTCGGTACTTTTTTGTTCTACACTCGATTTCCAACATTTTTTGTATGAAAATTTTATTCGTATGACCAATAGCAGAGGAGATAGAGAGTCCTGAAGGAAGGGGGTTTGGAAAATATGATACTTGTTTTTATTTATCACTAGTAATATAACTGAGAGGTGGAGAGGGGTGGACACATGGGAGGGGGAAGAGGGTAAAAATTCTTCTTGATCATCTTTCCCCACTACCACTCAGGGTAGTGCCACTCACAATGTACTTACGTATGTATTAGGGTGGATCGAAAAAAAAAAAACATCTTGGATTTTGACCAAATTTGGTGGAGTGGTTTACTTTGAGTGGGAGACTTCAAAAAAAAATTTTGAGCCCCCGAGGGGCAAGGGGAGGGGAGCAGGAGGTGCTCAAAGTGCACCTCCTTTTGAAAAAAACGCTGTTTTTTTGCGTTTTTTAGCCATTCAAAATTGTGTGAAAAGCCTTCGTAGGACTTAAAAGATGCGATTTGAGTTTCTACATCTCAATAAACCATCGCCATCCTTCTTCGATCAAAACTTTGACTGCTACCAGGGGGTTGAAACGTTGCAGATTGCAATATTTCAATAATATGAAATTATCACTAAGCTGGAATGATTTTTTTTTTCATCGAGCAAGTGAACAAAAATTTTTTTCAACCACTGAAAGCGAATCTTGAAAAAAAAAATGAAAATTTTGTACACCAGTGCAGCCAACAGCAAATGATAAAATTTCAAAATACGGAATTTATATCATTTCGACTTTGAATTGATTACTTTTTTCGCCAGAAAATATTATGTATTTTTTTTCAATCACTGAAAGTATATATTTCGAAATTTTTTTCGAAAATTTTGCATGTCAATGTAGCCAGTTACAAATCGTGACATGCCACACTATGGAGTTACGTTGACCTCGATTTAATTTTTTTATCCGTTGAAAAATACACAATAATTTTGTTTGCAATCATCAGAAATGAAAAATTTGAAATTTTTCTCTGAAAATTTTGTACGTCAGTGCAGCCAGTTGCTAATTGTGATATTCTGATATGAACTCGAATGCATTATTTTTTCGTCAAGTGATTGGACCAATTTTTTCTCCCAATCAATAGAAGTGGGTTTCAAATTTGAAGACATCGAAACATCACAATTAGCAACTAGCTGCACTGACGTACAAAACTTTTAAAGAAAAATTTCAAATTTTTTATTTCTGATGATTGAAAACAAAATTACCTTATTGTGTAGTTTTCAAACGATAAAAAAAATGAATTCGAGATCAACGTAAATTCTATAGTGTAGCATGTCACGATTTGTAACTGGCTGCACTGACATACAAAATTTTCAAAAAAATTTCGAAATATACTTTCAATGATTGAAAAAAAATGCATAATATTTTCTGGCGAAAATAGTAATCAATTCAAAGTCGAAATGATATAAATTCCGTATTTTGAAATTTTATCATTTGCTGTTGGCTGCACTGGTGTACAAAATTTTCAATTTTTTTTCAAGATTCGCTTTCAGTGGTTGAAAAAATTTTTGTTCACTTGCTCGATGAAAAAAAAAAATCATTCCAGCTTAGTGATAATTTCATATTATTGAAATATGGCAATCTGCAACGTTTCAACCCCCTGGTAGCAGTCAAAGTTTTGATCGGAGAAGGATGGCGATGGTTTATTGAGATGTAGAAACTCAAATCGCATCTATTAAGTCCTACGAAGGCTTCTCACACAATTTTGATTGGCTAAAAAACGCAAAAAACAGTGTTTTTTCAAAAGGAGGTGCACTTTGAGCACCTCCTGCTCCCCTCCCCTTGTCCCTCGGGGACTTAAAAAATTTTTGTAAAGTCTCCCACTCAAAGTAAACCACTCCGCCAAATTTGGTCAAAATTCAAGATATGTTTTTTTTTCGACCCACCCTAATGTATGTGAACCCGGATATAGAAACCGCCCTTAGGTGTAAAAAATTGATTTCTGAGTTGACACTGATTTTGGAAGTTTCAGAAGGTATAGAATCAAAGGAGAACCTCCACTCAAAAACCAATTTTTTACACCTAAGGGTGGTTTCTATATCCAGGCTCACATATGTGTATTCTCCTGTTGCTAAATTAAATTTTGTTATTTTTTATTGAAGTATTGTGATTTACTGTCACGGAATTTTTTCGACGATGAAACAATAGTTCTGGCATTTTAGAGGAATTCCTTTCATTGAGATAACAAAATTGCATAACCGGTTTGCCGTAAATAAAATATAGGTAAAAGAAAATGCTGTTTGAAGTTTAACGGGCGAGTTTTATAGGTAGTATTTGTTACGCGGATCACAAGAAAAATAGTGAAAAAATTCCATTACACAAAGATTTTTCATAATTTAAATTTTTTGTTGAACATTTTTTTTACACTTCTTGATAACTAACTTTTGATACTTGAAGTCAATTTTCTGAGACAAAAATGGATATAAAATAAATTGTAGAACGTAGAATTTTCTTTCTGTAAAATTCAATTAATTTTTTCGTAGGAGGCATAGCTTCCAAGATATTCTACTTGAAAGTTCAACTTCCTTCTTTTTTTTTTTTTTTTTTTATTGAAAATATCTCAAAAACTAAGCCTCATCAGAAAAAAACTAATTGGACTCAACAGAAAGGAAATTCTATGTTCTACAATTTATTTTCTATCCATTTTTTTTTATTGAAGCCTTTCTTTGTTCAGAAAATTGACTTCAAGTATCAAAATTTATATTAAAAAATGTAAAACAAATGTTCAACAAAAAATTCCCATTACAAAAAATCCTGACCTGATGAAGCAAAACTGAAATCATATTCGAACTCAGTACCAAAAAGTAGATCAGAACCACCGATTAGAATTAATTACGGAGGGAAAATTGCTGATTTGCCGGCCTTTGATATTTCCATTGTTATAAATGAAAAAGGTTTAAAATGTGGTTCATTACAAAAAAATCGATTTTCTGGGAAATCAAGCCTCCAAAAAAATAATGAATAGAACATGAATTGTAGAGCGTAAAATTTCCTTTCTGTAAAGTCCAATTAATTTTCTTCCTAGAAGTCTTGGTTTTTGAAATATTTTCAATTAAAAAAAGATGAAATTTCAACTTCCAACAAAAATATCTTGCAAGCTTAGCCTCCTAAATAGAAAGGGAATGTTTTCTATTTATTTTTTTCATTGGACCCTTTCTTTGCTTAGAAAATTTACTCCAAGTGTCCGAAGTTATCAAAATGTGTAAAAAAATTGTTCAACAAAACATTTAAATTGTGAAAAATCCTTGGGTGATGGAATTTTTTTACTACGTTTTTCGTGATCAATATGAAAATTCGAAAGCTTGAAAATGTCGACCTGTGTATTCAATTATTCATCATCAATTCCTGCCCCCACCTCTGTTACAACGGGTGGTAATAGGATTTTTTTAATTGGGGGAGGGAAGGTTTTCAATTCACGTAAAAAATTTTCAATTCAAAATTGAACTTTTTGCTTATTTTTTGAAATTCTTTGAAAATTTTGAACTAAAAGTGTAATTCCAACCTTGCCGATACATTTTGGTATTCTGTGGTTTGCCATTTTGACATAAAAATGCATAAAAAATTCATCTTCCCTTCTCTCTATAAATTTAATTTTTCATCAAAATACTATACAAACTTATCGGTAAACCAATTTCATGTAATTTTAAGTGGTATAAAATAGGCACATTCTCCCCAATGTGAAATTTTCTCGATATAAATACAAAAACTAAAACTAATTACTAAGAATCAAAGTTTGATTACTCCGTTAAGCAAACATCTTGGGGGCGATTTGTACATCAAAAATACACACCTACCTATCAATTTCGATGTAGCTAAAAAGTTAATTAATCATTTTCGCTCGCGAGCTGAACTCGATCGTCATTATTTTGACAAATCGACTATACGACGACAGATTGTCAACAAATTCAATCCACCGTACACGAAAGTAATATTGGTTGAAAATTCATGTACGAGATGGGTACTTTATCAAAGAACAAGTTTGAAATTTGCATTACGAAAAGTTTACCAACTAGGAGACTTTTTATCTCGAGTTGAGAAAAATTTTTGACTCACTTGTAAAAATTCTTCATTGACGAATTGATGAATGAGCGCCGTTTTGCCACATTTGCAATCCCCGACGAGTACTATTTTACAGTGAAAGTCTTCTAATTCTTCAGACGAAGTCGATGGCAAAGATAACATATTGATTTCGTAGAAAATAAATCGATCGCGGAGACGAGTGGAAAATTTTCTTTGTTCGAATTTCACGTCATTATTTGAAATTGAAAAATAATTGCGCGGATTTTGGAAACTCGAAATGAGCAAATGGTGTTACTCGGATACAACTCAGAACTGAAGCTATTGAACTCCACAGGTTAGAAGATGTAGCGACCCTTTTGAAAACGAAATCGGCGCATGCGGTATATTTGTAGTCGCGCGTTTTTCGTCACCCCAATTTCTTTTTAAAAAGAATCTCGGATACACTTTATGGAAAAGGTTTTCGAGTTTTTGTTTTCGACTATTGTGATCATTAATTCGAATGATTAGCTTCGCTAAATACAAACAAAGGAGGAACGTTTCGTTCGTTTTGAAAATTCTCAAAATTAACAGCGCCGTTTTTGGTGTTTGAAATTGAAACGTTATGTTCATTTTGCGCTCCAATATTGTAGCGGAATTTTACGGAATTTGATGGGATTAAAAAATCAAGAATTTGGCGTAAAAAAAATTTGATTGATTGTAGGTATCTAAGGAATGCGAGAACACACGAAATATCTGTTCAAATCTACACAATTGCAAAATTCACATATAAAAAATTATACCTAATTTTCTAAAACCACCAGAAAAAAATCCAATTTCGTAAAAAAAAGTTTTCTCGTTTTTATCTCGAAAAGCCGAATTTTTCAGTTCATTGAAAACTGACCATAAAGAAAATTGATTCAGACTCCGCCGAGGCCTGCGACAATTACATTGTGACGATAAAGACAAACCGCAGCATCGCGACCAAGAATGCAATATTTTTTTTAAATCGAAACCATCCCTTGGCTGTATTTCATTTTAATGAATCGTCCAGAGACATCCTGCCATCATTCTTCTAATTACGATAAAATTCTCGAAGGAATTAAAATTAAAGAGAAATGTCATCTTATAATTCCCTGGAAAGGTGAAATGTAAATTCTAAATGGAAAATTCATCAGGCTAATGCATCTAAGAAAACGTGATGATAACATTAGCAATGGATAACTGGTCTCTGATAAAATTACATATATTGCATCGCACCTAGTAGCCTAGCCACCTTTATAAGTCATAAGTATTTTTTATGGTTTTGCCAATTTCCTTGAGTTATGTGTTTTTGAAAACGACGTACGTGTCCGGCAGACCAAATAGTCTCAATTTTGATATTTTTACACGGTTAACAAGCGAACCAAGAGGGAGAAAAAAGTTAAATCGATAGATTTCAGAAATGAATAGGTACCTATGCGTTACCAGCATGAAAATTAGTTACAGGTTTACAATTTTACACGAGCTTTTTGAAAAATCTGTTGACACCTCGTTTTCGTTTTATATAAATTGGCGTGGGTAATTTAATTGAACATCGAATGTTCTCAATTGCACTTTGATTTTATCGTTGTTTTTTTCAATTAGGTAGGTACCTAAATTTTACGCGAACGATTTTTTTTTTCATCCTTTAGTTTAATGTCATTAAGACGATTAGATTTTTCAGAAGTTTTTAGTCAGATAATAGTCCTAAAGTTGGTATAAATACGTATAGGTCTAATGGAAAACTGTAATAGTGTTTACCATATTTTGGGTAAAGAATAAAAAATGGCCCTTCCTTATCTCGATTTTTGTAGGTTGTATTGCAACTTTATAACCACATTGTCCTTTAACGACGTATTTTACGAGTTTAAGAAATTGCCAAAATGTCTATAAGGAAATAAAACAGGGAAACTGTGAAAATTTTATGTACCTACTTACGCTTTGTTTATTAGATAAAACACGTAAAGTTTTCAAATCATCCGACGAGATCAATTTGTTTCAACTGTTGTCAATGCATGTTTAATTAAATTAGATATTTCAAGTTTAAGGAAATCGGAAAATATTGTTAGAACTTGGTTTACAAAGGATTTATGTAGCCAAACCTACAATAAAATTTTGAATCAAAACAAAAATACATTTTTATTTAAATACTTACCTCAAAAAAAAATCTCCCACAAAACATGAAAATTTGTTCTAATTAATATGAAAAGATTAAATTTAGTTTATATCTCATTTTGGACCACCCGAATCCATTGGAAGTTTCCCGTTTTGAAAAAAAAACAAAGGCCAAAAAAATTGAACATTTCAACACATCAGTTGGAAAAATTGGACAGATTGAGATTAAATTTTTTGATGAAAAATAATAAATAAAATATTTATTTCAAAAGTTGAAAATCAACAAAATTTTCACTGTTCCAACTCAAAATTGGTAATTTTTCCAACTCAAAAATGGTAAATTTCCCGACTCAAAATTGGTAATTTTCCCAATTCAAAATTGGTCGTTCTTCCAAGTGATGAGTGAAAATGTCAGTCGGCACGATTTGTATTTATTTTTTTAATGAAAAAGGAATGAATAAATTAATGGTTACCTATTTTAACAGTCGGAAATCAACAAAATTTTCACTTGTTAGTTGGGAAAATTGGTAATTTTTCCAACCTTTTCCAACTGAAAATTGATCATTTTCCCAGCGAAAAATTATTAAACCGTTGTAATAAATGTTTTTATAGGAAAAAAATGATTAATTAGGTACCCACTTACCTTGCATTTTAAAAATTTTCACTCGTTAAACAAAAAATTTTTATAGTTGTACTTACATGTAGTTTAAAAGAGTTTTTTTTCGCATTTTTCTTCAAAATTATTCCAATTAATTTGAAAATCCAATTCTTCAAAAGCTTCGGCCTCGCTACGCTCGGCCATGGTATATTCCTGCTTTAATCATTTTAAAGTAAAACAGTCGATTTTTCATTAAAGTTTATTTTTCCAAAACACTAGGTATTTTATTGTACATTCAATTTGAGGTTTTCTAAAATTTTCGCCCTCCCTTCGCTCGAGCCAAATCCATCTCCCTATTCTTTTAAATTTAAATTACAAAATTTTATTGAAGTAAAATTATATTGCTTGTAGGTTTGAAAAAAAAAATTGGAGTAACCAATGAAAAATTTATTTAGATTTTTCATCTCAAAAAGGGTTTTATAGTAATGGGTTGTGAAAACTTCAAAAGTTCGCAAAAATGATGAAAACGAGTAATAAAAATCAAAAAACCTCACGTGCTTTGGGAAAAATTAGTACCTACATGTAAATTTTAAGAAATCAGCCGGAAAAGTTTGAAAAAAATTGGTTCGCAAATTTGAATCTCACCCCCCTTCCCCAGAATTCTGATATCGGCTATATGTAGTTGGAAATTTTGAAAATTTGAGTTGGGATTTTCACCTCTTCTCCTCCCTCCCTCCCCCCTGGGAAATGCCTTCGGTACGTCACTGCCTACGAACACAGATTACTCATTTGTTGACCTATCCCCAGCAAATTTTTTATGCAAAATTTGAAAATTTTACAGGAAGCTTTAGACTGGCACAAAACTTCTTCTAATTGATTCGGGAGGTGAAATTGGGACATAGGTATTAGGTACATACATTTTTTTCAGTGTGGTAAATTTTTTATGTGGAATTTTTATGAATTACCTCAATGAGAGATAAAAATTTGTCAGTGGCAACTATTTTTAACTCAAAAAATAGAGAAAAAAAAATGAAATTTGTGCAATAAAAAATCTAAAAATGACGTGATTAGTGAAAGAGTATCCCAAATCTAGAAAATATTTCATTTAAATAAAAACGAAAAAATATTTTTTTAAATATTACATTTTACACTCAAAAAGTAAAAAATAATTCCCCTTTTCAACAGTTCCCCGGCCATTTTTGACCCTGGTGGGGGGGGGGGGGGGGGGGGGGGGGTAACCTTCAAATTCCTCCCTCCTTAAAACCAGCACTATCCGAAATCATTCATTAGCCTATTTTTTTACCTAGATTAAATTTTTTACTCTAGAGGATGGTGAGTGCTCAACTGCTCATACAAAACCTATTTTCAGTTATTTTATTATAGGATTTTTGTAATACACTTTTAGGCAAAATTTCAATGGAATATTTTGATTTTCCATAAATTTTTAGCTTTGCCTGCAGAGAAATTAATTTTTGTTGCCTGGTACAAAACATAGGCAAATTCATGTTTTAGCGGTAACATTAATGCATAAAGTACTAAATTTTAGAATTTTATCACAATTACCTATATCAAATCTTCATTATTTTTCACCTTTGTAAGGCCATAAAGTAATTTTGAATTTTCAAAAAATTTTCAAACTCCGAGAAATAAACTTTCAATATTTGAAATTTTGAATTAGAGTTCATTTTGTAATGTTACGATTCAAAATTTTACTTTTAATTGGGATAACTTCCTAATTAGACACTTCACATGGGAACCTGAAAAAAAGGGATCCAGTGGTTTGAACCTCCCTCCCCACCCCCCAAAAAAAGAGAACAAGAAGTAGATACGTTTCTATTTTTTTTTTCTAATTTAACCGAAAGTACAAAAAATATCTACGAATAAAGGCTATAAAATTTCAAAAACACTGAAGCATATTTATTTTATTCCTTATATTTTTTACACGATTATCCTACGCAACAGAACTTTAGGTGAAACCAAGCCGGTGGATTAAAATTTAAAAATATATTATACCTACTTATTCGAACCAGGTAGCAACTTAAAAACTTTATTGTTGTTAAAGATACTTACTAATTTGAATTAAGCAAATGAATGCATACTTTCCTTAATTTTTACGATACTTTGTTTTCTTTTTTACTTTTTATCTCAGCCATTGCAGAGAATTAAGTAAAAGAAAACGTTTGAAATTTACATAAAACGTAAATAAATATTCCGTTTGGCGGATACATTAAAATAAAATCGAGAAAGTAATTAATAGCATCTCTAAGCATTTCCTCGTACCTAATGTAGGTATACGGTATTTAATGAAAATTTTTTGCAAAGTAAGCAACACCAAGTAAGTATACCTATCAAGAGAACGAGTTTTCTCAGATTCCTGAAACATGATTTTGGATAAAATTATCTTTTACGATTTGAAAAATTTTCATTATTGAATTCTCTGAAATACATACCTACGTAGGTTCCTTAAAGTCATTCTATGACTATGACACTATGAGTTGAATTTCTCGGTAGTAAGTAAGTGCCTAGAAAAGTGAATTTTTCATAAATTAGCCTACTTGCGATACTTATGTACGAAAAAAAGAGCAGATTTTGAATGAGATCGGCAAATTAAATTTTAGATTGCTTATCAGTGTACTTTTGTCTTACCATTCGCATTACTCCTGTCCGATAACGAATAATGAAGGTACCTACATAAGTTTAAGTACTTACCACGATTGAATCTTCATCCAGACAAAACATTATTTATTGGAACAGATTGAGAAGCCTTCTTCTGTGAAAAAAATCCTAGTCACGTAAACATTTTATATTATAGGGTTATTTTGTAAAATGTTATTTTTCCATTTTTCGCGATGAATGATAGTATTCATAAATTATTTCTATCAGAGTAATAATGTTTTTGAAGAACCTAAAACGAAAATTTTAAAGGATAGAAGATATATGTCGATAAGTTTGTATAAAGATGAGTGGCATGGCACTTCTTTATTATTCATATTCATAATTCAATTATTTTTATCGTTAGAAAATCCTTAGTAAGTACCTACCTAGGTATTTATATTCTCTTTTAATTCGGTTTACGTGGCTAAATGAATTCAGTATAGGTAACAAGACTTAGTCAAAAAGACTTTTCAAATACCTATATGAAAAGGAAAGATTTAATAAGAATAATTATTCATTACAAAATAACTGCCTTCAAATTGGGATTTAATTCGGAGAAGAGAAATTATTATCGATCCGAGTAGGTACCTCTATCTACCTGTTGAAAATTACGTATAAGCAAGTTGAAATTTTTAGACGAAAAGTTGAACGTCTTCGCCCTAAGGTTCCATCCCTTCTCCTCCAATGTCATGCCGACTCGACCCCCCCCCCACACAAAAAACAACAACACGCTTTAAAAGTACCTACGTAATGTACCTAATTTGAAATTATGCATACCTATAAGTGGTAAAATGATTTCAAAATTGTGTCGTTTATCATTTTAATTTTTTTTATGGTGGTTCAAAAAATTACATTTGGAAAAGAGGATTGAATTTTGTATTACACGTACAGAAATGAACAAGTGTCACTGTATCAGATTTTGATCGAATAATTAATTGAAAACAAGTACCTAATGCATAAAATCGTTTTAATATTTTTAATTCAAGCAGGGATGAACGATCCGAAGTTCATTTATTGAGAGGAAGGGGGAAGGGCAAAATATCAAAAACTTTCAACGAAAATGGAATTTTCTTTAATTTTTTTGATAGATACAAAGAACGATTTTTTACTTATATTTCAATGACTGGTTCAAAAAAACAATCAAAGTCAAAAATGAATTTTTTTGAATGTTTTAGGATAATGATGATTACACCTTAGATATTGTTTTTTTTTTTTTAAATGAAGTTAGGTAATCCCTTAACAATTTTTCCAGTTTTAAAAAAGCGTTTTGTGGCTATTATTTTCATTTTCTCCTTAACAGTTAGTCAATAGGTACCTATTTTGAAAGAAAAAATTGGATGTTTTTCAAAATTGAAAAATTTTTACTTATTAAATCTTCTAAAAGTAGAGAAAATTTGTATCTGCGTACCTAGAATAATTGAGTGAATATGTTATTTTCATTTCGGTCTTTTCCAAAATTGATTTTATGGTAGCTTTTTAAATCGATCTTCAAACCCATTTTTTCCTGCTCAAAAAAAAATTTTATCAAATAAAATACCATCGCTTTCAAAAATTTTCGATTCAAATTTAATTTTTCGACTAAAAATGCAATTTTTCCATTACGCCTCTATTTTCATCACATTCGGTTCAGCCCTGAATTAGATCTTTTCATTACAAAATTCTACGTAGACCTTGAAATTTAAATTTAAATATGTCCAAATTGTCAAATTAGGTGCTTTTAGGAATTTAGGATGCTATAATTCAAACAGCTAAATTGTGTTTTTTTTGGGACACCATGTCCAAACTAGTCCAAACTGCTGTATTCGAGATTTTTGAGAAACTTTGTCCATTATATGTCCCTCCAAACTCCAAATGGCCAAATCAAGGTTTTTTTTTTTTGGGGGGGGGGGGGGGGATGATGTCGTGTCCAAATTTACAAAATGGGAATTGGGATAATCCGAGAGTCGTTCAAATCAGTGTTGTGAGAACCGAATTATTTGGTTTCCGTTCGGTTCTGTTCCGAAAGAAAATGCTGTTCTCTGTTTCGGTTCTTGGGTTTCGTTCTTGACATTTTCGTTCCTGTTTTTGGTTTCGGTTCTGTTCTTGTTGTTTTTAGGATCTTTGTTTCGGTTCTGTTTCGGTTCTCCACTTTTTTTGGTTCTTGGTTTCTGTTCCCGAACCGTTCTTTTTGGTTCTGTTCTTTTCGTTTTTCAAATTTTTTTTCACAAATTCAATTTACCATTTGTTTAGTTGATTTTTAAAATTTGTATTTTGTACTGTCGCCAAAATTTAATAAAGATTATAAAAATATAAGAATAATGATGAATGAATGTGGTAAGTGCGATCACAAAATAGAGGTAAACGTAACATTTTTCAAAAAAAACTTCAAAACCTTAAAACCTGAAATTGAAATTTTAATTTGTTTTAAAAATTGAAAAAATTTTGTCATACCACATACCACCAACGGGGGTCGAAACAACAGCTCATCAATTGATGACTTTCTTGAATGAATTTTGATGGGTCCCATTCCCAACGAAAAATGTTGCAAAAAGAGGTGAAAAAAAAAATAGAATTTTGAATTTTTTTCAAAAGCGCCAAAAAAAGTTTCCATTTTTCATATATAGTTCAGGCAAATGAGAAATAAGAGAAAAAATTACCAAACTCCGAAAAAATTCACCCCCGATTTTTTTTTTCGTGAAAACTGTTCATAATGGTCCATTAAACATCATACTAAAATGTCCCCAAAGTTGTCCGCAACTCCCAGGAGAGGGGTAAATGCTTGCTGAAAACCGGGTTTTCCTGAATATCTCCTCAAATAACAAAGCCTCAAAATTGATAAATGATTATGAATTTATGAATAATTATGTTCTACGTGTAATTTCCTATCCGAAAAGTTCATTTTTTTCAAAATCCCTAATTTCTTTGACCAAAAATTAAGAGTGAAACCCCTCTATTTTTCAAGTATTTCCAGTATTTTTCGAAATAATCGAAATTGCGAAGTTGAAGATACCTACCCATGATGTCAGCTACCAAGGGGTGAGATAGTCGCTGAGGTCTGAGGTCCACGAATAGCCGTGCTGGAGGGGAGGGATTTACCTATTCGAAAAAACGTCTAATTAATCGAGCTTATGAAAAGAATAGATGATTGAAACAAAGTGTTAATAATTATGGGTGATACAGAACATTTTTTCGCATCATACGGATTCAAAATTGCATAGGTAATCAGTCGTAATTTCGATAATTTAAAAAAATACTGGAAATATTTGAAAAATAGGTGTTTTTCACCCATATTGCATTTTTTTGGAGGCTTCAGTATTTCTTCGCGTCATAATTAGAAAAGAACTGAAAAGAACAGAAAAGAACAGAATTTTTTTCGGTTCCCGTTCTGTTCCCGGTGTTCTCACACGATGGTTTTTTTGTTCCTGCTCAGAACCTAAAGAACAAAACTTTTGGTTCCCAGTTTTCGGTTCTGATTTCGTTCTTTCATTTTTAGGTTTCGGTTTTTGTTCGGATTTCGTTCATCCTAAAAATAGCGTTAATTTCGTTTTTGGTTCCCGTTTCCGTTCCCGTTCTTTTTCGTTCTCACAACACTGGTTCAAATTGATTATTACTTTTTTAGAATTAGATTTAGAACACAATAATTTTTACGTTAAAAATTAAATAAATTAAAAATATCAGTTTGTGTAATTAGGATAATCACCGCTAGGTATCAGTCACTTCGCGTGGATTCAGCCAGTTGATAGGTGTTTGTCCGTGCTTTACAAATATTGATAAATCGACTGATAACCAGAAAAATTTCACCTTTTCGCGGTAATTCAAATTCAAAATTCTTTTCAAAAAATTGACGAAAAAATCTTCTTGTGTCCGTTTTATTGTTTCCCTAGACTTAGAGTCTCAGCCTGGAAACTAAAATGTACGAAAACGTATCTGTGTTGAAAGATCAATGCTCATTTGAAAATCCATCGTGAATGAAAATATCACATTTGAACTAAACTCAAAAATTGGTTCTTATTTCATTGATTTCAGAATGCAAAATTGTTCCTTTGAACAAATTGGAGAAGAATTGAAAGGTTTCTTGGAATATTTTTATTTCTTCCTTGTAAAGTAGTTTTTAATAATCAATTAATCATACCTATCTACGTTTCAATTTCACATATAGTTTTCTCCGAAGTTGAAAGATGAGGATTACCAGGGTTTATGCTATTCCAGCTAAAGAAACTCATCTGAACTGGAAAAAAAAACTAATATTAAGTACATGAAGTGAAATTAAATACACCGAAAACAACTGAAAAGGTAAAGCTCTCTATAATGGTATTACTTTCTTGCAGCATTTTTGAAATTTACTTATACTTATTCAAATTTAATCTTGTCTAAAGCAGGAAAATGCAGCCAACTCTTCAAGAACTAGAACAAGTCAAACCTTCAATGATTTACACGATTGACTGAAGCACTGCTGTCAAAATATTACAAATTTGTTACCATTAAAAAGCAGAGTGCTTCTTTTGACTGATAACAAAAGTTGAGAAAAGTAAATAAATAAATAAATGATAATTTATTTCCCATTACAAAAATTACCAATAATATTAATCCAAGATATTTTATTGTTTAGAACTTGAACTTCAAGAGTTGGTGAAAAAAAAGGAAATGCTTGAATAAAGTCTCTCTGAACACTGCATGGATCTGAAACTACGTAAACGTGATACAATGACCCAGGGATTTTCAGAGATGGATTCGTTTTTAAATTTTTTAATTTCATTTCGGCCAGTAGAAAAAATACTTCGGAGGTAAATTATTTTTTTATGAATATGGCCACAATTTCATTGTTCACGATTTTAACAAACATCTAAACATGTTTTTAGAGATGATTTTACTCAAGAAAATAGCTATTTTGATAAACGATTCATAATACAGCTAAGCTCGCAAATATTCTACGCTCTAGTTTGTGTAAGATGATGAGGAATATTTTTAGAAAATAGCAACTCTCAGTGTCACCATAAACCTTACACAGATTAACATTTGTTCTGAGCAAAATTTAGATACTTTGTGGTAAGTAAATAGATGAAAAAAAAAGTTCAAATCATGTGACTTCATTAATTTTGGTATTCTCTGGTCAGGTTGGACGACAGGAAATTAACTCGTTTGAAGAAAGAACGTGTTCAATAATTTTTCAAAAATATAAATGAAAAAATCTTCAACATCTTCGGGACGAAGTCCAGATCGCAAAATAGAAATTATTCGACGTATTAAGTGAGGTACGCGATCAACTTGGGTAATTAATACCAATGTAAGTACTGATTAAAGTATAATTCGAATTATTTTTAGAATAATCAAGTACCACATGCATGGGATCTCAAGAAAAAACTTTCAATATGGTTTCTGAGTGCCAAAAGTAATGCACGGTTACCAAAGTAATCTCTCTTCGCAACGAATCAATTTAATCATGAACATATATCTGATTTCAACTGTCGATTGCTGTAACAAAGACGATGAAGAAAAATTTGTCGCCAATTTTTTCGATTTCGATAGCCAAACGGTAACTATAATAATATACCAATATTGACTGATCTATGTTACATTTGAGTTTTTATCAGAACTCAAAGTTACGAGGCATGTTAGTCACTCATGACAAACGGACCGATAAATATGCTTATCAAATGCCACAATATTATTCAACCAACACAAAACAAGTGGAGCTTTTTATTCAACAAAGAAAACTCTGAGAAATAATTCATCTGGCTAATTGGTTGTCGCAAAATTTAGCCAACGAATTGATGGAATTTATAATTTAAAAACAGTTTGAATTGTAAGCAGTTTTGAACCATGCTCGGTCGATGTAAGTAATGAAAACCCACCTACGACGATTAAATATTTTATTTTCCAATTACACTCGCGGTTTGATGAAAAACAAGCAATGGAATTTTGCATTATTTTTGAGCTGTATGAAGAAAACACTTTTTTTTTCTAATTACTTATTTCCTGATTTTTATTTTTTAATTGATGCGAAACGAATATTTTTATAGGTTTTTTGAAATCAACAAATGGCATAGCTTCCCTTTTGAATGTTTATTTTGGAACGGATGAAAAAAAATTAAATTAGCCCTCCATTAAACCTGGTAAGTATGTCGGATTAGAGATCCCTTTCAATGCTTATCGCATAATTCCAAACCCTCTTGTATTTCGGCACCATCTCGAGATAAGTGCGAGCAATCTCGTTCAGTATGCTCATATTTATGCAATCTCTCAATTTCCGTTCACTTTTCGTCTTATCACAGTGATTATGGACTTAGAAAAATTTCTACAACTTAAAGTAATTGTAAATTTCATAAACAAGTAATAAGTATTGTTGAGATGCAAATAATACACTTCCTAGTGCTAAATAACTATCAAACCTTCAGAAATCGGTATACAATTTACAAAATTGCAATTTGCAAGTGATTGCTTTTCACTCACTTCACTTATTATACTTGTTTCAAAAAAAGTTAATGAAAACAATAAACTTTAAACTGTTTAGAACAACATTTGGGGCAATTGCAATTATAAATTTGGATGAATATTCTTGATAAGTACAGCTAAAATACGTTAGGTGAGTGAGTGATAGCAGACTCTCAGAGTCTAATGTAAGTTTTGTGTATTCCGATGGTCAAGGTGTTAAGGTTTCAAGTTTTGATAAATTCGCTCCAGGAATTAAATTATTTCTTCTCAACTTTATAAAGATTACATTTTTAATTACTTCAAATATTTATTAATGCAAGTTTTTTGTTCATAAATTACCTAATAGTTGAACTTGAAATTGAAATAATTTAGTAAATTTTTCTAAGTCCGTAATCAGTGATAAGATAAAAAGATTCTTAGGTGATTCATTTTAGCGTTCGTTCAGTGGTGGTGCCGAAATACAAGAGGGTTTGGAATTATGCATCTTGCTCAGTATAGGTTTTTCAGTTTGGAATTTGGAAAATTAAATTGCAAATTGCAAAAAAAATCAATATTGAAATGAAAGTTAATTAGAAATTGAGAGAAAATTAATTTTATGCTTAACATGTTTACGAAATTTTATCGGAGTATCTAAAATTTGATATGATAACATTACGATACCGAGTAATTGGGAATTTAATATCAAAAGTATGAATATGCGCGTTTTATGAGTCATTTCTGGCGATTAATTGCCAATTAATGATAGAGAAATATTCTCAGCATAATTTTTTTCTCATATTATTTTTGGTAGTAATACTCATAGCTTATCAACGATTTTTCTGGTATGTAACAATGTAGCTAATAGGTACTGTCCAATAATTACATTTAATATTTTTCTTTTTTTTTAAGATCAAAATGAATTTTTAAACCAATTGAAAAAAAAATTGTTTAAAAATGTATCAAAATATTCTTTTGAATATTAAAAAAAATAATATTGAATTATTATAAGCACAAGTAAATCACACATATGTTCGATTACCTACTCTTACAATTCAAGAATCATAGCGGTTTTCCTTGTGCTGTTTACAACTTTTTCTTGTACATAAACTACAATCGCGTTCTACTCGTGCTAAGTTCAATGTTCACAAATTCGATCTTTATATTTTCCATTTCCTCTAAAAATCCCGTTAAATTTCTTTTATTTAATTTCTATTTGGATCGAGTCATACGGAAATTATTATTCATCGAGAGTTGGTTGATTAATGAAACGCTTTGTATCCTTAATTCAATGTTTACGTCATGAAAGAAATACCAACAAAGCTGTTTTTTGAGGCAATCTTTTATGAATTTATTTTTGTACACGTGTATAATCGTTTTGTATGTGAAGCTTTATTATGTATTATGTCACTTAAGCAAATATTAATTTAATATCATTCGAGTATTTCTTTGTGATATAGTAAATCAGTGAACTAAATCATATCTATTCGTGTCACCGTTGTATTTCTCTTGTGAACTGCTTGATCAACCTTTCCTGAACTTTGTACTGACATCGCGTCGAAAAAAATAAATACATATTAAAATTGAAGTATTGATTATATGTGATATTTATTTAGAGCCTTAAATTTCCTTCTGAAAAGGAAAAATGACTGTGTACAAAATAATACATTTCTTAAACTCAAATGAATATTTCAACATAAATAAGTAAATTCAGAAAGTTGACAAATAGGAGGATACTTCGATTGTAACTCTCGGATAGAAAACTTTCCGGGTAGGTACTTAAAATTAAATGTTCTGGTGTAAGAAAAAGCAAATGGAAGTTAATCTTTTACTACATACTTATCTAAATAAGTACATATAAAAATATAACAAGCAGGTGAATAATAAGGATCATATGTAAGGATTAAATTTATCTGTACTTACTTACCTGTTGAAAATGAAATGTTCAAATGTTAACCCTCAATGAACCCCAAAAGTACGGCGATCCCTCAAAGCGATTTGAAGAGTCCCCCTCCCAAGTTGACATCACACCTGTCCTTTGCATTTTCGCTTCTTTCACCATCACCATAGTTGAAATGGTTTCTAGAAAGAGAAGTGACGCATGACGGAAGGAATTTAAAAAAATATATTTTTGTTTTTTTTTCTGAATTCGTTTAAAAATTGAGTGAAAAATCTGAAAAATTGGTTCGAAATACGAATTTTGTTCCCCAAGTGCCCCAAAAATTTTCCAAATTTGCTGGAAAATGCTTCTATTAGATATAAATTCTGTTGAAAGCCTGTACTAGGATTTCGACGAAAAAATCAATTTGCTGACTGTATCATGTCAAAAAAGGGCCTCAAATTTAAAAATTTGAAGATCATAATTTCGAGATTTAATTTCGACTTGATTTTAAGAACCAAAATTCAACCTGAAGAGGAGTACGCGAGACGGTTTAAATAATTACAAAAATCGATACAGCAAAAATTAAGAATTATCAAAATTCACCCCAGTGGGGCATAGTAGAAATTTGAAAACAACCAAATTCAAGTGAAGGGTAGCATTTAAAAAAATTCAACCTGAACTAGTACGGATAATTATAGCGTTAAAAAAGCTATTAAAAGCGAAAAAAAATCCCGGAAACGGGAAAGTTCGTATATAAGCTTTGTAAAGGGTGTATTTCAACATACCCGACTTTCCCTAAAATCAGGGAATATTTTGTCCCCCTTTTTGGGGGGTGAGGGGGTTCAAATTTTGGTTTTTCAGCTATAACTTTTGAAATTAAGCCCCTACGAAAAAAAATTGTAGATAATTCAAAAACAAATAATTTTTTTATTTACCATTTTTTCCTGGGATGTCACGGGAGGGAGCTAGGGGGTAGGGGCTTCAGAAAAAAATCAATTTTGGAAATTTTCCATTATCAGAAAAATCACAAAAAATCGGGTTAATCGACTTTTAGGAGGGGCTCTTTTGCATACCTAGTACATCCTATTACTATGTAGAATAAGAAAAATGAACAACTGACCCCTCATCTCAAAGTAGGGGTGGGAGGACCCCTGTAGAAAAAGTTGCATCCCCCCGCCTGGAATATCTCAGCTACAGTGAAAAATTCGAAAAATTGGTTCAAACAAACGTTGTAGAGCATTAAAAGACAAACATTTTCCTTTTTTTGCATTTTTTCTGCGTGTTCTTAGGGCCGAGCTATTGCAAAAAGAAAAAAGATCGGCGCGAGGTTCGAAAATTTTTCAACAACTCAATAAATTACACGTGTGTAGGCCTGGTATAAAATCTAGCTAACCAATAGCGTAACAAGTGGGTTTCTGGAGTTTTCGTGGTCGCTAAACTCGATTTTTATTATCATCTAACCCCTGGACCCAAATTGGGCCTCAAAAGAGGGGGTTTAAAATTTTTTGAGAAATTTTCGAACGCTGCGTCGATCTTTTTTCTTTTTACAATAGCTCGGCCCCAAGACCACGTAGAAAAAATGCAAAAAAAGGAAAATGTTCGTCTTTTAACGCTCTACAACGTTGGTTTGAACCAATTTTTCGAATTTTTCACTGTAGCTGAGATATTCCAGGCGAGGGGGGGGGTGCAACTTTTTCTACAGGGGGTCCTCCCACCCCTACTTTGAGATGAGGGATCAGTTGTTCATTTTTCTTATTCTACATAGTAATAGGATGTACTATGCAAAAGAGCCGCTCCTAAAAGTCGATTAACCCGATTTTTGGTGATTTTTTCTGATAATTTTTTTCTGAAGCCCCTAGCTCCCACCCGTGACGTCCCAGGAAAAAATGGTAAATAAAAAAATTATTTGTTTTTGAATTATCTACAATTTTTTTTCGTAGGGGCGTAATTTCAAAAGTTATAACCGAAAAATCAAAATTTGAACCCCCCCCCCCAGGGGGACAAAATATTCCCCGATTTTAGGGAAAGTCGGGTATGTTGAAATACACCCTCTACAAAGCTTATATACGAGCTTTCCCGTTTCCGGGAATTTTTTTGGGTCAAAACCTAAAATGACCGTACTAAAGGGGGATGTAGGAGAAATTTAAAATCACTTAACTTCTCTGGAGGAGACACATGTAGAAAAAATTTTTAAATCATCAAAATTCAGCCTGAAAGGAGTACAGCAGAAATTTTTCATCACTAAAATTTGGCTCGAAGGGAAAGGGGTCAACAGAGAACTGTAATAACAGAGATTCAGTTTGAAAATACACAGGGGATCCTAGAGGAATTTGATATAGCCAAAATTCAACCTGGAGGAAGGTACAAAAGAAATTCGAAATAACAAAAATTCAGCCCGGAGGAAAATCAAAACAGAAATTTGAAATTGATAGAATTCATGGATAGGTACGTATGCCTTGCGGTAAATAGGTAAATCTGCATTGGTACCTAGCTACCTACCTATATTATTCGAGTTGAGATAAAATCAATAACCTTCATTTCGTGTGTCTGTAATTTGTATCTGTACACATTTATAACGGTTAATGTACGTTTAGTTTACAGAGTACTTCGCTACCTACCTAAGTATGAACGAACAGGAAATGAAACGTCTAGAAGCTGATTAGGTACTGGTTTTATACATTGCATGATTCATACTTCACGCAAGATTGAATGAACTGAGAAAACTGATGATTAATTCAGTCTGCGAATTGATAAAAAACGATGAATAAAAGATTTTCAAAATAAATACTTATTCATGTAAGTAGGTAACCAATGTAGGTAATCGTCTAATTTTCTCAAGAACGAATCCAGATAAATTTTAGCATAATTACCTATATGTAATCCCTTCAGAAGATCTATGATCCCAGTGACGTATGCAAGGAAGGCGAAGGGGCATTGCCTCCTCATGAAGTCATAAATAACAATTTTTTGTATTTTCAACAAGATTTTCGCCCTCGCTTCGCTCAATCAATAAATACGCACGTATGTCTCATTTTACGTAAAATAACTTTACATTTTGAGAATTTTTGCAAAAAAATTCGTTATTTTTCGATTTTTTGATATGACTCTTATAGTCATCTACAAGTCTTGCCCCCTCCATGAGAAAATCCTACCACTTTTCATATAAATTTTGCAGATTGAAGGTACTCTACCTAAAAATAATAATTATTCAAAATAGGTACCTACAGTAGAAATCGCAGAGTTAAGTCTAGCCTAAGTAGGTTGATAAGTTTAAATTTTAAAATGATAAGCCCAAAAAATAAGTTTTTCAAGGTACCACATGTACCCATGGGATAGATAGATATACCGATTACCTAATACCTACATATGCACCTAGCAGGATACCTCATATCATTTCAAGCCAAACACAGGTGTTTCATTACATAATTACTCTGACAGTGACTATGCTATCACGTTGCAAAGCATTGTTTCAAACGTACCACAGTATTCTGTAAACTCCACCCCACTGCTTTTTCAATGTTTATTTTTAGTACCTATAATATCACTAAACTCATTATTGAAGTAGATTCGTTCACAGGCTAATAGTGTAGGTAATGTTGTTTTTTTACAGATACTCTATCTAGTTATGTAGAATTTTAAGCAGGTAGATGTACCTACTTTTTAAAATAGGTATTGAAAAGTAGTGTATTTTTATTCGCATTCAGAAGAAGTAGGTAGGTATAGCTGTGAATAACAATAAAACAATGAATATTTTGCCTCGACTGCAAATTGCAAACATTTTAACTCTGTAGCTTAGCTACTACGCAACTCATTGATCTTGTTTACTTAAGTATGATTTGTATAGGTAAGTCAGCTTAGGAATTTCATTTTGTAAAAATAAAAAAATCAATTGTGTTGCTCTCGTTCGTTATATTATGTATTACCAGCTCCTAATTGTTTTTGCCAAAAATGGGATTTGGACGATCCAAGTCTTAATTAATTTCTAGTACCTAAGTAAGTATAATTTTTTTTTGATTTCGTTAATTTCAATTTTTTTCAAAATTGTATCCAATCTTAAATGTTTTTCAACAGTAATTTTTTTTAATTTCTTCTACTTATTGAATTGGAAGAAATTTTGAAAAATATAAAATTCAAAGTTGGAAAAATTTTAAGAATATTTCAATTGAAAAAATTTTTTGTTTGAAAATTTAAAAATGAATTAGAAAAAATTTTCGAGTTGGAAGAAAACTTCAAGAAGTACAAAATTGTAGAGTCATTTATTACAACGGTTTAATTCTTCGCCGGGAAAATGATAAATTTTCAGTTGGAAAAGGTTGGAGAAATGACGAATTTTCCCAATTAACAAGTGAAAATTTTGTTGATTTCCGACTTTTAAAATAGGTAACCATTTCATTTATTTATTTTTCATTTAAAAAATAAATACCAATCGTCCCAACTGACATTTTTACTCATCACTTGGGAGAACGACCAATTTTGAGTTGGAAAAATAACCAATTTTGATTTGGGAAAATTACCTATTTTGAATTGGGAAAATTACCAATTTTGAGACGGGAAATTTACCATTTTCGAGTTGGGGAAATTATCGATTTTGAGTTGGAACAAGTGAAAATTCTGTTGATTTCCAACTTTTAAAATAACCATTTTATTCATTATTTTTCATCAAAAAAATTAATCCCAACTGTTCAATTTTCCCAACTGATGTCAATTTTCCCAACTCACGAGTAAAAAATTTCCTCAGGGAGGAAGTTCCCCCTCCCCCTATCGGTACGTCACTGAGGGGAACCTAAACTAAGGAGTCCCGTTAGGATAAGTGGAAAAAACTCTATTCTTATTTAAAACTTTTATTGCGAAGCGCCTTTCGAGAGGACAAAATCTCATCATGAGGCATGAACACGAAGAAATTTTTAAAAAATTTAGAATTGAAGAAATTGAAAAAAATCAGAGTAGAAAAAAATTTGAACATGGAATAAATTTGGACTTAGATCGTCGAAATTTCTTTTTTGGCAAAAAAAATAATTAGGAGCTAGTCATATCTATAGATATACTTTTGTACGTACCTACTAGCTAGACTTAATCTAAACTTCTGAAGCTGAAAAAAATACAATGTCTCTTAATTACCTACAGCGTGTAAATTCATTTAAAAATATAATTAGCATAATGGGTCAAAATTTTCCATACATCCCATTGCTAAAAATTTGTTCGAGTTCCACTGGCGACAACTGCGTAATTTATTATTTTTCCCACATAAATACCTATACCTATCAATGTTGGTATAGATATTCTAGCAGGAAAAAAATCTCACGCCCGTTTCAAATGAAAATAAATAGGTACCTACCTATTTATGTTTATGGTTCGATAGATTTTTCCAGGGCAAGCACATAAAAATATTTCTCTGTTTCGTGTTATCTTTTCGAAAAATTATTCTATCGGCTTTCGATGCATTTATGTCATTATCTGGTTTACAATAATCAAAATGAAATAAAAACTATACTACGTTAAAATTTTATGTTTTTTTATTGATAAGGAATGAGTCAACTAGTTTTCACCAAGTATGTGTTTCAGAATATACGATCTACATTCTACAAATTGTATGACTCCGACGTGAGTTTAAAGTTTATTACTTATGGTTATCATTTTCTGGTGTAACTAATTATGGAAAATCTGCATAGTTTGTACCAGTTGCAATAATAGCGTAGGTAATTAACCCAACATTGCTCACATACGGTCAAAATTGACCATTGCTCGCATCGGGTCATTTTGACCAATCTTGACAGCTTGACGAAAATACCTTGGTTGCTTGCATTACTGTCATTTTTAACCAAAATTCATACGATTTCTCGCATCGTGGTCATGTTAATCATACGATAATGTCAATTTGGCAAAAATTACCAGGAAATTTGGTGAATTTTTTTTCGTGGTCAAAATGACCGGTATGCGAGCAATGGCTTAATAGTACATGTGAGCAAGGGCGGGTTAACCCGTTATTGAACATGAGTATTTCATGTACGATTGTATAAGTATACCTATTATGAAAAATGCAGGTATTGTGTTTGGGCATGGGTAGGGGTAGAAACCACGTACATACATATCAACTGTATTTACTAGAGGCATATTGGAAGGCGAGTCAGAAAAAGTAGTGAAAATTTTAGATTTATGCTCTACAATTTATGTTCTATTCATTTTGTTCGTAGGACCCTTTCTTTCGCCAGAAAATCGATTTTTTGTAATGAACCGCATTTTTAACATTTCCCATTTGCAACAATGGGAATACTTATCAAAGGGAGAGAAATCGACAATTTTCTTTCCAAGTAATTGATTCTAATTGCAGGTGTTTCTGACCTACTTTTTAGTGCAGATTTCGAATATGATTTCAGTTTTACCCCATCGTATCAGGATTTTTTATAATTGGGATTTTTTGTTGAAAATTTATTTTACATTTTTTAATGAAAAAGGGCCAAACGAAAAAAATTAATAGAACATGAATTGTAGAGCGTAAAATTCCCTTTCAGTAAAGTCCAATCAGTTTTTTCTTAGATGGATAAGTTTTTGAGATATCTTCAATTTCAAAAAAAAAGTTGAACTTTGAACTTTGAATAAAATATCTCGGAAGCTAAGCCTTCTAAGAAAAAACTAGTCGGACTACACAGAAAGAAAATTTTAAGCTCTACAATTTATGTTCCATTCATTTTTTTCGTAGAACCTTTTCTTTTTCCAGAAAATCGACTTTAAGTGTCAAAAGTTATGAAAAAAAAAGTAGAAAGACTGTTCAACAAAAAATTCAAATTGTGAAAAATCCTTGGGTGATGGAATTTTTTCACTATTTTTCTCATGATCAGCGCGAAAAATGCTATAAAAATCACCCATTTAACTTCAAACAGCATTTTCCATGTCGGCCTGTCTTATGTGAACACCCCAAAAAATCAAGAAAAATCAGAATTTTTTTCTCTTCAATCATAATACCGGGTGCTCGATTAATTCTGGTTCCCCCGATACTTTTTATGTCAAAAATCGTAAGTTGGCATTACTCCAAATCGAACGAAGTATTGCCAACTTACGATTTTTGACATCAGAAGTATCGGGGGGGGGGGAAGCGCCAAAATTAATCGAGCACCCGGTACGACTACCTGTCCACAAAAAAGCGCACAAAACAATTTGAAAAAAATTTCAAAAAGTTTATAAAATTTTAAAAATTTGAGTTCCCGTTAGGAGAAGGAGGATAAAATAGATCAAAAAATATTAAATTTTTATCACTTTCTTAGGTCATTTCAAAGCTACTTTTTGCACAGGTTCTTCAAAATTCGAAGAAAATAAAAAATCGATGCATCGTACTTGTGAACAGTTGGGAATGATCATTTTGCAATTTATTTTTCGATCTGAGTTAGAAACTTGAATCTGGGCCTGAAAAGACCTGATGAAAATTGCATACCTCTACTTTACTTCTACTCACTCTTGAAATGACGAGGTATGCAAAAAAAATTATTTTTAATTTTGTATGGATATTTTTATTCAAAAATAAATACCATTAGCATCCGTTTTTTTCATCTCCCTTCAATTTTTTCAGGAGTCCTGGAAAATGAAAATAATTATCATTTTTCACGGTTTATAAATAGGTACCTATTCAGGTACCTGTTCAGTGAAAAATCAGAAAAAAATCCCCAGAAAATCTTTCCAGAAACAATGTCGGTAAGTATGAATACCAAATTTATAAAAATCATCGGCAATAATTTTCTATCATCACTTTCCGTCCAGGCCATTTTTTCGTCACATTCATACTAAATAACATCGTTCCAGAAAATTTTTTTCAACTTTAAAAATTTTTTTTGTCAAACTTTAAAAAACGTGAAAAATATATTATTTTTTGAGAACTTCAGAAAAATGCAAGTAGGTAAATAAGACAAAAACGTACCAATAACATTTTTGGGTAAAAACATTGACATTGAAGGCGTTTTGGAGAAGAATTTTAATATTTTTTCTAATTTTTTGAATTTTTTGAATGTGGTCAGATTTTAAAGCTGAGGAGGAGTGCGGTAAAGGTATAATTAAAAGGGATGACTTTTTTACCAGACCGTTTTAAAATCTAAATACATGGAAATTGCCCCGCTCCTCCTCTTCAGCGTTTGAAAAAAAAATGCAAAACGGATCACCTCTACTGAAAAAAACACATTTTTGACCAACATTTTCGATTTTTAAAATATTAAAGTCAGATTTGAGGAGCAATGAATGGGATCAAATGGGAAGAAGGCGAAATCTTTTACCAGATCTTTTCGAGGTTTAGACACGTAACTTTTTGACTATAGGTATCCCCTTTTTGGTTAAACTTTCGAAAAATAGTACCAAACGATCCATTTTAGTAGTCCTAGTACCATAAACGCACCCAGGGGGAGGGGGCAAGGGGTTCGACCTCCCCCCCGCTCGGACAGAAGATTTTTTTATTACAAAAATGTGAAAAAAGTGATTTTTTTTGCTCTTGAAACATGATTTTTCAAAAAAAATCGCCCTCGCTTCGCTCGAGCAGTATTTTAATCCATCTATTTTAAAAATTGATGATTTTTCACTGATCTTTCGGTCAAAAATCACTGATTTCTCAATCAATTCTCAGTTTTCCAGAAAAATGAGTAATTTTGACTACAAGTTACTGAATTTTTTCTTCGAAAGTCCACTCCCCCCCCATTTTTCCGGATTCTGAACCCCTCCCTTAAATAATTTCTGGGTGCGCTTATGCCTAGTACCTATATTTCTTAATACTTACTTAGGTACCTATTATTATACGAGATGTACCAACTTACCTATTTGTGCCAACAAAGATCGTATCACAACTTCATCGTTGGACGTTCATGCACAAATCAAATGGAAAAATACGATACTTAAATTGATAAGATTCGTGAAAATTACTCACACCTTATTTATTTTCAAATCAAATACCAATGAGCCATACATTTAATCGCAATAATTCTCGAATTGTACTTTGTTCTGTCCCTTCTACACAATCTCAACAAGTCACTCGCTGATACGGGTACCTATATAATAATTTCTTTCAAATTTTTATCAAAAAGGAATGCAGGATATTATTATTAATCTCAATATAAATTTTGAAAAAGCTATACTAATACCTAGGACAATATAACAAAGAAAAAATACTTCAAAAATCATTTCTCATCACGGAACTGTTTACTACAGTTCATAACACACAAACACAAATCCCCTTCTTCGGTGCCAGTACCAATTTAGAAAAACTAGTGATTCCTACCATTATACGTACAAGGTGAGGGTATCAAATAAACAAGATGAGTCATTAAAGTCTAACACCATTGTACTATACTTATACTGCGACTATTTGATTCCATCTATTCTATATAATTACATTACCTATATCATAATTTTCCTCGTTCATCAACTATCGTGTTAATTTAATATCTGTTCATTCATGTTCCTGAATTTATAGCAAACTAAAAAAAAATAAATCAAAAAGACATAGCGATAAGAGCAGCAATGAAATTACTCATTTTATCGATTTATCGAATCAATTACCCCGAAAAAAAACAACAAGATATGAAAAATTTTAAATTTTATTACAGGAATGAGATTAATAATACCATTTTCGATATAGAAGAAATATGTAATATACACAAAACCGCGAATAAGTAAACATCACAATATTATACTTATTAAAATATTACAAAGTAATTAAAATCATATGGAAATCATCGACTTTATCTCACGTAGGTTAAATTCGAAGACATAAATGGCAATATTAACATTTTAGATTTGTGCAACTGATATTTGAATAATATTTTAATGACGATAAGAGGTAATATCGAATTCAGAAGAAATTCTCGTTACATAAAAATTGAAAATGATAAATTTAGCCACGTATATAATCGAAAATATCTCATTTAACAATTCGAAACACCTTGTAAAATACAGGTAACGATCTTAAAACGAAACACATTTTCAATAGAATTTCTGTACATAAAAATAATTACGAGACATAACTCGATTGTTATACTAATAATGATGACACGATACGCTTACATATATTAAAACGTCGACGCTAACTCAGCTCAAGTAAAAAATACGTAACGTCCGATAAAAATAAAAATAATTTAAAAAAATAAAAATATTACCATCACTTAAATACGACTAGGTTGGTCGGATTTCCACACATTATCACGACAATATTCAAGTTTATCACAAATAACAGCGGTCTGGTTACCGCGACACCAAAATGACTCTCCTCTGGTACATTCCTCGAACTGTATCAATTCGGATTTATATGGGCACATTTTCAATTTGGAACAATAATACCAGCTAGGAATACCCAGAGCTATCCCTTCGATCTGACGTCCCAACGTGAGCACTGCCATATCGCAAAACTGGCGACTTTTTTGGCTAACGTACGAGCAAACTTTATCCAATTTGAGAAATTCGGCGTTCATTACGTAAGGATCGGCCAGTACTCCTTGCAACGATCCTAAGGCCGCCTCGCACGAACGACACTTTTGTACTGCGTCGGAAGTCGAGAACGCCGGGCAGATTTTAGCCAGTTGGCATAATTCGCGAGGAGTAACGTCTTTCTTGAGTAATTCGATGAATTTCGGAACGTATTTCACCACCAAAGAGGAACAATTCTGCTGTAATTCTTTATCGGTCAGGTGATCGCAATATTTAGTCAACAGCTCTTCTAATTCTTCTTCGGTCGTGTTCGAGGTGAGCTTATTTTCGTACAATTTCACGAATAATTCGCAAACATCGCACGACGGTTTGGCCACCGTGTTCGAGATGATGTCGTTGGGTAATGCTTCGATATCGTTGGTTTCGATATCGCCTCCGAGGACGATGTCGTATTTCGGATATTGATTGCAGTATTTCAAATAGGTGCAGGTTTCTTCGGCGGTGAATTCGGCCATCATCATGTCGACGATTTCGCTCGAATGTTCGAGTTGCATTTGAACGGCGGTGATGGTCAAGTTGCTCGGAACCGATTTGATCATTTGTTTTAGGCCTCTGTAGACAGACAACAGATTACCTCGATCGAGCGAACTGATCAGCGTGTTCGTAGATTGAATGCAAGATTGGCATTGGTCGGGGATGGCGGTGAAGGTTGGGCATAATTTCAACACCGGACAGACCAACGAAGGATCGATTTCTTCGGCCAAGACGGCGATAACCAGAGCTGAATATTGGCTGACGAAGTCGTTACATTGCTGCAGATCAGCTTTCGGTACGATATTGCAAACTTTCTTGATAGTATCTTCGACCTGTTGCTCGGTTTTCGGGTCTTCGAGTTCGGTTTGAATGAGATGAAGGGCGTTCTGGCATAACGGGCAGAAGGCGAATTTATTAACCAAACGTGCATCCGGGCAGAGATCGATGGTAGAGCAGATGACACCAGGGTCGGTTTCCTGGGCTAACAGATCGATCAGCAGTTTCGAGTACTGTTCGACGAATTTATCGCATTTGGCCACATCCGTGCTTGAAACCAATTTGCAAACTTTTTCCAACGCTTTCTCGACATCTTTCTCAACCTTCGGGTTTTCAATTTCGTGTTGAACGATGTGAACGATGTATTTACAAAAACGACATTCCGTAGCGCTGCTCAAGCTGACCGCCGTTTGGGGTAAGATTTCAGCCTGGGTGTTGATAATGGGCGTAAATCTGTCTTGAATAAGATTCAGGTTGATATCGCTGACTAAATTATTTCTAGGGCAGAGGTCAACTTCGGCGCAGATTTTCGGAGGGTCTACTTCTTTGGTCAAAAAGTTGTAAATAATTTGGAAGTTTTGGTCGACCAATTCGGTGCATTCTTTTTCAAATTTGCCAGTTTGTTTGCAAATTCCGCGCAGAACTTGTAAAAATTCATCTTCGGTGGTATTGGCGACCAGTACGTCTCTGAAATGGGTAACCAGCTGCTTGCAAAGATCGCAAGGTAAATCGTCTGATTTTTGGTTCAGCATGAGATCAGCTTTTTCAATCATATTGAAGTCTTCGGGTTGTGGATGGAAATGGAACTTGTAAGCGCACATTCCAGATAAATGGCACGCATTCCACGGTTGAAGATCCAATAAATATTGGTACAAATCGTCGAAATATTTCGCTACGAGCGTCGCACACGAATCGGAATAGCTGCTCAGTTCACCGCATACTTGAAGCAGTCTGTTCATAACGCCGAGCTTGGAATTCTGATGTAAAAATTGCTCCACTTTGGTAAAAGCGACCGTGCAATTGTCACAGGTGTCGAGCTTCAGTTCAGGATTCGTGCCAGGATTCGAAGCGATCAGTTTATCGAAACGAGGATTATTACATAATCCAGCGACGGAGCAGACAGCTGTAGGGTTCATGGCCGAGACCAACATATCGGTTAGCTGAGGAACGAACTGATCGGCGATGTTGATACATTCTTTTCTGATCTCTTTGATTGGTATCAATTTACACGATCCTTCTAACACATCGATCAATTCTTGCTGAGTTTCGTTACTTTGCAACTGGTCTCTGGCTTGCTTAACCATATCTTTACAAATCTGGCAAACGGAATCATTATCTTCGGCGAATTCGGTATTTTTCCATACGTTCTCCAGGCAATAACTGTGGGCATCGCATTCGTGAGCTGATGTTAAATTACCGCACCATTGCGAAGGTCCCCACGTACAACGACTAGTACCAACGAGCGTATTGACATTCGGTAAGTCCAAAAGCTTGGCCGGAAAATGTAATTCGATGTTGTCAAATCGTACAATGGCGTCGTCTTCGTAAGGAACAAATGCAGTAGGTTTGGGCGTCGATGAACAGAATCCCAACAGATGACATAACGTCGCAGGATCTATTTCAGAGGTCAATAAATCTAATAATTCGTTGAAATTGTAATCCACGTACCGATCGACCAATTTTTCGCAAGTATGACGGAAAACAGCGGTAAGAAATGAAATATCGCATAGGTTTTCTAGTAAATCTTGCATCGCAGCTTTCGTAATATTGCTATCGATCGAGCTGCGAATGGTTTGGATTTCTGATTCGCAACTTCCGCACGAGCCATAGGTAGGTATTTTATTCTGCCATACAACCTGAAACAAAGATACAAAAAAACATTTTTTTAGAAAAATAAAAAACAGTTTTTTTCAATTACTTAAAATTTATTTAAACCATATTAAAAAACAGGGCCGGAAAAAAGAATTTATCGTCTTGTGTTGCTCGAAAATTTTTCAATTCGATACATGATACAACAGGTGAATGAGAAAGGGGAGAGGTCGTAAAATTTGAAATACATCAACTTTAAAAATAGAAAAAATATTCTCTAAAATCATTTTTCAACCCAGCAAAGTCAAGATTTTCCACGGAGAGAGGAGGAGGGGTATATATGGTATAATTGACAACGGAAGAGTAGTTTCACTCTAGAAAATCCAAAAATAATGTTTAAACTGAGAGAAACGAAAGCGAAAATTTTTTGAAAAATCATGTTCGACTATCTTGACCTTGAAGGAGTAAACATTACAAAAAGGCGACAGAAAACATGCTTTTTTCAGAGAAAAATGCTAATTTTTTAAACTGTTCCAGCCAGTGAAAAAATGCTGATCAATATGGCATTTACGCATCTGCGGGTTGCATACTTACTTACTGCCAAAAGGTTTGGTGTTCTGTTATCGCTGTTTTTCTGTTTTTTCCAAATAACTCGAAAAAGAAACGATTTTGGGACTTTTTTTATAATAACTTGATTGAGAGAGGATAAAATAGGCTTTCATTTGGTATCGTTATTTTTTGATTTTCTGCAACTTTGAAAATCGTTGTATTCTTGTCAGCAAAAATTAACGAAATTGAAAAGTTGTACGAAATCGAAAAGTAATGATATCAAATGAAAGCTTATTTAATCCTCTCTCAATCAAGTTACCATAAAAAAGTCCCAAAATTGCTTCTTTTTCGAGTCATTCAAAAAAAGTCAAAAAATAGTGATAACAGGATACCAAACCGTTGGGTAGAAAATGCAACCCGTATGAGCCTAAACGTACGTAGTTGGTACGTAAGCAGGTAAGCTTCAGTTCAGGACTGGTTTTTTTCTTCAAAATTTTGAATTAGGTTTTGATAGGAAAAAGAAAAGAAAATCATATTTTTTAGAGAAGTAAAAAATATAGTTTTGAATAAAAGAGAAACTGTTGAAAAACCAATTTGTGTTTGAAACAAAACTTTGTATTTTGTGTTACTTGATCGAGTGTTTTAAACAGTTTTGAACAGCGAAAATGTTTTAAACGCAGAACTTGGTAGTTGCTTACCTGGATACAATGGGTTACGGCGTCGCATTCGACCGATGTGGTGAAGTTGGTGCACCAGTAGCCTGAATCTAGGCATTTTTCCGGACCCAATAAAGCAGACTCGAAATCATTTGGTATAAACGCACTGTCCACAGCCGAAAAGACGAAAAGTGCGCTTAGCACACACGAAAATAAATACATTTCGAACGATTTCAGTTGGCACTCATTACAAACGTATAGGTGTAAACGGTTGCGAATTACAGGAATGAATTAGAAAAACGTACCACGTACAATATCACTTCAGCACTCGAATAATTATTTACGACGAATGACGATTTAAATTATAAAATTATTACGATTTATCGTATCCGTATGATGAACAAACAAAAAATACAACACAAAGACATTGATGAAAACGATAACAAACAAAATTCAATATTTTGAAAAACATGCCGTGTTGCCATATTTCGTTGCAATTAGTTTGCAATCACGTGACCTGAAGAGAAGGGGAAGGTGAAAGATGGATTGAAAAAATCTAAATATTAAAAATTAATAATCATTTTTCATGATGTTTTTATTGTTAATGTGAAAATAATGATTTTTCCACATTTTTCAATATATATTACAGTATTAAAAATCAATTTAAATAAGATTAATTCAATAATATGAGAAAAAATAAAATAAGATAAAATTTTAGATTTCGTTCAAATGACGTTTTTATCCACCATCTTCTCGTCTATTTTTGTTTTCACCAAAATTTTTTTCTTCGAACTTTTTACCCTTCCTTTCATCGTGGAGAAAGAATGCTGAAAACGACGGTTAATTTACTGGTTCTTTACATTAAGCTTTCTGAATACCGATCTTTCGGCCAACTCCACGATTTTGACAATTAAATTTCTAATTTTTCACGTGTATTTTATTCACGTTTTTGTTATTTAGTTAAATTATAAATAATTTATGTCATTTTAAGCTTTTAGCTAGTTGTAATTGAGTTTAGAAAATCCAAAATCTTAATTATTTTTACCCCTTCTTTAATTTTATTCGTCGTTTAAAGTGAGTACGAAAAGATCGTGATACTAATTGATTCGCTTCTTAAGTTAATATTTTATGGTTGATGATAAATTTAGTGAATATGAAATCATAACTACGAAGACGAGTGACGGTTTTAGCCCGGATTTGGTCACCGTTGTTTGATGTGTTTTGCTCTGCGTTCAATTGTTGTTCTCCGTTTCAACGCCTACTTATAGAACTATCTGTCGGTTTAACTTTCATCGAAAAACTCTGCATACGAAGTTATATTGATTGTGTTTTTACTGATTGTGGTTTATAGAGCTCGACAGTATGGCAGATATTGATGATACCCATTTCGATACCGGAGACTCGGGTGCATCCACTACTTATCCTATGCAATGTTCTGCTTTGAGAAAAAACGGTTTTGTTATGCTCAAGGTAAGTTTACCCTTCAAATTGAGTTTCTGTCAAGTTGTAATAGTTTTAACTGTCATCTGGATATGATATGTTGTAGGCTCGTCCCTGTAAAATAGTCGATATGTCTACATCGAAAACTGGAAAACACGGTCATGCTAAAGTACATCTCGTCGGATTGGATATTTTTTCTGGAAAAAAATACGAAGATATTTGCCCTTCTACTCACAACATGGACGTCCCACACGTTAAACGTGAAGATTATCAAGTGAGTGCTATCGATTCTGATATCATTTTTGTAAACAAAGTGTTATCTCATAATCGTGTTTTTCAGTTGATCGCTATCGCTGACGATGGATATTTGAGCTTGATGGCTGATAACGGAGATTTGCGTGAAGATTTGAAAGTTCCAGATGGCGAATTGGGTACCCAGTTGAAATCTGAATATGACGGAGGAAAGGAATTGTTGGTGAGTACATTTGCCATACTCTTAATTCGAATTTGACAGCCTGACTTATATTATGCTTGTTCGCAGTGCACTGTTTTAAAATCATGTGGAGAAGAATGCGTAATCGCTATTAAAACCAATACCGCATTGGACAAATAAATCAATCTGTGAATAGGGGTTTGAAATGTAGCTGTCCCACATTTATAGGCCGAATCTTGAGCTCCAAAAGTTTCTAAGAATTTCGTTCGAAATCATGCTTGCTGTATGTACGTTTCATTCCCCTGCAATCGATGTTAATGTTAATTCTGTCGTTTAATAACGTTTCGAGAAGTTATAATTAAATTTTTAATTTTTTTTTACGTTAATGTGGTTTTTCTATACTATTTTTAAATTTAATTTATACATTTGATATCGTATAATCGCTGGGAGTATGAAATACTTGATAATTCACTTGAAATTACCCAAGTTGCGTTACGCGTGGCTAGAAATGTATCTTTGAATGTAATTCTCAATTCATCGTTTGTCTCGAACATGGTTATTAAAACAAAATCAATACAAATTCAACATGTCTTCGTCGTTTACAATTTAAGTAGTTTTTCGATGTAACTTAAATTCTTTTTTTGGTTGATATTTATTTTTATACATATTTGTATTCGTTTCAGATGAAAAAAAAAGAAATACTTGTTAAGCATATTTAAATTACAATATCTTTGTTACGAAGCTTAAAGAAATACAGGATATCGCAGATAGTTGCCTTATTATTAATTCCTGACTTTACAAACACTTCGGGAAAATATTTTTCAATTGTATTAGTATGCTTAATTTTTTTCAAGAACATTATGTTGAATTGAGTCTTGTTCCACTAATTTGCTTTCTCATTTTCTGATCATGTTACATACCATTTTTTTTTTTTTCGTTTATTATTTGAGACTACATATCCCCGAAATTTATCTCGTTGCGTTAATTTTTTCGAAATTTCTCAGATATGTTATGTAGATGTTTGGTAGTGGGACCAAGCATGCGTAGATGACTGCATTTCTGTATCCGTTGCGTTAACTAACAATTTTTTTTTTGTATTTATTTTATTGCTGTAAATCGACTAATATTTCGGATTAATTTCGTACTCTTCTAATTATCAAGGAAGAGTGACATTTAATTAATGTGAAAAAATATTAAGATTTGGGCTAAACACAAGGTCTGATTGGTGCTTTATATAAGCTTCTCTTGTAATATTGTTTTTAAACGACTATTTATTACTTCCTATTCGACTATCTTCTTAAAAAACTTTCCTGTATATTAAAAACATACTTTTCATGGGGTGTTATTAAACATTAAAATTGGTTGCATATAACGTAACCCAATGTATTGTATATTTTAAACAATTTGAATATTAAAATGTACTATTATGATTTGCTGCACTTTTTTTTTTTTTTTTTTTGGTACTGGAGTTCACCGAGTTGATATTTTGATTCTTTTTTTTAATTAGGGTATGTTTAATTTGTCGAAGTGTATGTGGGTTATGTTTTTGAAGAATCCTTTATTTTTTGTGAAAATTATATTATACAATTTCAATATTTATATTTTTTGGGTACTTTCTCTCGATAGATCTGGAACTTAAAATTGTGAAATTGAATGAAATGTGCATTTTTTCTTCGTATGATGTATTTTTTCTGTACAGGGAAGATTAACTAAATTTTTTCAGCTTTAGACCTTTGAAATAATGTATAAATTTCCTTTCTGCTTTTACTTCTTACAATTTCCTGCCGAGAACCAAATAAATTACGGAATTTCAGAACAAAATTAAATTCAAATTTTCTATCACAGAAAAATGTTACCAATCGTAGGTAAATAAATAAATCTCACTTCTTGTTCATTTACTAGAAGTGGTAAGGTTATAAGCAAGATACAATACTTGCATTTTCTCAAATGTACCAAATAAAGTTTTAGATAAGTTGAGCCCGTGTTGGCTGGCTTCCAGCTGAATTACAATTCGTATTTTGTCAGAAGTGTTTTCCCAATATACAAGATTTTATTATGATTCAGCTTCAGCAGGTAGGATTTGGTATGTATAGGTGAATAGTTGAATACCTATCTTTGAATTTGAAAAAAAAAACAATTGAAAAATGTTGATGTGTACATATGGTATTATTACTTGAATAAAATACAGTGTCCGACGAAAGGTTATTGGTTATACAAACAAAAATTTAGGTACAACCGGGGACCACTGAAAAAACGAAACATTGTTAGATGAACATCTTGCCCCTCTTTCATTAAATTTGATGAGGCAAGTGATTGGTGGGAAAAATTGGCGTAAATCAAATTTTTAATCATGGGAATGGTAGCACTTCAAAAATTGAAAAAATTCACAATTGTTTTGCAACCAACTTTTAAATTGAAGGGGTACAAAAAATTGCCCACAAAAAAACTATCGAGCATTCAAAATGAATGGACTTCGAAGATTCCAACTTTTAATGATCTCTGACCCCTTCAGTTCGTAGGTACTACTCATTCCCATAATTAAAAATGATTTGATTTGTGTCCATTTTTTCAGCAGGCATTTTCCCCTTCAATGTTCAGATAGGCAACATGTTCATCAACTTCTCTAAGTTTCCAGTTATCTAATGTTTTATTGAATATCGAGCTGGACTAATGGACCTTGTAGCCTAAAAATCTAAAAAAAAAACTTTGTAGTAACTGGTTGGTCATTATCAAATCTCGATAATCATTCTCCGGACACCCTGTAGATATACATCTGCTTTATTTCCATGTGATTTATTGTAACTAAAATTCATTTTATATGGAGTTGAGATAGTTTTCCAGTCATCATAACCAACAATATGATAAGTCAAAGTTCTAAAACTAGTGTGGTAAATCGTCTTCTAAATTGCGATAAAATTCGTTTTTCAGAAGAATTTTGTCAAATTAGACGTGTTCTTCCTTTTTCATTGCATTGTTATGTTTGATAAATGAAGGATTTTCTCGCTCAACTGGAAAGTGTATGGCAAATGGCCAAATTCTCATTTCGAAAAATTACTTTTACTTCAATTGTATAACACTTTACAACACTTTATCGTGCCAATTGGATTTTAAAATGTTGACCTTTATAATCAACGTTCGCAAAATGTTCGATTTTTCGTTTTAAAAAAATAACAAAAAAAAACAAAGAAGTGAAATAATCTTTATTTGAATAATCGGAATAATTCGTTGATCGTTCAAATTATCAATTTATTATCTAATAATATTCGTATTAAAGATACATCCCTTAAAAATAAGTTCATTTTAGTAACGAGGAAAAAATTAACAACTTTTCCACATTTGAAAATGAATATCGCTCTATTATTGTATTCGCACCGTATCGGTATCTAGTAAATTGCTCGAGACGAATACTCCTTCAAAGCAGTACACCGCCGCCTGTTGTATCAACACGTTGTACGTTTTGCTTCTCTTTCGGTGGTTGAAAAAATACGTTTCTGTTCGCGATTTTGTGTTAGCATCATTTTTGATCAGCTGGAAAATGGTAATTATTTTTATAAATTTAAATTTTATTTCGAATGCTTTTTCAGATGAATATTTTTGAAAATTTTTTGAACACAAAATCCAGACGAAGGATTTATATATTTTTCTTTTGAATTTGCTAATATGCTTTCTTCATTTCCTGAATGATATAAAACATATGAAAATATATTTCCGCTTTCATTTTATATTTAATAAAAATTCCTAATTTTTTAGATGGTATAGTATCATTTTCTATGAAAAAATATTTTATCTACCTTGATGTGCTTAGGTACTTATTTTACTTGGAAAGTGCGTACCTAAGCGTAACATCCTCGCACTATAATTCATTTTTAAATCCAAGATTTTAAAAATATTTCAAAACTTTGATTCAGTCAATTATTTCGAACAAGGTTTCGTACTCAATTTTCAAATTAAAACTACCAGCTTTGGAAAAGTTTTTATGAAGTTAGTTTTTTTTCTCATTTTAATATGTATATTGAAGTAACTTTTAACAAATTAAACTACTCGACAGGCTTTTTCCTTTAAAGGTTATATTTTTTCATCGCGAAGTTATAATTTTTTGAACGAAATTAATATTCATTGGATATCTATAAATAAATACGAAGTAGTGTTTTACAAAAGTGATTTTTAATGTTGCATGAAGCATGAGAAACCGGTATAATGAAACATAATTTTTCAAATATCTATCAATAAGTTTAAGTAGGTATAAATGAGAGAAAAAAATCAATTGACATATCAAATTCGAAATATTATTTCAAAAAGACTGCACGATTGTTTCTCGTGCCTAAGTATATTCTTCACAATTTATCACTTTTTAAAACTTTCTTTATTGAAATTTTTTCATCTCGTGTCCCTATCATTTTTCAATAAGAAAGGTTGTCGATGGGTCCTATTTTATTTTTTTTATCGTGTGACCGATTTATAATTTTTTATCGGATATCCTCAGTAAACAATTTGGTTATCATAATACTCCTTATTTGTGGTACCTTATTTTCAAAGCAGCTGAATATTAATTACAGTATGATTTTGAATAGGTCTACGTATACCTACCTATTCAAAAAACAACAAAATAAAATTATATTACATAAATTTTTAATACCCAACCGAACTAACAACGTTCACTTAATTCATTACAAAGTAAACTTTTTTAAATCTCGCAGGAATCTTATACCTACTTACCTACTTAATTCATAAAGAAGAAATACAATTCCTGTTTTTCGTATTTTTCATCAACTGCAAACTTTCTGGTTATAAATGTTGTTCATTAGAAAAGATTGCTTCAAGATATCTAGCTAGTAGGTATTTCTCCTGTTTAAACATCCAATTACGAGAGGAGAAGCGAAAAAATTTATTTAAAACTGGAATTTAACTTTTCACTTTTCGTTCGGGTTAAAAAAATAATACAGATTTCAGAATTACTGTTTCACGTAGGTGTTAAAATTTCCTGAAACAAATTGTGATCGAGAAGTAATGATTTTAGAGGTTTGATCTTGTAGGGAGGGGAATTGAGTTATTTTTTGAGCAATTTTATTTCATTTCCTCAATTTTTTGGGGAGAGGAGGAAAAATAAAAAATAGAATAAAATTTTGTAAATTTACTATAGGTATGTATTGGGAATGATTATTTTGAATTTGTTTAAACGTTCAATAGAGGAGTAAGAGGGAGCACAAAAGATGCGATTATATTTCAAAATGAGTTGGTAAAAATTTTGCTCCTTCACTTCTACCTTACAGAACTTCTATTATCGCCCAATTCTCTAAGAATGTGATGTTTAGAAACCAGAACGTACCTATTTGAAAAATCACATTTTTCATGTTTTTCAAAATTATCGGTAAGAAATTGAAAAACTTATTTGAGATTTAAAAAAAAAATGATTGAAGGATTCAATTCAAAGAAATGAACGAAGTACTTAATTGGAAAATTCGTAAAGTAATAAGAAAATGGACCTAGGTATACTTTTTCTTATACCTATTTCATGCTAAAAACATAAAACCTCATCGCCACTTTCCTGCATGAAAAAAACTAGGATACCTATGCCATATAGTTCCTTTTTTTTAATACACGATTTTTAAATTTACCTCTTTCTTTTCTTGGACTTTCTTTTAATAAGAATAAATTTGACCAAATATAATAAAATAAAAATATTAATAAAATTTTTAGTAATTTTAATTTTTAATATAATTATAGAGTAGGATTTTATACTTTATTAGAACAAACGATTTTAGGTTATATAAATAATCGATTAGGACCTAATAAAATTTTAATTTTAGGATTAACATACGTATGTATGTCTTTTCCTCCATTTTTGGAAGTCTAAGCCGGTATGGAGAGGTGGGGTTGGCGTACGATATGGTGGAAAATCCTCGAAGATTATATTTTTGACTAAAAACATCCATATTAAGATTACCCCGGTCAAAAAAAGTCTCAACAAATTTTTTTCTGTCCCTACAAAGATAATTTTTAGTAAAATTTGTCTAAAATATTTTTTATTTTTATAATTTTTTTTTGAGTCGGTAGCCATATATCATAAAAACGTTTGTGAAAGGGGTAGGGTTTGAGTCAAAAAAGCGGACAGCTTCTATTAACTCAACAAAAAATTTGGCAAATATTCTGTAAAATCGATAAATTTCCAAAAAAATTGTCAAGTTCTGAAAAAATTTATAAACTACCCTAAAAAATGAAAATTTTCTTCAAAAAATTGAAAATGATAGAAAAAATTGATCAGAATAATTTAAATAAGTTTTTCAAAATTTCAACTGCAATTTAACCAAATTCCTAAAATTTTGATAAATTGAAAAATCATAGGAATATACTTAATTCAATTTTATATCTGATTTTAATTCCAAAACTTTTGTCTTGACAAATTCAACGAAAATTTAATAATATTGTATGTATCTTCCAGCGGAACCTCAGAACCTGTCATGAGCTTTGGAACCACTTATGCCACAGATGTACTACCTACGACTCGACAATTCTCAAGCGCATGTTGCCCCCCCCCCCCCTTCCCATAGGTGGCGCTGTACACAGATAAAAAATATGAGATACAAAATAAAAATAAAATTGAACAGGATGAACACGATTCTGATAGTACTCGAAAAACTGAACAAAATGGCGTTTTAAAATTTTTTCCTCGCCCTTCATTTTCTCTCCCACCATCCCAAATTTTACCAAGTTTAAAAGGGAGAGGAGAAAATTGAAAAAAATTGAAGTAATGAAAACGATATTTATTGTACTCAACGAGAGAAGAAAAATGGCGTATTCAGAATTTTTCCACCTCCCTCCATTTTCTCCCCCCTCCATTTCACAAATTTCAAAAGAAAGGGGAGAAAATTGAAATAATGAAGACGATATTTAATGTACTCGAACTACTCGACGAGCGAAGAAAAATGGCGTATTCAGAATTTTTCTACCTCCCTCCATTTTCTCTCCCCCCTCCCTTTGAAATTGAAAAAATCAGAAGATTTTTATTAGAAAAAAAACTGTAAATGGATGTTTTTTAAAGTTAGGTATCATAAAATATTCTTGTACTTACTACTTACCTACTCGACTGTTATTAAATTATTTAATAGGTGCATAGTGCGAACTAATTCATTTCACTCAAGTTTTTACATATTTTATTAAAAAGGCCTTTGAAGCATTTAAAATTTTTAATTAATAAATATGATAATAATTTAAGTACTGGAAAATTTTTTATCACAAGTCCATACTCCATACGGGCGCACCCAGAAATTGTGTAAGGGTGGCTTAAATTTTAAGAAAAAATGAGGAGGGGTCAAAATTCAATAAAAAAATGAAGTAACTTGTTATTTCAGTGGGGCTGGAGTATTTGGGGTATTTTCAGTAGTCAAATAATATATACCTACAGATTTGAGCGAAGAAAAATTGAAAAATGGGGAGCTTTGATGATTTTTTGTAGTCAAAATTACTGATTTTATCTGATAAATGGGACATTGACTGAGAAATTAGTAATTTTTGATCGAAAAAGCAGTGGAAAATCACTAATTTATTGCTCGAGCGAAACGAGGATGAAGTTTTTTTTAAATCATACGCTTCTTTGACATTTTTATGATGAAAAATCTCTTTGTTGAGCTGGGGGGGCTCAAGCCCCCTGAGCCCCCTGGGTGCGCCCCTGCACAAATCTCATGTCTAACTCATTCTTTAGAAAAAAGGCAAATTCATCGACGATCAAATGATTAACTTGGATACTTGAAATAATAGCACATCAACCAAACATAAACCTAGTAAAGAGAGTGAACAGCGCGTAAAATTTTCAGTCAACACTTCAACAGTATAAATTACCAAAATCCAAATGCCATTTCGCAACGATGAACCACAAATATGATATTACAAAGCTTCAAATTCCTCGTATACTTTTCAACACAAGTTACGCAGCATTCTGGAATTCTCTGTTTTCCTAATAATTCTAATATCGTCAAGACCAATTTATTATCGTAATTGGTTTCTCTTAAAATTATCAATTTTAAAAGCAAAAAATTTATACCCAGATTCAATTGTCCTATTCCCAAGTTTGATCAGTTTTAAACATTTTTCCTCGTTGTACTCAATAAACGATTATAAAAAATTATACTTTTAATAAAATGAAATTAGTTTTCGTTGTTGAAAGGTTACCATCGATAATGCCATAGAAATTCATCTTTCTCACACAGCCACTTTTTTCCACTAGATATCAAAGCTAACAAAAAATAACAAGAAGACTGCTTTAAAGAAAATTAAAATTATGAATAGCGCGACGCTCGTAGGTAACTGTTGAACAACAAGATTCAATTTATATTTTTAACTTTTTCCCGGTAAATGTATTGCTCCAATGGGGTTGGAATTTACTGAGGAAAAAGTCGACCGAAGTGATTTATGAACGGCTTGTTTGTCCACGGTCAGATTAAAAGGATTTCGAAAGGTTTGTTACGGAATGTTTTTCGATTACAATGAACTTGGAGCTGGTGTTTTTTTCCTACTTTGGACGTTGCGAAATTGTACCGTGTGTAGGGGCTTTCGGCATTCTAAAACGTTTTTCGGTATTTTTCTTCACGTACGTATTCATTACTGGGCGTTTTTACGGTAATCAGGATGGGATTTTAGGTGTTTTTGTCGAGCGGTTCGAGAGTTTTATGTAGAATTAAAATGCTACTGAAAGCTGTAGATTTACGTTTTTTTTTGTCGAGAAAAATAAAAAAACTAAGTTACGGTGCGGTGTCAGAATCTGCGACGGGTTTCTTGTTTTGAAATTTAATTACATTTGCATTTTTCTTTGGTTTATATTCTTTTAGATTAGACTGTAAAGGATGATCCAAAATTGAGAAGATTTAAAAAATTTTGAGGTCCTCTTTTTTTGAATGACTCGTAGCCCCTTCATTTTTGACGTTAGGCAAAAAGTCTGTAAAACAAAATTTGTTCATTTTTCAACATACTATCCATTCCCTGATTATCAAAACAGGGGAGAGGAGGGGAGAAGTCTCAAAAAGTAACATGATTTTTACCTAATGAGTTTTTTGAAACTTTATTAATAAATTTCAGTAAATATAGGTACTAGACATTTTTTCTGCAGAGAATTTAATCTGATTAAAAAGGTGATTTCTCCTAATCAAAAATCAGCTTTGAAAGTGGATACAAGAGGATTTTTATATTAACAAAATTCTCCTCTACAGGGAGCTGGGTGGTCTGCCATGCTTCATTTTTGGATATAAAAACCGTTAGATGAACAAGTTGCATATCTTGAAAATTGAAGGAGCAAATGATGTTTTCTAAAAAATCACGTAATTTTTTTTTCAATCATGGGAATGGATAGTATTTTGAAAACTGAATAAATTTTCATCATATGACTTTTTGCATAACTTGAAAATTGAAGGGCTTACAAAAAATTTTGTTTGAAAAAAGTTCTAAAAAAATAAACTAATCAAGGGAATGGATAGTATGTTGAAAAATGAACAAATTTTGTTCTACAGATTTTTTGCCCAACATGAAAAATAAAGGGGCCAAGGATCATCCAAAATTGAGAAAATTTAAAAAATTTTTGAGGTCCACTTTTTTTGAATGACTCGTAACCTCTTCCTTTTTGACGTTAGGCAAAAAGTCTGTAGAACAAAATTTGTTCATTTTTCAACATAACCTTACTATCCATTCTCTTGATTAGGTAGTTTATTTTTTTAGAACTTTATTCGAACAAAATTTTTTGTAGCCCTTTTAATTTTCAAGTTATGCAAAAAGTCATATAATGAAAATTTATTCAGTTTTCAAAATACTATCCATTCCCATGGTTGAAAAAAAATTTACGTGATTTTTTAGAAAACATCATTTGCCCCTTCAATTTTCATGATATGCAACTTGTTCATCTAACGTTTTTTGTTAGTGGTACCCGGTTATATCCAAAAATGAAGTATTGCAGTAGCAGACCACTTACCGCACTAGAGGGAGGTACGAGATTTTTTATTGATTTCAGTTCTGGAGGGGAAGGTGTGAAATTTGAAACAAACATTCAACTCTGGAGGGGGGGGGAGAATTTTCAATGATCAGAGTTCAACTTTGAAAGGTGGTGAGGAAGAAAATTTGAAATATCAAAAATTCAGCTCAAGGGGGGATATACCTAAGAGAATTTTCAATTCGGCTTCAATGTCTGACGTCACATTTACTACTACATACGAATGCACATTATCAGTTTGTGTATTTTTTCAAAAGGGGGATTTGCGAAAAAATTAACATTGATTCTTATGGGAGGTCTATAGTTTTTCTAATTTTTTTCATTTTTGATGTGTTTAATTCTTTTTGTTTTGACAATTTTGACTAATTTGATAACTTAACGTAATTTTGACGAGTACTCGTCAAAATTATCAAAAAATAAAAAACCAACATATCAAAACTGAGAAAAATTGAAAAAACGATAGAACTCCCATAAGAATCAATGTTAATTTTTTCGTCGATCCCCCTTTTAAAAAAGTACACAAATTGGTACAGGTATTTGCATTTGTAGTGGTGCGATGACGTCAAGACTTGGAAGCCGAATTGCAAAATTCAGCTTTGGAGAAAGTTACAGACGATTTTTAAAGTATCAAAATTTAAGTTTGGTGGTGGTACAGGAGAAATTTCCAACCACAAAAATTTAACTCTGGAAAGCGATGCAGGTGAACATTTATGTATACCTATATAACCAAAATTCAGTCCTGCGGGGAGGGAGGAGGAGATAGAAGAAAATTTAAAAACAAAAATTTTGCCTTTCGGGCCTGGAGAGAGATGCTCGATAAACTTCAAACCACCAGAATTCAGCTCTGGAGGGGGTACAGGAGAAATGTCAAAACGCCAATTCCAGAGGAGGATTTTCAATTTAGAAAAATTCAGTTTTAGAGAGTTTCAGACGAAATTCTAAAAATCAAAATTAAGTTTAGAGAGAGGGCAAAGAAGAAATTTGAAATTACAAAATTACGCTCTGCACTCTGCACTCTGCAGGGGATGAGAGGAAATGGTTGAATAATAAAAATTTAGCTCTAGAGGGAGGTATAGAAGAAATGTCAAAACACCAAAATTCAACTCTGGAAGAGGGCTTAAGAGAATTTCAATTACCAAAACTCTGCTTTGGAGGGGTAGGTACATGAGGATTTTTACTGATCAAAATTCAGCCATTTAAAGGGTGCCAAAGACAACTTATAAATTTATCTCGGGGGAGGGGGGTGAAAATTAATTTTAAATAATCAAAATCCAGCATTGCAGGAAGTATGAAATCTTAATTATCAAAATCAATGCGGGGAAATTTTGAATTATTAAAATTCATTTCTGGAGGAAGTACGCAGGATAAATTTTACATTACCGAAATTCATCTTTGAAATGTCCAAATTAATTTTTTCACTTTTTGGAAAAATTCAAAGATAGGTACCTACTTATTGTAGAAGATGAAATTCGTATTCTATTGATGTAGTTGTAAGATTCAGAGCTGTAAGGAAGAAGTCGATATTTGGTAGAAATCTACATTTTATTGTTATAAAACGCACATTTTTCTCCAGAAAATCATCAAGTACCTAGATATTTTTGAGTTTTCAAAAATTTGTCAGAATCAGTAAATTAACTTGAGCTGCAGGAATTTGAGTACCGGTAGTTTTGCAGAAAGAAAAAAAATGTCAAAAAACAAGTACAATACACAAATTTTTCTAGTTTCGAACAAAAATGTATCTAAAATACTGAAAAATAACAAAAACCCGATTAAGTACCTCGTAATTATCGGTTTTTTGTTATTTTTCAGTATTATAGAAACATTTTTGTTCGAAAACTAAAAAAATTCTTGTATTGTAGATACTTGTTTTTTGACATTTCATTTTTTTTCTGCAAAACTACCGGTACTATCGGCGGTAGTTTTTCAAAAGTTTTCCAAAATTACGGTGAAATGTACGAGTAAAACTACCGGTAGTTTTCAAAAATAACCGGTAGTTTTCGACTAAAAAAAACTACCGACACTTCGGTAGTTTTTTAACAAAACTACCGGTTATAACCGGTAGTAAAAACCACCGTTCCACCACTAATTGAAGTAGTTATAAGATTCAGAGCTGTAAGGAGGAATGGATATTTGGTAGAAATCTACATTTTATTGTTATAAAACGCACATTTTTCTCCAGAAAATCATCAAGTAGATATTTTTGAGTTTTCAAAAATTTGTCAGAATCAGTAAATTAACTTGAGCTGCAGGAATTTTGGTCGAAAAGATCTTAGACGAAAAGATCTTAGACTACGTTCTTTCCAAAAATCAAACTCCAAGAAGAGAAACCTCTCAATTCATTCCTTCGTCAAGTATAAAAGTTCTAATCATTACGTTTAATTCTCAAAAATTAATCAAAATTTGAAAAATCATCCTAAACAGTTGAAAATTTGGCTGGAGTAGGCTTTTTACACATTCTTTCCGAAAATCAAAGTCTCATTGAAATCAGTGCCAGAGGGAGGCGATGTGATAAAATTTCTTTTCAAGTAAGTAGTTTTAAGGTTTTAAATCTAGTAAAAAATCTGAAATCTTGAACATTCAGTACCTAATTCTAATGTTATGTGCCCCTTTATTCTTTACAATTGGACAAAAAATTATTAAGTATGGAAAAATTCATACCTACAGTTTCTTCTCTCAGTTTATAATGTAAGAATTTTACCTAAATTAAAAATTTTTGACTTTACAAAAAATGAAAATTTCCAAAGCTTTTTCGAATTCTAAAATTAAGCAAAATTCTCATAAGATCGAATTCATAGGAATTATTTTTCTGCAAGAACGGTTGAATAGATTTTACTTCTAGGTATATTAAGGCCCGAATTTTAAATCATACCTTAAAAGTTAAGGTAGCCTTAAAAATTCCTTATCGCATTTTCAACCAATCAGAAAGCACGAAACGGTTCCTTAAAACCATTAAGGTTGCCTTAATTTGTAAAGAATGATTTAAAATTCGGGCCTAAGACACCTTCATGAATTCGTACAATTTAAAAATTGCTGCGCTTCCAAATATTGTGAACTTTTTTCGTCTAACCCCTGTATAAGGGTAAAGTGCCCTAACTTCGACCGCTTCCTAATTTCGACCACCGGCCGATTTCAGCCGCTATGGACGTAATTTTTTCATGATTCTTTTTTTATAGATGAACAATTTGAGACCAAAATCACAACCTTACAGACAAAGTTAGCGGAGAAAATTGAAAAAAAAACGAAATCGCATAGGTGAATTTTTTTTTTTTTTTACGTATTCTTTGATCTCAAATTATGAATAATTTTTTTAAATAAATTCTACCAAATAATTGTGAATTATGATGGGGCATGATGTCAGATTCCGACTAAATCATCGTTTTTGAAAAAAATTGAAGTAAGAAATGAAAATTTTCCTTTACCTAAGTTCGAATTGTTTGGGGTGCCCTTATCTCGACCGCCTATTATGTAATCTGTTTTTTGAATGCGATTTTATTTTTTCTGATTTTCTCCGCGAGTTTTGGCTGTAGGGTTGTCGTTTTGGTCTCATTTTGTTTATCTGTGAAAGAAGAATATGAAAAAATTCTTTTCGGGTAGATTCCGCTCTATGCGGGCAAAATCAGCTGGTGGTCGAAATTAAGAACCCAAAATTTCAAAATCGATTTTTGAGTTCCCTTAGAAAAAAAATTGCAAAAAATACAAAAAATGGTTGTATCGGCTCAAAATTTTAGGAAATGGTAGAGGAAGGATCAAGGCATTTTTTAAGCAATTTTCGACGTTTCTACCTCAAAAAGTCTTCGATTGGTGGAAATTTGAAAAAAAGTGGTCGAAATATGGCAACCTTACCCTTATAGGTACATCTGTTCTTTCAATAAAAACGTATTTGGTTGCTGGAAATTTCAATCATTTGACATTTACCCAAGAAATCCAGGAAATACCCACAAATATCGATGAACAAGCATTCGAGTAAAAAAAATCAGCAACCACGCGTTTCGCTAATTCGATCAACAATCACTAAAAAGCAAACTCGACACATAATGTTAAATACAAATACAAACATTTACTTCGTTGGCGTTTCAACTTTCAATCTTAAATGGCTTAATTTTCTCCACCCTGGTGGCCCCCACCGGTTTACAAAATTTTAAAGTAACCGGAAATGTTCTTTGTGAAACAATTCAAAGCTCCCAAGGTATACCTTTGTTTACCGAATAACATCTTGTGGTGGTAATCACGAAGGAAGTCTTTAATTAGTAACTTTCCAGCTTTCGTAGTCTTACCCCTTGAAGCTTCGATTCGTTGAAATATCGTTCGGTCGTGCACCGTTTAAAATCCTCACAATTTCTTTACAAATACACTGTCCGAAACACTCGTCCTTAATTACTTCTTCTCTTTTGTTCTCTAAACATCAAACGTGCAATCTATCACGATTAAATTACCGCGAGCTATCTTGACACGAGCGTTTAATTCATTGTACAAATTTCACAAATAGTTACAATGTGTCGTGTCTGCAATTACATTGATGTTTTCTCGCAAACGTCGCTTTGCAGTTATTGAAAAGTGGTGAAGAAAACGACAGACGAGTTTTTTGTATTTAATTTCGTTTAATACTCGCACAAAATGATACACGTGCCAAATAATCTGGATTTTTATTACGTTCGAGTACCGAATTTCTTGAAATGCTTGTCTGTCTACTTCAATTATGAAAATGATTTAATATTCGAATGATTCGATTCTTCTATTAGTGTCTGAGAGATCGAAGAAACACAGTAGGTACCTAGTACCTACCCCAACTTTCTTTTCTTCGCCAACCTGACAACCGAGATGATTTTTTGAATACCTACGATTTCATTAGTTTGTTTTTTTGCTCCCTGAAAATATTTACATCCGTTTTTTCAAAAATTCTGTGTAAATAAGTGACCCTTCTAAAACCAAATATTTTGTTTTACCCGTCTATTGTATTTTTATTGTTTACTAATTTCGCCACAGACCCTTTTATTCGATTCGTTGACGTATTTTTATTTCATTTGATATTCGTTGGCGAATGTCGATGCAAATAAAAATAGAAAAATTCATTATTCCTTCAATAATAATTTATGTTGCAAATGTCTCTTTTTATGAAAAATGTAAATTGAAAGTACCTACCGTAGAATCCTCGTATAATAACGTAAAATTTTTTAAAAAATACCAATCCAGCGTAGTTAGGAGAATTTGACGTTGTCAACCATACAGTGAGCTGAATTTCTAAAAAAATTTAAAAATCACCATTAAAAAAAGGAAATTAAAAATGGGTAATTTTAAATGTTGAGACCACAAAACAAAATTTCTGAAAGTGGCTAAAAAAAGCTTGTCATTATTGCCATATTCGTTGAAGTTCATGGAGTCCTATTAGATTAATTTTCAATGAGATATGGTATGCAATTTTTTTTTTTTTAAGTTCTAATAAAAGGTTTATCTACATATTAGACTGGAATTGGTGTTCCACAAATAATACATACCTAGGTCCATATGCATAATTCTATTAAAAATATACCTACGTTCACTAAATCAAGAAGGTCGCTTTATCCTAGGGACTGTTTTCAGTAGATAACTCAGTCAAACTGATGTAGTTCTTACCTATGACCTGTTTCTATTAATCATAGTAGTACAACTTCACGACTGTGTAAGGTTGTAGGTAGATACGTAGCGGGTACAAATACACGGCGAAATAATTTAAGAGAATTTATTCGCGCGAAGGTCTTGTACGAACAGAGATTCGGAGAGGCAAATTTTCGAGATGATATTTCTCACGCATGAGAACAACCGATTCAGAAATGGATTATATAGGTAATATTGGTGTCGAAATCCAATAAGCTTATGGTTTGATAAAAAATATTTAAAAGTTGGTATATTTTTCAAAAAAAATAATTGTGAAAAAATTCCTCGACTGCTTTGAAAAAGCTGGTAGATTTCTATATATTTTATTATTAAGCTAAAAAGAAAAAAAATCTTAGAACTAGAGTTGTAAAACTATCGATAACTCGATGGGCAAATTTTTTATTATTTTTACTTTTTTTTCAGCTCAAAAAATTGAAATTGACAAAATTGGAAGCTTTTGCTGTATGGGAATGTGGAAGGAAAACCTAAAGAAAATGAATTTTAATATAATATTTTTTCTCTTTCAAAGTCGTAATCGCAAAATGATGTAATTTCGTAAAAGAAAAGCGAATTTCCCAATTTTATTTCCAATTTTTAATCTGCGGTCATTGTTAATAAAATAGTTTCCGTAAAAAAAATATTTATAGGTACAATTGGTACCTACTTATATAGGTATATTTTACAATTTTCTCATGATTAATGAATAATGATCAAAATGTTTTGAATTGAAGTTCCTTTTTTGCACCTATAATTTTGTCTTTTTTTAGAGCAATGATCGTACAAAAACTTTTTACCCCCCCCCCCCATTGAAAATTATCGATAACTAATTTACTCTACTTAGAACCGCGTTTTAAAGCCTCTGAATCCAATTTTTTGAATTATTTTAAACCGCCAAGAGGCAGGGAGAGGGGTAGAAGCGAAATCTAAATTTTAACGAGGCCATCGAGTGAGGTGACGAATAGCATGTTTTTGAATATCTCTAATCAATTTCTGATGTAAATTTATCAAAAACAAAATGCAAAACCGAGGTTCAAGGGGACAATACTCAACTCAAAGTTTTGAAAGAATTAAAAATTTGATGCCAAAGGCATGGCTAGTTTTGACCTTTGAAATCCATTTTTGGAATAATTTTGAGCCAATTTGACTCGATAGAAGCTCTGGTAAGATGAATATAAAACTAAAACTCGAAATTTTCGACGCTGCCAAGTTAGGTATTCCAAGTAATTTTTTTAACTTATGGAATCCATTTTCATGGAAACGTCAAACATTTGAATTTTGGCGTTACATTCATCCTGGTAGGGCGAATTTTTCAATTTAGAGTCAAAATAATTCTGAAAATGGGATCCAAAGTTTTCAAGAATATACCTTCACCATACCTACCTTCAAAACTACGTTCTGTTTCTTATTTTCATTTTGTATTCCCCTTTCTGAAATTGGAATGACCTACATTTTTTTCTTCGTAGCCCTTTCGATTTTAAAATTTGGCAAAAATAAGTAATTTTATAAATGTAGGTAGGTAAGTACATGAATTATTTTAGTTTTTGATGTACATACATACATACAACTATTTCCAACAATTGAAAATATGTTTTATTCAAATATTTTTTTTAATGAATCCAGAAAAATGTGAGGCTTCTAGATCCAAAATTTGAGAAGAAGAGCTAGGGTCCTCAAAATGATGCCATTTTTGATAAAAACACTGTTTTGGCTGTTTTTAGCTTGATCGCTCCATTGGAAAAAATATACCCATTGATTTTGAAATAGGATCTCCTTTACTGTCTTCTAGAAGAGGGTTGAAAAGTTGCTGATTACGAATTTCTATCAATGTTGAAAATTGAAAGGCCGGATACTATTTTCGAAAAAATCACGTAAAATTTTTTTCAACCATGGGAACGGATCGTACTTTGAAAATGGAATACATTTTCATTTTGTCTTTTCGACCAACTTTAAAATTAAAAGGACTGCGAAAAAATTTGTTCAAAAAACTCTAAGAAAAAATCAAGGGAACGGATAGTACGTTGAAAATTGAACAAATTTTGTTCCGAAGATATGATAATCAGAGCTCCAAAAATCTTCATTTTGATACCATATCGTATTTTTCAAAATTTTAGGCCCCTCTCTCCCCCTAGGAGGCTCAATTTTGGCATTTGGGTCAAATGAGTACCTACTGGAATGAGAATCAGTGCAGCACCCCTAAATATGCATGTTGATACCAATTTCGTATAATCGTATTTTTTTGAAATTTTACACCCCCCCCCCCCCCCCCGAGGATCGATTTTGGGTTCTGGGTTAAATTAATGCTGAAATAAGATACAGCGCCCTAGAAAACCTATAATTATTTTGATACACATATTGTATGTTTCAAAATTTTAAGACCCTCTCCCTCCTAGGGGGCTCAATTTTGGTATTTGGGTTAAATGGGTGCCGGAATGAGATTCAGCGTCCCCGAATACCTATTTATTTTGATACCCATATCGTATTTTTCAAAATTTTGGACTCCTCCCCCCAGGGGGCCTAATTTTAGTTTTGGGGCCAAACGAGTAAGTTAAGTACCGGAATCGGAGTCAGCGCCCGCCCCTTAGAACCTACATTTCAACACCCATATCGCTCCTATTCTGCGAACTTCAAAAATCTCAATTTTTCACCCCCTCACTCAAGGGTGAGTACTTCAAAAATGCTCAAAAAATCCAAATTCTGAAAAAACGGCGTGAAAGTACACACTTCAAGGTACCTATAATTCCATGATGCACTTTTTTCCATACCGCCCGGAGATTTTTAGTAATCGAGCCATTTCACTGTGCAGCATAGCCCCTTCATTTTTGATGATAGGCAAAAAAAATCTTCAGAGCATAAATTAGTTTGGTACATTTCGTCGGCCCCGCCCATAATGATTTTGGAAATGAATATACACGATAGTGCATCGTTAGTGCAGGATAGTGCACCAATTTTTATCGTTAATGCACCCCCTCCCTCCCTCCCTCCCTCCCAAGTTTTTAAAAAAGTCTTCAGGCGGAGCTGGCGAAACGTGTCCCCGCCCATAACGAATTTGGGGATGAAACCTGTATACATCGATAGTGCATCGTTAGTGCAGGATAGTGCACCAACTTTTATCATTAGTGCACGCCCCTTTTTTCTGCGATTCCATTGTCTTTTTGTGGAGTTTTGGGCGGAGCTGGCGAAACGTATCCTCACCCAAATCGATTTTGGAAATGAGCCCTAATCGATAGTGCATCGTTAGTGCAGTATAATGCAACATATTTTATCGTTAGTGCACGCCCCCTTTTCACTGTGAATATTTAATATTTTCAAGGGGTTTTGGGCGGGGCTTGGGAAATACTGCCCCGCCCATACGCCAAAGGGGTCAAACGTGGTGTGAACCTATCGTTAGTGCATCGTTAGTGCAGAATAGTGCACGCATGCTCCACGTTAGTGCACGCCACATTTCATTCCTGAGAAGGTTTTAAAGTGACAGAACAATGGTATACATATAAAAACGTGTTGTTGTTTTTTTGAGTTTTTCAATTTTTTAAATAGTTTTCACTCATTTTTGAGTTTTAAAAAAGTGATGTCACACCTTGGGGCACAACGAAATGGGGGGGGGTTAAGTCTAGGTTGTACCGGGCCCCCTTCCATCTCAAAAAATGAACTATTTTATGGATAAATTTAAAATAAAAATTGATAAAATCCACAATGAAATTAACAGAATTTTGACAGGAATATATCTTGGAGCTGGGAGGAGGAGGTAAAACTTGAGATGAACATGTTGCCTATTTTGATAATTGAAGGGACAAATGCAAGTTCCAAAAAAATCACATAACAAATTTTTTTAACCATGGGAATGGATAGGATTTTGAATCGCAAAAACGGTCCTAAAATGATAAAAATGGGCAATCAAGGCCAATTTTGGCCGTATTGGTCTCATTCATAATGACATTTTTCACATAGGTAACTTTACCAGTTTACCTTACCCTCTCAGACCTAGACTTAATCAATTATTATTTGAATAATTTTCTCTCAAACCATTAAATAAATACCTTTTCGGAATTCGTTAGACCATAAGGACGCATACACTTGGTGTAAAAGGTGTCAGGTGCATTGAACTTTAATTATAACTTGACGAACTGCGATCTCGTTGACTTATACACTGAGGAATGGATCACTTACAAAAATTAAACAAATTCACAAATTCTTTCCTAAGTTGAGATAATAAATAAGTTTTCAGCACTTGAATGTTTTTTTTTCTTTTCCATAATTCGGTGGTTGTTATCATAAATGATATCACCAGTGCTCCGATGTCATACATTTTACCAAGTACATCAGTCAACAAATTAAACTCAGATTTGTATTGGCAACTGAATCGAAGCTGATAAATGTGAAGTAGTCATGAAGGAATATTTATAAAAAAAACTATTAAAACTATTTAAAACGAATCACATTTAAGAATCAACCTGTTTATAATCAAGTTACTTTTTTTCTTTCCATATTCCGGTAACACTGATTTCAACTCGGAAATCACCTTTAATCAACCTTGCACTTCAGCTGCAGAGCTTTTGACAACTTTAATCAAAGTAAAACTTATAAACATGTATACTTCATACATGCCTGAAGTGCCTTTTACTATTCTCAAACGTCAATGTAATACACTTTTTTCTTATTTGGGATTTCAAAATTGCCATTTTTGATAATTTTCAAAATTTTCAAAAAGCTCTGGAATGCAAGAAAAAATTTATTTTGACCCCAAACTTTCACCAACATATGTAGTTTGACCCAAAAAATCGATTTTCAAAGTCAATTTTCAATTTCAAAAATTTTTGGGGCTCCAAAAGGGGGGGTGAAGGGGCAATTTTCAAAATTTCAAAATTTTGGTTTCATCAGTACCTGGGGATTGAAAAGTAACACCCAAATACGAAATTTCATACAATTTGATCGGAAGGTCTCTTCTCCAGCCTGGTTGTAATTTTTGTCCAAGTTTAATAAAAACAGTCAAATCAGGGGTTCTGGAACTCGGCGAATTCTTTATTTACAACATTCGTTTTTGTTTTATAAGAAAGAGCTCAAAAAGTTAAGATAATTTTGTCTAAAAAGTTTTTTAATTTAACTAGTACATTCTGAAAAAAAAGAAATTAAAAACGCGAAAAACGCCTCTATTATCATCAGAGAATATAAGGTTACGCTAGTGCCGACATGACATTCACAGTTTTTGCGTTTGGGGGCGGGGTGGGATCACTAGCGTGATCCTTGATACTGAACAAATTTTCATCTTGTGACTTCTGCCTAACTTTAAAATTGAAGGGGCTACAAAAATATTTGTTCAAAAAAATTGTAAAAAAATGAACCAACCAAGGGAATGGATAGTACGTTGAAAACTGAAAATTTTTTGTTATGTACACTTTTTGCCTAACATCGAAAATGAAGGGACTACGGCTCACTCAAAATGAAGGGCTTCAAAAAATTTTCAAATTTTCTCAATTTTGCGCGACCCTTAGCCCCTTTTAAAACATTTTTCGAATAATTTTTTTGTAACCCTTTCAATTTTAACGTTAGGCAGTAAGTCATAAAATGAAAATTCGTCAAGTTTTCAAAGTACTATCTCCTTCCATGGTTGAAAAAAATTTTACGTGAATTTTTTAGAAACAGCATTTGTCTCTTCAAAGCTAAAGTTTTTTTTTTAGTGGAATCCGGTTACATCCAAATCTAAAGTATGGCAGACCATTCACCAGGCTCTCTGTTGAGTGCTGAAATATTATAAATTACCAAACAACCCATTTTAAACTCGGTCCGACCTACCAAAAAAGAATTAGGCTCTCGCAAAAATATTCACACTGAGTTGTTAAACATCATAACATAAATTCAAATGCATTTCAATTATTTATAGTCAATTCGATTCAAATTAAACTACAAAGTAGGTTACGAGGCGGTGGATAACTAGATATACAGTATGGTCGTACATAATGCAAACTTTTAAATCTGTCATGTGGCGTAGTCACAGTTCATTTTATGTTTCCGCGCCAAGGCAACGGCAGAAGCTAACTAACTACCTCTAACTTTTAACACAACGCGAAAAGTGCTTTGTATTCATCGAAAAGTATACAGTTACCAAAAATTGTTACATCAGAATAAAAGAACGATGTGTTCGCTTTCACACCGTATCCGATAAAAAGCACTATGCATCTACACAGGAACACCAGCTTATCGATGCGGACTTTTAATGCAAACTTACTCGTATTGTAATTAAGACATTAACATTTTGTGTTACCTGGTTGTACGCTTTCATTCATGATGTGACGTATAATCGTCGTGTACAAAGTTTCATTTAACAAGTGAACAAGTGTAGCAGATTGTACTTGGTACCTGAAACGGGTAATTAAATAACTTAAAAGTAAACCGAATGTTTAACTTTTGATCATCCAACGTGCCATATTTTTTCAACTTTCAAGTTTAGGTATATCTGGTTGGTGTTTTCATTTTTAGGTAACCGAATTTTCTGCTCTGTCGTTTTCGTCTCAAGAAAATCCAGACAGGAAGGAGATGTAGGAAGGGGAGAAATAAAATCCTATTCAAGGTCTTGGAAAGTCAATTTTATCATTTCATCATCGACTATATTTGATTCAAATCACTACTAATGTTGATATTTCTCACTGAAGACTTCCCTAAATATATTTTTTAATATGGCGTAAATTTTCAAAAACAAGCATTAAACTGAAATATGAGATTTTTTGTCATTATTGACTTCTGGGACAGATACGATACCTACCTAATTCCTTTTTTATTTTCAAATATCAAAGAAACAACATCCAGAATTACGTAACTTTTTTTCTCAACTTTTCATCCGAACGATTCTGATGACGAAAAAAAAAGTCGCGAGATATAAATTCGAAACCCCTCGAGACAAAGAATTCGCGAAAAGGAAAGAAATTCTGATAGTTGGGTCAATTTTCATTCCTCCTTCTCAATATGAAACTTTTAAATCCGCGAATAATTTTTTTTGTTTTAGGAAGTTCACTTTTTTTTGACATTTGAACATTCGAGTCCTCGGGAGGGAAATTATTAACGATTATGGTTGAAATTGAAATTCGGATTAATCTGCGGTAGACCAAGATTATCAATTTTTATAGTTATGATTTTGATTTGATTATTTCGGCAGAAACTAGATTTATTTGGCGCTTTCAATTCGTAGATATTCGATGACGAATTTCTGTAACGGATTCCATATCTTTAAAACGAACTTAAAGGTTAATTCCTCATAAGTTGGATATTAACTCTGACGCTGGAGAAACATTAGTACAGCATCGTATTTCCTATACCGAATGGTACAGGGACTGCGTAGGTAGGGTAAAATTTCATGCATGGTGTAAGTTCACATATATATAGATTTATCATCGAATGAAATTAATGGCTTAAATACTACAATAGCCTGTAGGAATTTCGTATACACTTCGAATAATATCGATTTGCGGCTGACGAAGAATTCAGCTATAAGTTAAATTTACCGAATTGTACGTACCTATGTGTGTTAAAGTATGCAAAAACTCGTACACGTAGGTAACATATCTACTCGGGTGAAAAAATTTTCCAACGTGAAATTCTTCTTAACAAGTAGACAAGCCGATGCCATTATGCACCTCGAGTGATATGGTACTATACAGACTACCGCTGAGATTCATTTTTCACCTTTTTTTTTACGAAATTGGTGTGGGTTGTTGTCTACGTGAATACTACGTGGTATGTGAACTGTGAATATATCAAAGTTGAAGAGAACTAAGGCGTTATCTTCATGCAACAAAAAGAAAGCAGCCTTTAGAATCGTGCTCGTTCGACGTATCAACAATAATAAATGACAGCATCTTTTTAAAGATACAGTTACGATAATTTGTATGAACAAGGTCATTGGTATTTCGTTCGAGTCGTTTGATTTTTAGCTCGAAGAATGCGATTTTTTGGCGTGATTTATTCGTAGCCAAATACGTGCAAATGTATTTACGTAGATGCTATGTAAATTTTTCAGATTTGTAAATTGCAAGTAGGTGCTTATTAGGGGAATCGAAAACAAATTTTCATTTTGACAAAAATTTGTGAAATAGTGTGTTTTAAGTGGAAGATCTCCAAAAAAAAATTTGAGTCCCCAGATCAAAGGGAGACGAATATACATAGGTGGAGATGAACCGTAAGTGGGGGGGGGGCTTGAGCCCCAGATAAAAAAATGTTCATTTTCTTCCCTCTCAAAAATTTTTCCATCCTTATCATTACGAAATTTTTACTCAACCTTTTCTCAATATGAACAATCAATGGAAGGAAAGAGGGTTCATACTTACCATTATTTTGAGGATGAATTGTGTCAAATTAAAGTTAAGAAGCCCGAGCGAAGCAAGGGTGAAAATTTTTGAAAAAAAGGAACCCAAAAGCTACATTTATTCATTTCTTTACTTAAATCAAATTTTAGTATTAAAATGGAGACGAAATCTTAAACCTTCATTCTTAAATATATTTTTATTTTCATACGTCCGAGCAAAGCGAGGACTAAAATTTGAAAATTTGATGATTTTCAGAAAGAAAATAGGGTAGAAAAAATTCCATTTGGTCTAGAAATTTCGTGATTTTCGAAGTTTTTTAAACGAAATTTTGTATTTTTTTGCTAAATGGTAAAACAAGATTTACAGAATTCTTGAAAAAATTTATGTTCCAACAATCGATAATTGTGCATCGTTTTTGATCGATTACTAGTAAGCACCTAATTATTTTCTTCATCAAAAAGACCATTTTAGTAACTTGAAAAAACAGGAAATTCGTCACATATTGATAGTTTATCCCTTGAGAATTAGGTTTGCGAATTTTTTTTTGAGTGAAACATATACACGAAAATGATTTGGGAGGTTAATTAAACATTTGGGGGGCTTGAGCCCCCTCATGCCCCCTATCTCCGTCTATGCGAATATAGGAGACCTCAAAATGTGGTCAGTTTCAAAAACAAGTTTTTTTGCATTTCTGGGTAATAGCACTTGCTGGGAATCTCGATAATCCTCAAAAAAGGTAGGTATAGATTGAGTTTCTATGCCTCTTTGAACCATTCACTTTTTATAACACTTTTTGCCCTCTACAAGAGGGTTGAAAAGTTGCCGAACGCAAAATTTTAGGATTTTTTGATTTTTATCAAATTTAAATTGCACATTCAAATGCCTCAAAATCGAGCTAAAAAGATTTTCAGTCTCGCAAAATAATTTCAGATTCAAGCAATTTTTCAAAAAATTTGGGAGTGCTGCCAGCTGCATTTTGATTTACATCATTTTCACAAAATTTCTGTTTGCAGCACTGATACATGTTTAAAAAAATAATTTAAATTTATTTTGGATCAAAAAAAATGTTGGTCTACTTTTCGAGTCACTGAACGAACAAGTCGAATATCATGAAAACTGCGCGAATCAAAATACACTGGGCTACATTGTAATTTTTTTTTTTAAATATTAAAAATTATTCTAGGTGGAAAGAATTCAAAAAAATTTCTGGGTTAATTTTGAGGTATTCGGGAGAGCAATTTGAATTTGTTGACAATTAAAAAATATTCAAATTCAGCATGCATTTTTTCGAGTATCCGTTGAGGGCAAAACGAGGTACCTATATAAATTCGAGGTTAATGGTTCAAAGAGATGTAGAGTAGAAACTCAAATCGTAGATAGCATTAGGTACTCAGAAGTGGGAAAAAACCACACTTCTTTTCGAAAATGACATCATTTTGAGGTTTTAGTAGTCTCGTTCCTATTTGAGATATATTAAATTTTTTTTGAGATGTCTCTCATCAAAGTAACGTCAAAATCCAGGGTATGTACTTAACTTACCAATCTCATAGAAATTATACCTACGAATTGTGATTTTTGAAGAAAAATTCGAGTTTTCTTGCAAAATTTAAAAAAAATAACCTCCAAAACTGCCTGGAAAATGGGGAAAATTAATTGATAATTTTTCCAATTTTTCGGAATAAGAGAGAGAATGAGTAAAAGAAGGAAGGTGAGAATTCGAGATTACAAATTCACAAATTTCAGGTGTGAGAGTTCTGGAGCATGCATGACCAAATTTTGAAAATTTGGTCCCATGTTTCACAAGGACAGGGAAATATAAATTTTTACTTCTGGCATAAAATTATTTTAAAATCTGGGAAACATGCGATTTCATAAAATTATGACGGCCGTTTGAAATATCAACACCCTCCCTCCCCAGGTCATTCAAAGATGACCTTATTTTCATGTTTTGAAAGTAACAATCTATCCAATCAAAAAAAGGTTATTTATTGAAACAAAATCATCATTTTTTACCTATTTATTTTCTTTATCAAAGTAGAAAAAAGAGCCTTGAACTCAAAAAAAAAGAATAAGAAATGTTTTAATTCCTACAATTCAGAAGTAAGTGAACGAATTTAAAATCGGTTTTTTCCAGAAGATTTTTTGGGGGGGAGGGGGGGTCAGACTACTAGGTCTATCAGAAAAATGAACTTTTTAAAAAATTTTGATTTTCCATGATAATTTTTCAGTATGGTCTTTTCAAATAGCAAATTCTTAACTAAAAAAATTGATTGCCTTCTTTTAGAAATGAATGCGTTTTCTTATTTTAAAAAATGCTGAATTATTTGCGAAAGAATTTTATCTTTAAAAAATGTTATTCCAGTGATGATTATGATTTTTTCCCCAATTTTTCCCAATTTTTTGGACGTTTGGAGCAAATTGAAGCTTTCACAGGTAAGTACATATTTTATAAAAGAGCCAAACATTTTTCAGAAGCATTCTCATTAATCGAAGCAATTTAAAGCATAGGATATGAATAAATGCTTCATTCTAGTTTTATAAAAGAGCAAACATTTTTCAGAGTACATTTCTACTTAAAACGTATACGTTAATCTATTAAAGGCATTAAGGAGATCATTGAAATTCTAAAAACTGCGTTCAATTTGCTGTTTTCTACATCCAGAATGTTGTGGTACCATACTTAATCGAGACTCAAACCTACTTTTTATCAGATTAGGGCATGTGAATGGAAATCAGCAAAGTCTGCTAAAAACTGGGAGTTTCAATGTGTTTTTCCTCACCAATCCAAATGTCGTCACATATTAAAATCAGAGCTTCAACAACATGTATAGTGTATACGTATAAATGCATAATTGTATGTAAATAAGTAGGTACTTTTTGCATATTAAATAGACGAAATTTACTGCTTACTTGTATACTGGATATTGCTATACAATTATGTAGGTATGAATGAGTAGTGTTTAAACTACCCCTTATTGTTATTACACGTAGTGCCCTTTCATTAGTCTATCGTGTAATAATTTGACCAATAATATAGTGCTGCCACTGTCACAGACTTCGATTTATGTCGAATACTAAATTCGCTTCGGTGGGTACTGGGTATCTCTTCCTCCTCGATTTCCTTTCATTATTCTCAAAACCTAAATTGTTAAATTTTCGTTAGTATGGGAATTTAGTCACGTACCTACTCGACGGATGCTGAAAATGAACTACCCTCATTTTTCGGATCCCAAAGATCTCGAAGTAAAGAAAAAGTAAACGAAAACCTAACATTGAAAAATCGAAAGAAATTGTTTAATTAAGTGTGATGCATTACGAGAGAACAGGTCTGATACTGACGAAAACAGTCTACTTTTTTGAATATTTATCGAGAAATAGCTAATGTAGGTAGATACTCAAAGTCTTTGTCCTTTTGCCTATAAGAATTCAATTTTCCAAGAAACTTTTCAATTATTTTGAAGGTTCCATGCAAGAGGAAAGAATTCCTTCCACGGTTCAAAAATTGAAAAGATTGGAAAATTTTGAGAAAGATTTTCGCTCTTGCTTTACTCACTTTCAATTAATTTATGAATTTTTTTCCAAATAATTAGGAATTTCATGTAAGTAACCAAAAGTTTAGAAAAAATTTTTCGCCGCCTTGAAAGCGTGCCCAGCAAAGTTATTACCTACCTTGAAATATATACATAAATTCAGTTTTTTTTTTATTATAGATACTGAAGTATGTATCTTATTTACATACATATCCATCTAATGAAAAATATTTTCATTATATTCATACACTATCGTCATATTCACGTGAGAAAATTATTAAAACAGATTTTATTATTTTCAAAATAAAAAACTAGCGTTTGTCAGAACTTCGCAGTAATTTTTCTTCCGTGAAAATTCTCACTTTTATTTCTGAAAATTTCTACCTTCCTTACACATGGGTACCTACGTGAATTTACAAACATTGTGGTCACATGGAATCAACCTTCGAGTTTATATCCTTAAGCTAAGGTACAGTTGAATAGGCAACCAGACAAACTATCCTTACCATAAATAAAATTACTCTTGTATTCCAGTAGATAAGTAAGCAAGAAATTCCGGTTAAAGTATGTTTGTTCGTTAACCCAAAAATTTCAGGAGAAAATCATACTCCTTCAAATATTTATAATTTCCTGTTCGATGGATATCTACAGTCTGCCCTTCAAATTTCGACAAGTAGGTATTTTTCAGTATGAAAATAATTTTTAAAAATTCTGCACCAACATACAGTTGATATTCTACAGTCACAAATATCTAAATCATTGGAAAAAAATCAATAAAACCTCAAGGATAGTTTAAAAGGAGATTTTTCGACGAATTTATCAAATCTATACCCCTGCAGTGTCACACGGTTAGACAACCACAATTACATATTGAATTTCTGTTCGCGGGATTGAATCTATTGCACATCAGGATGAATCGAAAAAAAACCATGCCCTAGGATTTTGATAGAAATTGGCGAGGTAGTTTACTTTGAGTGAGAGATCTCTCGAAAAAATTTTGATCTCCTCAGTTGAAAGAGGACGGAGCTAGGAGACCTCAAAATGAGTCATTTTTGAAAAAACGTGTTTTTCGCCACTTTTGGAAAATGCCACTTGCTGAAAACCTCGTCCCCTCCCTCCAAAAGGCGCGAGTTGAGCATATACACCTCTCTGAACCATCTTGAAATTGGATACAATTTTTTTCTCCGAAATGTTGCAGATCGCGAGTTTGACGAATTTTTTATTTTTAACAAATTCAAATCGCTTACTCAAATGTCTCGAAATTGAGTCAGAAAATTTCGTTGGTCATCTAAATTAATTTTTTTCATGGTGGTTCTGCCAGCTGAAATTTTATTTTCGAAATTTTTATAAAATTTCAGCTGACAGTATTGCTAAGGGTAAGGTTGCCATATTTCGACCACTTTTTTTCAAACTTCCACCAATCGAAGACTTTTTGAGCTAGAAACGTCGAAAATGGCTTAAAAAATACCTTGATTCTTCGTCTACCACTCCCTAAAATTTTGAGCCGATACAATCATTTTTTGTATTTTTTGCGATTTTTTTCTGAGGGAACTCAAAAATCAATTTTGAAATTTTGGGATCCTAATTTCGACCACCAGCTGATTTCGCCCGCATGGAGCGGAATCTACCCGAAAAGAATTTTTTCATATTCTTCTTTCACAGATAAACAAAATGAGACCAAAACGGCAATCCTACAGCCAAAACTCGCGAAGAAAAAAGAAAAAAAAAATCGCATTCAAAAAACAGATTACATAAGACAGTATAGCTGGTCGAGATTAGGGCACCCCAAAGAATTTGAACTTTGGTGAAAATTTTTGTTGCGTATCGCCAGTTGTTTTCAAAAACGATGATTTTATCGAAATCTGATACCATGTCCCATCACAATTCACAATTATTTGGTAGAATTTATTAAAAAGATTATTCATAATTTGAGATCAAAGAATACGTAAAAAAATTTTTCACCTATACGATTTCGTTTTTTTCAATTTTCTCCGCTAATTTTGCCTGTAGTTTTGTGATTTTGGTCTCAAATTGTTCATCTATGAAAAAGGAACATGACATTTTTTTTTCGTGTAGATTGCGTCCATAGGGGCCGAAATTGGCCGATGGTCGAAATTAGGAAGCGGTCAAAGTTAGGGCATTTCACCCTTATAAAAAAAAATTCAAAAAAAATATTTTGAATTTCTTAGTAATGATCAAAATTTTTTTGGCCAATTTTTCTGGTTCCTGAATGAACAACTAGAACTTTATGAAAATTGCGTAAATCAAAATGCAGTTGGTAGCACTGCCGTGAATTTTTTTGGAAATTTTCATCAAAAATGATTCTGAAAGGTCAAAACAATTTTTGGATCGATTTTGAGGTGGTTGATTGAATGATTTGAATTTGGCAAAAATCAAAAATTCTTCAAATTTGCATTCTGCAACTTTTCAATTCCCTTGGGGCAAAAAGTGGCACCTAATTTTGAGGTCAATGGCTTACGTTAGAGAAGTGTAAAAACTCAAATCGGTTCTTTTTGGAGGGGATGTGGCACTACCCCAAAAAACGAAAACTGTTTTTTTTTTCGAAAATGAACTGACATTGAAGTTTCCTTGTTCCATCCCCCTTTCGACTGAAGAATTCAACATTTTTTAAAGGAGGTTTCCCACTCAAATTAAATTAGGTACCTACCTCATCAATTTTCATCGAAATCCAGTATTTGATTTTTTTTCAATCCACTCTATTGTACATAAGTAAACCTGCTTACCTTAATGTTTTTTTTTTGATTAGGAAAACTGTGGAAAATCGTCTTCGATGATTTTAATAACTTAAAATATTCATAGGTACCTACTTATAAACTTCATTTTAGGAAAAGAGTTTATATTGTCGGATTTGTGTTTTTTTTGTTTTGTGTTTTTTTTTTTGCATTGAACATTTTAAAAACATGAAAAAAATGTGTAATTCCTTTTAAGAGCTTCTGAAAAATTGGGTCAAGTTGAAAAAAAAAGGTTCCAGAGATATTTTGTGGTAAAAATATCTATACTGCGACCTTTTAAAGAAATATTTTTCAAACAATTAATTATTTCAATTTTTCAACATTTTTTGAACACAGTTAGATTTCAAGGTCGAGTTGTAAGGGGCAAGGATGAAATTAAGGATGGAATTTCGATCGAGCTCTACTGAGGTTCGGCCAAAAAAATTTTACTTTCTGGGCTCCATTCAAATTTCTAAAAAAGTACAGAACGTTAGCTCCTGACTATTTGATAAAACTATCCCATTCTAGCCCTAGGCATGAATCTGTTCGCAATGATCTTTCCTATTAAAAATTCAAATCCACCGGGTATAATTACTTGACCGATTAACAACAGTACGTGAGGATCATAAAGTGAATATGCCGAATAATACTCTACATAAAATCAATTTATTAAATCGTCGCAAACTAGGTAAGAAAATCGAAGCCAAACGTGTAACCGAGAAATCCCTTAACGAATCGTCGAAATTCAAAAATATACACACAAGAAAGATCGTCGTATAATCTTTTAAACCCCTCTTAGGGAACTTCTGCCCTAGCGGGGATTATTTTTTGATACTTTTACTCGTACATCTGCGTGATGCGGATCTGGTTTTAAAAGTAGAAATGGAAATAAGGCGTCGAAACTTCATTTCGATTCAAATTACCGCCAACTTGCGGGGGTTCGAACGACGACGCGAAAATCCTTTATAATTATATCGGTTAATCTGAAGCAACGGCAAAGAATAATAAATACACTCTTCTGACGAAATTATTTCAGGATATTATACAGAAAGGAAAATTTCGCGATATTGCACGTGTAGTGTATTTTAAATATAAAAAATAAAATCCGCATTGCTCTCCTTGCTACTTCCAGGTTCCATCATAGGAGGAAATTTTAATACGGCGACGTACGATACCCGTTCATTCGAATAATGGCTTTATGTAAAAATTTTAACTCGAAAATCGTGTCTGATACACTCACGATGCGATAAAAGTTCCAGGTATTGTTAATTGGAAAAGATTGTTAGAATCGGGCGAACAAAAAAACCTGATAATTATTTTAGGCACGTTTTAATTTTAGTTTTTATTCCTTTGGATTTTCGTTGTGTTTCTTTTGTCAGGTATACGCGCAGGTATAGCTAAATATACTTCAAGAGTTTTCACTTTCTCGCCTATGAAGAGAAAACAAAGCTATAGTTGTCGTATTAAACACGAGGGAAATCATCTCGCTATAGGTTTTTCGGAGTTTTTTTTCACTTTCCATATTTCGTCGGAGGGGTTGTCAATTTTTTCCTCCACCGTTGGCTTCTCTTACCTGGAAGAAAATTTTCTTTATTCGATTTGAAAATGTGGCTTTAAAATGGGGAAAAGCTTTTATCGCGATGTAAATTGAATTAACGCGGATGGTGTTAAAGTATCGACGGTAGGAAAATTTATTATTTACGAATTCCATATACGCCTTTCAAGTCTGCAAGGGACTACAGCATTTCTATGCGGAATTTCTTTACTTATTATTAAGGCAAAATTACTTATGGGTACGAAAAAGTCTATAAAATATCCATTTTCATCGCTAACTTTTCAATATGGCGATTCGACATGGAAAGAAATTGGTTAAAAAATTAGACTTTCAATTAAATTTGATATACGAACTGGATCAAATGGAAATATTCCACTTTTCAAACAACCAACGATTTTTTTCCTGTCAGTTTCATTCGGACGTAAAATTTAATAGAAATACCTACCTACCTTTTTTTTGTCAATAAGTAGGCACGTCTTTGAATAAGGAAAAAAATTCAATTAATGAAAGAGAAAATTATAGGTACATTGTATATAAAATCGGCAGGGTAATTGCATTACGTTTGAAGCAAACCAGCATGTTTAAAATCTCCGTTGAAAATATTTTTTTTTACAGTTATAAAGAGAAATTTAAAAAAACATGATAGAAAGAGGTAAACTTGTAGTCGTATTTTCTTTTATAAAAATTTATCCCGACAAGGCGAATTTCTACTGGGATTAATTGGTATTTGGCTGAATACGAGAACCGTTAACGTATAACAACGATTACGTTTTTGTAGAATAAATTATAAAATACGAACAGGGCAGGGTATTTTTTTAAAACATAAACGAGCCGTATAAACCGACAACCAATTACCTACTTGGCATTTTCTTTTTTCTCTCGGTCGTGTTTCCTTTATTTGTGAATTTTCCATCGCTAATTGTACAGAAAAATGAAAGTCGAAGTAAGCGAAAAAGTACCTGGTAACGATGGCTTATTATAAAGGTGAAAGCGAGCGTAAAATTGCATCGGGAAAAAATCGCGGAAATAGCTCGAAATTAAGATAAAAATACAGCTCGGGCGAGAGAATATCCGAAATAGAGCGGGTTGACGCTTTTCTCATACATAACTATGGAATTTACCATTAATCAATTTTTTTCGTTTTTTTTTTTCAATTTATTTAATTTTTATATTAATCGAATACCAAACTCGAAAGTATTTCAAATGGTTTTGATTCTGGATAATTGATCGAGCATCGGATTAGGAAAAATACCGGAGAGGTCATTCACCTGTTTTTAAAGCACTAAAAAGTGATACGTGAAAGAGCAATGCACTTTATACAAGGGAAGTTTTGTAACCCAACTGCGTCGATCGAACCAAAATTTGGATCACTGAAAGGATATTTCATCTATACTAGGAAATCAAATTTTGGGCAGGTGAAGTGAATTTTTCCATTTTTGACGGATTATTGAAAATGGCTAAAATAGCCTAGTACGTTGATTTTTCATAAAAAAAATCTACCGAAAGCATTTGAAAATTGATTTACATACTTAAAATCAACCTTCTGAAATGATGGCAACCATTTTTGAGTCCATCTGGAGTGTCTAGAAAAATCCGTCACTTTGAGTACCCTCAAAAGAAGGAGAAGGAAATGAAAAATCATTGCAAATTATTTTTCGATATTGAATGAACGTATTATGGCCTTTTAGATGAAAATCCCTCAACCGATTCGAATCGAAATTTTTTTTCGTGAAAAGTAAGTATGTATTTAAATCATTTTTTGAAGTATTCGGAGCAAAGAACGAACGAACGAACGAACGAATTATATTTGTTTTCAAATTTATAACATCATATTTTAAATTTTCCAACTCTATGCGCAAAAGTACGCGAGCGAATGATTTGATGAGGATTCGAATCAATTTTCAGTGGTTCATGATTCAAAAATTTTTATGATTCGTAACTGTGTTCTAAATCTCTCACTATTGAGTATTTTTGTTAATTTTTTTGTGGAAATTTTACATTTTGAATTGAAAGAATTTTGAAAACTCCAGCTGAGTTGTAAATTTTGAATTTTCAACTCTTGAAAATAGGTACGTCATTATGAGTGATTTTTTCAAGTTTTGTCATGAAATAACTACCTACCTAAACGAGGCTCTCAAAATTGAAAAAATTGGCAAAATTGTGATCTAGATTTGCGATTCTAAAATGATGATTTGAATTACGATTTACGAATCGTTAAATTTGTTCATGATTCAAACTTTCTTATCATAATTTGGCTTAAGTACTCGAAAGCTATGAGATTCGAGTTATTCGAATTGTCAATATTGGAAATGACTTATTGTGATTCAAGATATTTACGAATATTTTTTCCAATGATTCTGCTAATACTGCATTTAAAAAAGTGAAAAACTTTAAATTTGTTAAAATCTCCAATACTGGCATCTTTCAAAATTTTTTCAACTTAGGGTTGTCAAACTATCGATAATTATCGATAAGTGAAGCTATCGATAACTATCAATAAGTAATCTTAAATTTTCGATAACTCAATGGGCGAATTTTATTATTTTCCCCCTTTTTCCAGCTCAAAAAATTGAAATTGACAAAAATGGAAGTTTTTTTTGTGGGAATGTGAAAGGAAAACTGGTAACCCTAAAGAAAATTAATTTTATTACATTTTTTTCTCTTTCAAAGTTGTAATCGTAAAATGTTGTAATTCCGTAAAAGAAAAGTTAATTTCCTAATTTTATTCCCAATTTTTAAGCTATACCTATACAGGGTGTCCAGTAAGTGGTCTACCATACATCATTTTTTGATATAACCGAGTACCACTAAAAAAAAGTTAGATGAACAATTTGCAAATCTTGAAAATTGAAGGGGCAAATTATGGTTTTTAAAAAATCAAGTAATTTTTTTTCAACCATGGGAATGGATAGTACCACAGTACTTTGAAAACGGAATAAATTTTCATTATATGACTTTTTGCATAGCTTGAAAATTGAAGGGACTACAAAAAATTTTGTTCGAAAAAAGTTCTAAGAAAATAAAATAATCAAAGGAATGGATAGTATGTTGAAAAATGAACAAATTTTGTCCTGTAGGCTTTTTGCCTAATATCAAAAATGAAGGGACTACGGGCCATTCAAAAAAACTGGGCATCAAATTTTTTTTAATTTTTTCAATTTTGGATGACCCTTGGCCCCTTCATATTTCATGTTAGGCAAAAGGCCTGTAGAATAAAAATTGTTTATTTTTCAACATACCTACCATCCATTCCTTTGATTAGTTTATTTTTTTAAAACTTTTTTGAGCAAAATTTTTTGTAGCCCCTTCAATTTTCAAGTTATGCCAAAAGTCATATAATGAAAATTTATTCAGTTTTTAAAGTACTATCCATTCCCATGGTTGAAAAAAAAATTTGGTTTTTTAAAAAAACATCATTTGCCCCTTCAATTTTCAAGATATACAACTTGTTCATCTAACGTTTTTATTTAGTGGTACCAATAATGAAGTATGGCAGACCACTTACCCGACATCCTGTATGTACCTAGGTATAGGTATATTTTTGAGGCGTGGGTGGTGCGAATTCGCCTAGAAAACATATTTTCTATACGAATCATGCAAAATCTGACATTCGATTTTTTTTTCACCGTAAGGTTCCTTATCGCACAACGCTTCACATTTTACAATTTTCTCATGATTAATGAATAATGATCAAAATGTTTTGAATTGAAGTTCCTTTTTGTGCACCTATAATTTTGTCTTTTTTTAGAGCAATGATTGTAGAAAAATTTCTTCCCCCCCCCCCCCCCAATAATAATTAAAATTTATCGATAACTAATTTTGACGATATTTGGATATTTGACAACTCTACTTCAACTCCAAAAATTTTTCATTTTTTTCTCATAATTTGTTTCAAATCTGAGCATTTTTCTTGAAATTGAAAATTTTCAGGCTTATTTCTAATTTTAATGTTTTTTTCTTCAAAATTATTTGCTTCAACTCTAAAAAAATTTCAAAAGTCAAAATTCATTTCAACTTTGATTTTTTTTCAAAACATTTTGCGGCACCAATGTTTTATCCAACCTGAAATTTAAAAAAAAATCTGCTCAAAAATTTTAACAATTTCAAAACTTAAAATAAAACTTTACCTACCTACTTTAAATTCTTCAGAGGTGTTTTCAAACTCCAGAATTTTGAAAACCATTTCGGAGATGAAAAACTTTGGAAACAAATTTTATAGTTTGAAAAAATTGAGAAAAAATTTCACAATAGAAAAATAATAGAAAACATTTGTGAAAAATTTCAAAATTGAAAAAAATTGAAGAAGAAATTTCTAGGTTAAAAAAATTTAGGAAAAGTATAAAATTGAAAAAAATCTGAAAAGCCCTAAGGTTGGAGAAAATTTTAAGAAAAAAACTCAAGGCTAAAAATCTTTTAAAAGTGTTGTTGTTCATTCACTCATGTTCCGTAAACCTTGTGATAATAGACAATTTCGCTCGGTTGGCACGGATTGGTAGTAAATTTTCCCTTGTTAGATTCATTTCGAGTAAAAAATAGGGAAAATGTCCAATAATTTTGTTTCTATCCAAATGCACAATTATATCCAGTTTTGCCAATTTTGGCATCCTGAATTATGCCAATATCACTTCAATTGACCAAATATGCTAACGTGAGAAACACATCGACAACAATAGCATTCAAAAAAGCCTCCAGCAATCATTTTCAATTCTAAAGCGAATGAAAATTTATGCAAATCATTCGCAACAGAACAGTCGAAAAAATTGTGCAAAAAACAAGTATAGACGTAATTTACGTGGACATTTGAGTATATTTCGACTATTTCGAGATTACTACGTACACTGATGAAGTTGTATACAAAATAGGAATACGTGAGATGTCTAGGGTTCGGTAGTTTTTAATTAATTTAAAAAAGCAGGGCAAAAATAACAATTAAACGTAAGCGAATACACATTTATAATGCTTCTGTAGAAAGGGTTAGTAGTTGGTACATCTACATAGTTATGAGGAGGTAGTTAGCTTCTACATATACACGTAGACCTATCTACCCATATATGTTCGGGGATTAGCTTGTTTCATAAAATATTGGTGATTTAAATGTGTTCAACTGTTCAAGTACATACCTACACTACAAAAGCAAAGAGAGGGTGAGCTAGGTTTTTTTTTATCATCTCTCGGTTATGTACATATTGTATTCTCGACAAAATAATTAAATATTCGCCGCGTTTGTAAAGTAATATACGTGAAATCATAAAGTATGATTTTTCATTTTATGCGGTCGTCACCTATTGCCGAGAAGGTTGTAAGTGGCGAGGGGGTAGAGATAGAGCGTCCGCGTTTGTTGAATTTTTTAATTAAACAGTTCACCGTGAAAAATTACTTTAGGAATTGTTCTCGTTTAGCAGTTTAAACGTTTTTTACGGCCAATTAGATATACCTACCTGTATACATCGCGTAAATTTCAGTTTTTATCAGAATGAAATTCAATTTGTGCTTTTATTTTTGCGAAAATTTCATTTGGTTTGTATTGTCTGCGCATAAGATACACATTGTATATTATTTATTTATTTGAGGGGTGTTTTCATTCGAAAGAGAGTTTATGAATGGAATTTGGCACTTGACCTTGGAAAGGAGAATAAAAAATAATGGTCCCCAGTCCCCAATAATTTTTTTGAGTGAAAATATTCATACTAACTGCGAGTACCATTTTCATACACATTTTATTGAAATTTTTGCTCCCACTCTCAGGAAAATAAACTTAGGTACCGTACTTGTTTAGAGATAGGTAGGCTTTTATGTGCTTTTGACAAAGTTTCTTTGATAATTTTTCAGAGTAAGAGATAAGAATATCTAATTGAATATTACATTATGCCTGTGAGGCATTTACTGTTTTCATGATTACGTAGAATATTACTTACACATGAATTGCATAACATATGTACTAAGTACCTAGGTAGAGATTTTTTGCTCTTTTTCCGGATGTTTAATGAAAAGAAGTAGCACAAAAATTGTGTTTAAACCTAAAAATTACCTACTTTACTTACCTCCTTTCCATTCCGCTGGTTTTTAATTGAAAAATTGAAAAAAATATCGTTGAAAAAATTTCATCAAGTAGTGGTCTCAATTGGGTATATTTACTCCCAAAAATCACGAATATAGCAATTTTTACATCATTCACCTCATTTTTTCACAAAAAAAATAAGCGGTGCAGAATATTCTTTAATAATTTTTTGAGTACCTATAAAAAATAGCTAAATCGAGATTAGATACCTACCTATTTAAAAAAAAAAACAAAAACAAGAATATACCTTTATTTTAAAATACCTACTTATTTATTATTGTAAATTTGAACAAATGAAAAAAAAAGGCTTTTTTGAGTAGGTACTCCTGAAAAATGGATAGGTTCCAATATCATGAAATGGTCTCAATTGGATTATATTTACCCCAAAAATCATGAGTAGTAATTCTACACCATTCACCTCACATTTTAGTTCATGTTTTTTAAAATGAGAAAACGGTGCTAAATCTGGGATAAAAATTTCTATACCCGCCTACTAGGGTGTCCCAGGAAAAATCTAAGTTAAAATTTCGGGGCGCATACTCTCTAAATTTTTTACTTTTACCCCTAAAACATATTTAAGCTTGGTTACGACTCGATTGAAGCACGTTTACCTGTGCCGCCATGGCCTCAAAGTCATGCCATAAGTCACGGATTTTAGGAAATTTTCAAAGTGCCGTAACGCTTTCAATTTTTAATTTAGGTGAAAAATATATAGAACTTTTCTTATTGTAAGTAAAAAGATCTACAAAAAATGTCATATAAAACTTTTGCCCAAGTCGAAAATTGGAGGCGCTATAATACTTTGAAATTTGGAAGAATTCGCTAAAATTTGGGAATTTTTAAAGTGCCGTAACTCTTTCAATTTTTAGTTTGCCCGAATTATGTGTAGAACCTTTCTTGTTGCTCATAAAAAGATCTACGAAAAAGGTCATAGACAATTTTTGCCTAGATCGAAAATTGAATGTGCTACGATGCATGAAAATTGAAAGAAAGCCTGCCACAATTGGGAAAATTTTCAAATAAATTTTTACAAAAAATTTCCACCCTTAGACTTTTATTCTTTCGAAATTAAATGCAAGCTAAACTTCAGAAAAAAGTTGTCTTCTTCATCCACTTCTCGAACTCAACTTAATTTTTCCGACTATAAATAATTACAACTTTGTCATCATTAGAATAGCAGGTTTAAAAGTTAAAAAATTTTCAAATCAGATCAGAATTTTTATGATTTTTCCAAGTCTGAATGGAAACTAAATTTTGAAGCTGTTGCCTTCAAGAATCGCTTATAACGGTCAGAAATTTCCAATTTTCGTATATTTTCAAATGATAAAAAACGTACCACGATTATGTTGGTATTTGGTGTGCGGAAGGAAAGATAGGGACTGTGGAAAGCTGATATGCTTATTGGCTGAATTTCACGGGAAGAATGTTTTCCAGAAAAAAGTACAAATATGTATTTTCATTGCTTTGAAATTATGAAAAGAGAAAAAAATAGATTTTAAGCGTCCCCCCCCTCCCCCCAAAAAAAACACAATTAACAGGGCCATCGAATTTTAACTCTCTGATTTATAGATTTTTATTAATTTTAAAGTTGCTGATGAATTATCAATTTCTAAATTAATATTTTTTTTATTAAAATATGTAACAAAAATACATCGGCAAAAAGTACCTGAACATTTTGAAAAATTTCATGTTTTTAAGTACGTATTCGTGGAAACATAATATGAGTTATGCAAATTTTAGACGTAAGGTTAAATCAAACGAAGGTGAAAGAACAATTCAGTGTGTAAAAATAGCGGAATTCTATAGTACGTACAACGAAAGAATTTACATTTCCCCTACTCGACTCGTAACGCGGAAACCAACGACGCACGTTGATTTCAAATTTTGTCCAATGACAACTCAACGTTCCTAAATTTTGTGGTGGGAGATTGTAGGGGAAAACTACATTCTTTCGTTGTACCAACTATAGTGGAATCGATGATGAGACTTTCCACTGGAATTCCTCTAGAATTCTGCTATTTTTTCATGCCGGGGATTTCCCTGCACTCCTCTCCCATGACAAAATTGAAAGTTCAACAGTAACACTGTAAAAATAACATTCCAACCAACATTTCTTTCAAAGGCAATAGCTTCAAAATTTAGTTTCCACTAAGACTTGGAAAAATCATAAAAATTCTGATCTGATTTGAAAATGTTTCAACTTTTAAACCTGCTATTCTAATGATGACAAAGTTGTAATTATTTATAGTCGGAAAAATTAAGTTGAGTTCGAGAAGTGGATGAAGAAGACAACTTTTTTCTGAAGTTTAGCTTGCATTTAATTTTGAAAGAATAATAGTCTAAGGGTGGAAATTTTTTGTAAAAATTTATTTGAAAATTTTCCCAATTGTGGCAGGCTTTCTTTCAATTTTCATGCATCGTAGCACCTTCAATTTTCGATCTAGGCAAAAATTGTATATGACCTTTTTCGTAGATCTTTCTATGAGCAACAAGAAAGGTTCCACACACAATTCGGCCAAACTAAAAATTGAAAGAGTTACGGCACTTTAAAAATTCCCAAATTTTAGCGAATTCTTCCAAATTTCAAAGTATTATAGCGCCTACAATTTTCGACTTGGGCAAAAGTTTTATATGACCTTTTTTGTAGATCTCTTTACGTACAATAAGAAAGGTTCTATATATTTTTCACCTAAATTAAAAATTAAAAGCGTTACGGCACTTTGAAAATTTCCTAAAATCCGTGACTTATAGCATGACTTTGAGACCATGGCGGCACGGGTAAACGTGCTTCAATCGGGTCGTAACCAAGCTTAAATACATATGTTTTAGGGGTAAAAGTAAAAAATTTAGAGGGTATGTGCCCCGAAATTTTAACTTCGATTTTTCCTGGGACACCCTACTGCCTATCTACTAACGGTAAGATTATTTTTGGTAATTTTTTTCAGTAATTTTTGTTTGTCAAATTAAAAACAAATGAACATGTGGGTTGGTAGATGTTGATTTTGAGCGAGCAAATGTAAACATTGGCCTGAGGGTGAAATTTTTACCCGGCTATTTTGAAATCTAAACACAACTTTTGTGCTATTCCTTCCTACCCCGCCCCCTCCCATTTTATTTCCAAGTACCAGATTTGTGAAAAACTTCATGAACTACAATCTCTAAAGATTTTCATGAAAATAGTAGTGGTAGCTCTTGGCTGAAGTATCACGTGACCACTAAAATTTTGCCTCCCAGTTTTCAGTGCGGAGCTCACAGTGAAGCCCAAAATTTATAAATTCACAAAATCCGAAATCTATATATTTACGGGATTCAAAATTTATAAATTTACAAAATGCATACTTCATTTGAAAAAAAAAATCATAGAGAAAGTTGATTATACTACATACTAAGAAAAAAAATTGAGATGAACATGTTGCCGATTTTGAAAATTGAAGAAATGCTGCTTCTAAAAAATTTTCCCCAAAAAATTTTTTCAATCATGAGAATGGATAGTATGTACTCACTTTAAAAACTGAAGAAATTTTCACTTTATGACTTTTTGCCTTACTTTAAAATTGAAGGGGCTACAAAAAATTATTTTAAAAAATACTAAAAAAATAAACTAGGTAATTATGGGAATGGATAGTACGTTGAAAACTGAAGAAATTTTGTTTTGAAGACCTTTTGCCTAACATCAAAAATGAAGGGGCAGTGGGTCATTCAAAATTGAAAAAATTTGAAACCCATTTATTTTAAGTAACCCGTAGTGGCGTAGCCCTTTCATTTTCAATGATAGGCAAAACGTTTTCAGAACAACATTTTTTCAGTTCTCAACTTACTAATCATTCCCTTGATTAGTTTATTTTTTTAAACAATTTTTTTGTAGCCTTTTTAATTTTGAAGTTATGCAAAAAGTTATAAAATGAAAATTTGTTCAGTTTTTGAAGTACTATCCATTCCTATGGCTGAAAAAATTTTCAACGTGATTCTTTTAGAACCAGCATTTGCCCCTTTAATTTTTAAGGTCCGCAATATGTTCATCTAACTTTTTTTTAGTCGTGGTACCTGGTTATATCTAAATATATATATATGGCAGCCCTTCGTACGCTTTTAAAAAATGCAATAATTCTTTGAATTTTATGTTTAGAGATCAGAAGTCACTTCCAATAGATTTCCGAATTTTTTAGAAAATAAAATGGTCCAAAAAATTGAAAACCAGAATTCAGTCGTATTGTCCTTTTTATTAGATTTTTTAAGATTTTCAAAAAAGTTGATATTTTTTAAAATTTATGAAAACTAAGAATTATTTGCTGAAGAAAATTTCTGAAATTATGGATCCATTTTCACTGAAATTGATAAAAGACAAATGAAAGTGAAAAGGAGAATTTACGTTCTTCTCACTTTTTTGTAGGTACTGAAAGATTGTTATTTTAACCGAATGGCCATAAAATATTTAAAATTCTAGATGGAATTTCCAATATGCATTGTAATCATCATAACAATAAAAGTTGTATTTCATTAGGGAGAGGAGAAGGCCAAATTTTCATTGCCTTGTGTGTAAATTGAGCTGGAGTAAAAAAAGAAACCATAGGTATCTTGGATTTTGACCAATATTGGTGGGGTGGTTTACTTTGAGTGGGAGACCTCCTAAAAAATTTTTGAGCCCTCGATTTGTATTTGGCTGCACTGACATACAAAATTTTCCAAAAAAATTCCAAAATATACTTACTTCTAGTGATTGAAAAAAACATACATAATATTTTCAGGCGAAAAAATAATCAATTCAAAGTCAATATAAATTCTGTATTTTGGAATTTTATGATTTGCTGTTGGCTGCACTGGTGCATAAAATTTTCAATTTTTTTTTCAAAATTCACTTTCAGTGGTTGAAAAAAAAATTTTGTTCAATTACTCGATGAAAAAAAAAATCATTCCAGCTTAGTGAAAATTTCATATTACCTACCTAAGTATTGGAATATTGCAATCTGCAACTTTTCAACCCCCTGGTAGCAGTTTGAGTTTTGATCGGAGATGGATGGCGATGGCTTAGGGAGATATAGAAACTCAAATTGCATCTTTTAAGTGATAAGAAGGCTTCTCACACAATTTTGATTGACTAAAAAATCAAAAAAAACAGCATTTTTTAAAAAGGAGGTGCACTTTGACTTGAGGACCTTCTGCTCCCCTTCCCTCGCTCTTAGGAAGCTCAAAATTTTTTTGGGAAGACTCTCACTCAAAGTAAACCACCCCACCAAATTTGGTTAAAATCCAAGACATGTTTTTTTTTTCACTCCACCCTAATCTACATTATTAAGTTCCGATTTTTTTTTTTTTAAATCAGCCCAGTCCAACTTGAAATAAAACACTTGAATTTGCACATCGATGTTCGATCTTATTATAGTAAGAAAAAAAGTGGCACGTTCCAATAATTATTCGCCCTACTTTAAAATTTCAAATGCTAGAAAGAGAAACTCATAATAGAAAAAATTTATAAATAAACAATACTCTCGAACCACCATATTTCACCCTCTAAAATAAAACTCTCAGTTATGAAAACTTGTTATAAATTTGATTACATAAATATACGTAAGTATACAGGGTGTTTCAAAGTTGACCGCGCTCCTTCCAACCAGTGAGTGGGCCACTCATCCTGAGTCGAAGTATGTATGTTTGCCTAACCTTCAAACTGCAGGGGCTGAGTTATGCTCTTTGAAAAAATTTTTTTTTGAATTTTGTTTCGCACTTTCTACCGAGCGTTACTCGACAACCAAGATAGGTAGAAAGTTGCGCTTTGCGGCAACGGATAGCCCACTTTCTCTAGAATTTTTCTATGCGGTTGATAATTTTTGCAGCTGAACTAGGGTGGCTGTACCGCATGGAATATTCGAAAAAAACGTGTAAAAAAGTTGACAATTTTTTCTATTTTTGTAAATTTTTAAAAAAGTTGTCCTCTATTGAGTGTATGATTATTATTGTTTCTAGAAGAAAAAACTTTGTTCTTTCCAATGGAGCAAACCCCACTCCTCTATCTTGCTTGAATCAAAAGTTAGTGGGGTTTGCTCCATTGGAAAGAACAAAGTTTTTTCTTCTAGAAACAATAATAATCATACACTCAATAGAGGACAACTTTTTTAAAAATTTACAAAAATAGAAAAAATCGTCAACTTTTTTACACGTTTTTTTCGAATATTCCATGCGGTACAGCCACCCTAGTTCAGCTGCAAAAATTATCAACCGCATAGAAAAATTCTAGAGAAAGTGGGCTATCCGTTGCCGCAAAGCGCAACTTTCTACCTATCTTGGTTCTCACTGGTTGGAAGGAGCGCGGTCGACTTTGAAACACCCTGTATAGTATGAGTAAGTAAAGTATAAAAACCATGAAGCACTTTGACGAGATCAAAACGTTCTTTGTTTTAATAAAGTTTACCTCGTTGATTTAAGGCGGCCAGGATCGCTTATATTACAAAAGTCTGAGAAGCATGAAAAAGAGTAAACTTTCTTTTTGTTTTGGTTGGTGTTATCCGCATAATCCCTATAATACTAAGGATGGAGAGACATAAAGACCTTTTACTTTTCAACCCATTATATAAGGCTGTCGCTAAAAACATGGGGAAATATAATCTTTGTTTTTATTTTTATGATCTTTCTATACATAGTATATTTTACGATTTTCAGTCAAGACCTTCCACGTATGAACTTTTTGTTTTGGCGATATTTACTCCAGAAAAAATTTAATCCAATTCGTGTACAATCGTTATCTCCATTTTCGAAACCGTATAGCCAATTATCAAAAATTACGAATTTGTACAAAAAATTGTACTTAGGTATTGTTATTTTTCAGCTGGTTCAATGCAATCGAGAGCAATAAATTAATCAAAGAAATTTTGCAGGATCAGATCACTCATCGTCACGAGGGTAAAATAATTAAGAAAGTTCATTTCATTAAAAAAAAACTCGAGTTGAAAAGAAATACTGTGACCCTTCTTCACTGCAAATAATAAATAAAATGATATTTAAAAAAATAGGTACTATTTGTAGGTATTCATAAAAAAAACCACATAATATATTGCCTTTATGAACAGATAAAAAAAGAACCATAACCCCTCCCCCCCTCTTCTTCCTTTCAGCAGCATGAATAAAATAAACATCCAAAAGCTAGAATGCTTTTTATAAATAGTAAAAATTTTAATCGTTGAAGATGTTGATTAAAATTTGTTGGTAATTTTTTCTCTCACTGAAATTCTCAGAAAAGAAATCTATTAGCTTAAAAATGAAATTTGCTCTCAGCCGGATTTTTAATTAACACTAGATAACCTCTTCGAGAGGGAAAACCACAAGAATATTCGTAGAATAATTTTATCGACATCTTGAAAAGGAGATTATGGTTTTTTCATTTAATATAGGCAGATAGGTACTTGTAAAGGAAAAAGTGCTTTGATTGGATTAATTTAAATTTTTAAAAGTTTATTTTATTTTTACACAAAATTCATGACCTTTTTTTATCCTTTTGGTTTTCATAAGATCCTGAAATAAGCGAGTTTACGTTGCATAGGGTACCCTCGTTTGCGGTTTTACGAAGAAAGAAAAAAATTGTTGACTGTGGGCTGTTTAACGTTAACCTGGTAGATTAATTTTTTGGTTTTTAGAGTGGAAAAATGACGTTTTTGTGTAACTACCTGTATAAATAAAAAAATTCCGGCGGTAGTTTTAAAAATTCTATAGTAGAGTTGAAGTGCACATATATGTACCTTATCTGTGGGTTTTATTTTTTTCATCCGTGCTGTGCCTATACGATTTTCATAAAGGTGGATTTAATATTTTTTTAATACTTTTTGATAAAATTTATACTCGACTACCTTGAAAAATCTCTCCTCCAACATCAAATCAAAAGGTCATAATGGTTCAAAAATTCATAAAAATTTCAATTTCATCACAATGAATGGGTATTTTGATAAGAAAAAAAAAACAAGGAACCAAAAATAATAAATAGATTAAATAGTTTAGGTAAATACCTAACAATGAGAAATTGGGCATAGATTGAAAATAAACTTCCGCATCATATATATACCATTATGAAATAAATATATATCTAGCCTTCGAAGTTGATATTTTTGATGAGAGTGGAAACGACATAAGTGGTTGGGCTAATATTTGACTTTCCAAAGCAAAAACGTAATTTTCCATGATAATCGATGCCAATATGTTGTCTACTTGTAAGTTGACGCTAACTTTTCCCTATACAGACGCTATAGGCAAAAGGAAAAGGGTTTTCGGTTATAATTTATCCATTTCGAATGTTTTAAAAGCTTGTCCAGTACAATTTGGACGTCGGCGATTTTTTCGCAGCAATATCTAACCCCCGAACGATTTGGATTTTCAATTTAAATGTCGATTTTCAACATTTTCGTTTGCTATACCATTAATTCGGTACAGATGACACTTATAATAAAACCATTTCTTAATATCTTTCTCACAACATACGAAAAAATACGATTTTTCACATTTTTCAGCTTCGTAAGCATTTTAAACGGTTTCATTTCAAGTCGAATGTAATGAGATGTTTTGTTTCAAAATTGATAAATTTTCCTCGTTGACATATGACGTTGTGTATTTTTTTCGCTTCGACGCGACGCTTGTCAAATGATGAGTATAAATTTGGAAAAGTATTGATATTAATTTTCCTGGTTTAACCTTCTGTTAGTTTTTTTCCCGTCTGTATTAAATTTTAGAGAAAATGCCTCCACGAGGATAAAAAAGTACTTGAAAAAACCTTGAAGAGAATAAATTTTGATTTTTTTTCTGTCAGTGGAATTTGAAATGTCAATTTACAGTCGAACAGTTCGATACATTGAAAATTTTTCACAAACAGTGAATTATTTCGACAGACTGACAGACAAGCTGCAAGGAAACGATTCGAGGAAATCACCTTGGTTTGAATGAGAATCCAGAACTGTGATATAAAAAGTTTCCACCCCCCCCCCCCCCCGAGTTGATTTTTCAATTTTTGAGCAATTTTTGAAAATTTTAAAATTCTGAGTACTTTTTAAAGCAAAAAGTGTCATTTTTGATATGAAGTAATTTTCCAGTGCTATGAGTGAAAATAAATGCCTACCTAGATTCGATCTCCTGAAACCATTCCCCCCCCCCCATTTCTGGTTGTTCTAGAGCTTCCAATAAAATTTTGATTTTCTCCAGCATTTTCAAATTTTTTCAGAGGACATTTTGAGCAGCTAAAAATGAGGTTCTTGTATCCTTTCGAGCGATGTAGTATAGAAAAGGTGATATATGTAGTTTGCCTGTCAAATTCTAGCCGGACATGGGACACCTGAAGAGTATTTTTTGACCATTTTTAAATTTGAGACCATTTTTGGTATTCCGGATTTATTTCTAAAAGCTTTTCAAGGAACACATTTAAGGATTCTGTTCAGTGGTGACAACTATTGTATTGCCCAAAGGCTTGAACAAGACATGAGCTGTGTTGGGCAAGACATGAAGAGTGCCCCTTAAGCTCGGACAGGTGATTTTTTTATTACAAAAATGTGAAAAAAGTGGATTTTTTTTACTCTTGAAACATGATTTTTCAAAAAAATTTCGCCCTCGCTCAGCTCGGCCAGTATTTTAATTCTTCTATTTTAAAAATTGATGATTTTTTACTGATCTTTCGGTCAAAAATCACTGATTTTTCAATCAATTCCCGGTTTATCAGAATAAAATCATAAATCAATAATTTTGACTGAAAAATCAGTGAAAAGTAACAGAAATTCTGTAATTTTTTAATTTTACTTTGCACAAATCCGTTTATGAATTATCAAACCCTGACTATGCCAGCGCCACTGAAATAACAAGTTACTGAATTTTTTTATTGAAATTTCACTCCCTCTCTATTTTTTCAGAATTCTGAGCCCCTCCCTTGAATAATTTCTGGGTGACACCATTACATGCCCCCCCCCCCCTTCAGCCACTTATAAATTTTTTATGCAAGTGGATTTCGAAAAAAAATTTGAGCAACATGAAAAAATTCCAAGTTGCCACCTCTGATTCTATTAAAATACTCAAGCAGATGCGAAAACTCTATTTCTAGTTTTCCAAGTTGATTTTCACGGCTCTTCAAAAGAAATTTGAAGATACGAGATAAAATCCAAAATTTTGCCAGAGATTCCAAAATGGACAAAAATATTAAAATTCGATCTTGAGAGGTTGATATTTAATACCTAGATATCTGATTTCCATTATTTTTATTGGAGAAGTACTACTTTATGGGCCTTTGTGTGAAGAAAAGGGGTTGAAATGCTGAAAATAATTTTTTGGTTGATTCTTACAGAAAATTGTCTGAAAAATTCGAAAAAATTTGAAAAGTTTATTTGAAGATCGAATTTTACTTTCAAATGCCCCAAAAATACCCCAATTTTTTTCAAAATTTCTATCCTGAAATTCCAGTTTTGTTAGGATGCTTTACCAAGAATGCAAAAAGTAAGTTTGAGAGTCGTATCATGATTTCAAGTATCTCATTAAAATGAGCTGCGATTCTTAAAAATTTCAAAATTTTAATTCTAATTGTAAATTTTACGAAGAATGTGGAAAAAATGGTGAAAAGCTCGTACTATGCCTTCAATTATCCCAAAAAAGGGCTCAACCTGAAAAATATATAAATTTTAAATTCCTTTTTTTCAAAATTTCCAAATTTGTGAAATCTAGATTCCTTGTTATGGGGCACTTAGAGGCATGATACAGTCTTTCAATTAGCTTTTTCGAATTCTTGGTAAAATTTCCAATCCGAATATGATCAACATTTCTCAGGATGTTTACAAAAGAAAATTCGAGCTTTCTTTTTCAAATGAGTTTTTTTTTCAAAAATTTGATTTTACAGTTTAACTCTCTCTCATTTTCTTTATATCAGGCCACTTAGGTATCTAAAAAATAAGTATTTTTTCACTGTAATATACCTGACAATTTTTCAAAAAAAATCTCAAAATCAAAAATTTTTTTTGAGTATTTGAAATTTTGGTTCCGAGAGTTTCGGAACATGTTCTCTTTTTCAAATCGAGACAGGCATCTCGAATGGAGGTTTTCTAACCAGAAAAAAAAGAGAAACAAAGGCCCATAAAATTTTGAAAGCAATCGGCTTTCCTTGATCCAATTTTCATTATAAAAATTATTCTTTTAAATCCTAAAAGTCGGTCAACTGCTGTTGAAAAGTTTCAAAACAACACTAAAAAATTTCTTTGGTTCAGTGACACAGAAAATTCGATAACGTATATCACTCTTTCTAAATATTTTTACCGCTACGTTTAACGTAATGTAATAAAATAGGTACCTAGTGGGGTTATTACGATACGTATACCTAACCTAATACACCATCTCTTTTTAAACTACGTTCCAACTTAGCAGCTTCACTTCAGGTACACAGTAAAACTATGAAATGGATTTTACCGTCTGATTCTTTACGTAAAACATTACCCACTTTCTTTTTTCTGACCAAATATTTGCGGTGTATTTTTCAAGATATTATTCTACTGCGTTTTTGTATAAACGGAGGGAAAAAAGGAAGGAAAAAAGAGTCGAATAATTATATTAGAATTAGCCATAAACTACGTGGAACGATTCGCTAAAAACGTTTCAGTTTAAAAGAAACGTTCTAACGAGGATACTTTATTCAACGACGGAAAAATCTTTTTGTTAAGTGTAGTCTTACATAAGTTAAAATCTATGTTCAACTCGGATATCTCAAGTTTGTATACTTTTATTTCCGTCGCAATCTTTATTATGAAGTTAGCTCAACGATTGTTCATACGCGGGAATATTCGCGTTTCGGATTGCCATATAAATTAGAGCTACTAAAAAAGCATCGAAACTTTTCCCACGAGCCGTGACAAGTTAGAAACTCGCAGCTTTCTAAATTAAAACCAAAATGTCAACGATTTAAACGTTCGCAATTAATATAAATTATGCGTAAACTCGAAACATCTGCCCGCCAAAATATTCGCCTAAATGCAAATAATCTGTAATAATTAAAGCGTTTAAAAAAAACACAACCGCGATATTTTTAATTTCTTTGGTTAAATAATATGAAAAAAAAGTATCCCTAAGTACCTACAAACATCCTCAGGAAAAAATTTTGTGTTGCTTAAAAGTTATTCAAAATGTCATAAAAATCATTGAAATTGCCTGTTTTAAAAACCATTTTTCTCTAGACCGAAAATGTATCGTAAAATTGATCTGAGACGAATAAGTTCACATTATTACGAACAGGAAGTCATAATTTTAAATTTCCCTTTAAAAGGCTAATTTTACCCAATTTAAAAAAAATATAAACTTGCAAATTTTCTGGCTCGAATTAAATTTTTCTCGATATTTCTGATCCCCCTCCCCCTCTTTGATTCAGTTCAAAAATAAATCTTTTCGTATTTCAACAAAAAATTACCAGGTCTACTCAAATCTCGCATATTTTGGAAAGGGGGCAGGCTGTTTAATATTATTGAAAAATGCTCATTTTTCACGAATTTAAAGTAATTTTAAGTTCATAAGTATTTTTAAAAAAGTTTGAAAAAATAAAATTTTCAAAGTAATTTGAATTTGAAATGAGCCAAGTACATTTTCAATTTTTTGCCAATAAATTTTGTCACAGAAATAATACTTAATGAAAAAAAATTATTCGTCAACTCTGAATATCAGTTTCAGTTATGCGAAGACGTACATGATAATTGGGAAAACGTGGAACCGCTGTCGTGGTTAAGCTGTGTCTTTTTAAAGCACGAGCAGGCAATGTAACGCGGAGAAGAGTCGATTAGTCGTACATAATTAATAAAACGATAAAAATATATCCTTCGTAGGTATTTCATTCTCCTCCGGGAACTGATACGCGTTTGCGTTCGCTTCGTGAAAGGTCTATATTGTTGGTTTTAAATGAGCGTTTGACGCCTCGTATTCAGGCTTTGTTAATATTTTAAAAATCATCTCAGCAGTGCAGAATTTTTTTCTTGAGATTCTATTTTGGTGGTGAGAGAATCACATTGAGGAGTTGAGATGGATATTTGGCGAAGACATGAAAGAAAAAAGGATTTTAAAAAAAATACAAAAAACCTATTTCAAAACATCTGTTGCCAAAATCTCAACTGCTCGGGTTGGTTTTCTGATTTTTAACAATTTTTTTTAAATTTGAAAAATGTTACCTACATATTTTTAAGTGGAATTGTAATATTTTAAAAATTGAACACTTCCTATGCCTAAACCTCAAAATGACGTTGTAAAAACTTTAATCACTAACACTGCCCTTTTTCCTTCTTTTCCCTCAGAATTAGAATCTGACTAATTATATTTTAAACATTTTGAAAAATTGAGAAAAAAATTATTGAAATAATTTATCCAGAAATAATCTTTAAAATATTATTGACACGATTATTCGTTTTTAATCTATTTTTCTAAAAATATCACTTTTTTGTATTTTTTGCATAGGTAGGTATACTCAGTAAAAAAAAAATTGAATTTAAAAAAATGATGTCAAGTATTAAGTATGAATAATTTTACCCATGAAAATTTCAGGGTTGCGAGAACGAAGAACAAAGAACTAAAAAGAACCAAAAATTTTGAGAACCAGAACGAGAATGATAAGAAAAGAACGAAAACGATCATTTCCTCGTTTTTTTTGGTTCTTCACTTCAAAAATTTTTACTCTGAAATAAATCAATCGTCTGTGAACCGTAAAAAAGGAAATGTGAATAATGTGATAAATGATAATGACGTTTTATTACTTTGTTTATTAATTTAAACCAGGGTCGTGAGAAAAACAAAGAACCGAAAATCAAAAAGAACAAAAAATCGAAAGAACGAGAACGATAAAATTTTTTTTTGAAGAACAAGAACGAGAACGACTATTGAAGAATGACCATGAACGAGAATGAGAACGAGAACGACTTTTGAAGGGGTCTGTCTATCTTCACACGGAATGAATTACAAAATATAAATCGTTCGTTCGAATCGCAACTTCGCAACCTGTCCAAGATAGGAGGGATGAATAGCTCTAAATGCTGAAAGTTTAAAGCTAAAAGCTGAAAGTCGATCAAATTTAGGTAGCAACCGAAAGTCGAAAATTCAAAAGTTTTAAAAATAGCAAGCTAAAAGCTACCCGAAAGCTTTTTTTTACAGATTTATTTTTGAGTCTTTGACTTGAAAATTTGAAACCGAAATCAAAAATTTTTCAACCAAAATTTTTTTTTTGATTCGCAGAATAGTTTCAATTTTTAATTTCCTTTTCTCCAGATATTTCTCAACCCTAAAAGTTTATCCTCAAAATATTTTTCAACTCTAAAATTTTTTCATCTAGAATAAGATTTTTATCAACTTTGAAATTAGTGAAATTTTTCCTCCATTTTTTTCAGGTATAAAAATTTTTCAACTCTGGAATTTTTTCCAAAAATACATGATTTTCATTTTTCAACTCTAAAAATTTTTTCTCAAATTTTTTTGCTCTCGAAATTTTTTCTCAAAATTCTATTTTTTTAGCTCAAATGTTTTTCTCGAATTATTTTCCAGCTCTGAAATTTTTAGAATAAAATTTTTTTAAATTTGGGTTAAAAAACATTTGAGACGCAGCCAGGGATACCCGACCATATGTCGGAAATTTTTTTTTTCGTTTTTTTGACTCTTTAAATAGTACAGACTTGTACCTTTCGAATAGCGCAAACCACATTAAAAAAGGTTGAGAAATGAATTTTCTATGATTTTTCAAAGTTTACCAAAAAATGATTTTCAAAAATCAAAGTTTTGAGAAAAACACAAAACAAAATTTGGAACTGTTTTCAATGAATAAAAAAAAAATTATGTTCTGTAAACAACTTTTCTCATCGAAAATGGTTTATTTACGTCCTGTTACATCACTTTAGGTCATTGACCCCTTCCAGAAGTTGCCGGCATCGAAAATCGAAACCATACCATATGTCGGGAATCATCTCTTTTCAAGAAATAATGACATTTTTGGTACAAAATTTGTTTTCTTAATAATCGTACACCACTGTAGTTCATTAAAACGAACCTGAAATTACGTGCATTGAGAAATGAAATCATAGTGCAAGTCAAACAACTTTACAAACCAAACGGTGAAAATCATGCTTTGAGAATTAGTGTTCAATAAATATCCGGATAATCGAAATGAATAGTTTCAACGGGAAAAAATTGAATTTTCGATTTCGATTTTTCGATTTCGATAATCGACCTTTAAATTTTGTGAGGGTTCGTGAAAGAATTCGGGAACCCTCGGAAAAGTTCAACCGTTTTCGGGATGTTTTCGGAGCTGTTCGGCAATTTCCGTGTGATACCGGATAATCCAAATAGTATTTGGTATTCGGATATTCGGATATTTGTTGAACACTACTACGTTTCAATAATAATGAAAGTTGTAAATTTTAACATATTTTTATAAAATTCCGACATATGGTATGGTTTCAATTTCTCAGAGGCCTTCAGCAAAATTCGTTTTTTAACCAAGAAGATGACACTTTTGGGACCTGAACCTATTCTCATATGAAAGTAGAGGGTTCATAGTATACAAATTGATAAAAAAAAAATTTCCATATTTTTGGTCATTTTTTCTTAATTTGCGTTTTTCTCGAAATTTACTTTTCCGACATATGGTCGGGTATCCCTGGCTGCGTCTCATTTTAAGAAATTTAATGTGAGAAAAAATTGAGAGAATGTCAAGTTTTTAAAAATTTTAAGATCAAAAAATAGGATTTTACATTTGATAAATTAGAACTATAATATTAGTAAATGAAAAAATTTAGCAAAAATGAAAATCGAAAAAAATCGTTAATCTTGGAGCTAAAAAAAAAATTTGAGAAAGAAACGAAGAAAGTTTAGTGGGGGGGGGGGATTTATTGGAGTTGAAAAAATTGATACCTATTATGAGAAAAAATTTCGAACGCTGGAAAAGTTAAAATTTTGAAAAAAAGGTAGTCAACAGCTGAGATGATCAATGTAGCGATGAAGCGTGAAGGTGATGAAAGAGTGACGAAAAAAAATGAACGAGATCACGCATAGTTCGGTCATTTTGTTGTTCATTTCGTGTGAGAATAGACAGACCCCTTCTGAAGAACTAGAACGGGAACGGGAACCAAAATTTCATTGTTCTCGTAGTCCTGGAAAAAAAATTTCGGTGGCGATTTTTTATAGTTTTTTCAATATACGAGGGGCATTTCAAAAATAATACACAGCGCCCTCTGGTGTCGATGCTATTCAACTTAGACCCTTAATTTTGGTCCTAACTTGAAGCTGTGAGTTTTCCGAGCAAGTTGATACCAAGTATGATTAGTTTTGGTTCGGAGGAAAGGCTTGAGGAAGCTCGAAGTAGAGGAGAAAAATATCTCAGGTCGATTTGCTTTGAAGCTCATTCAGGGGTGTGATCATTTGCTATCATTATAAGGATCATAGGAAATGATGTAAATGCTGAAAAAGTTACTTAAGAGTTGTTGAGGTGTTACTTGAGGGATAAAATAGACCACCTCGCCAAAAATCAAAAATGAAAGAAATGGCTCCCTTTGGTTCCTAAAATGGGGGATTAATTGCCCTCGACAGTGTTTCATGGGTACCTACTAGAACCACTTCTGAGGAGTATGAATTTATCTGACAAGGGAGCTACCCGAAGTCGGACACGCGGAATGAAAAGATTTTTTCATAGGCTTGTAGAGCATCACCAAATACTTCCACAACCAAAATTTCAGCCCCTAAAGTTGATATAGGGGGGAGCTGTGGGGGTTTGAATTTCGAAAAATCGCCTAATACACCGAAAAATTTCAAAAATCTAAATATGTAAATCGCGTTTTTTTGGCGTTTAGGAGATGGATTTTATACCAGGAAGGCCATCTGAAGATAGGATAGTCACCTAGATTCGAGTTTAACATCAGGGGGGGGGATTTTCACTCATACCTTTTATGCGAGATGTAGAAAAATTGTAATAACGACCAATGTATGAGTAAAAATCCCCCCACCCCCTGATGTTACACGCGAACCTAGGTGACTATCCCGTCTTCAGATGGCCTATACCGAGGGCAGTTCGTGGTATAAAATCCATCTCCTAAACGCCATAAGAACGCGAGTTATTTAGATTTTTGTAATTTTTCGGTGTATTAGGCGATTTCTCGAAATTCAAACTCTCATAGCTCCCCCCCATATCAACTTTAGGGGCTAAAATTTTGGTTGTGGAAGTATTTGGTGATGCTCTACAAGCCTGTGAAAAAAATTTTCCATTTCGCGTGTCCGACTTCGGGTAGCTCCCTTGTGAGTTATCTGAGTTATCCTCGAGTACTTTTAAAAAAATGTTACAATAGAGGTTACCTCGAAAAACTTGGAAAGGAGAAATAGGTAAGGTGATGAAAAATTGTTCCCGATGTTTTTTATCATTAAAAATAGTTCATTTTTTATATCAATATCATTTCAGAAGAAAAATTTTCAAAAACTTCTGTTCAAATTATTTTACTCGATTTTCTATAAATTATGACCAAAAAATTGGCGCCGATGGTATTTTATGGAAAAAATATCCCTACTAAGATTATTTTCCTCAATTTTGATTTCCCAAAAATTTTTGAACGTACCTAGATAGTCAGATTTAAAAAACGAGTTATTATGGTGAAATTTTCATTGCACTGTTTCAAGGTCTGAAAGCAACAAAGCCAAAACAATTACCCTCGGCAAATTTACGAAAAAATATTTCCAAGCAATTTAAAATATCATCTCTTACCTCTTCACTCCGTCTGTTGAAATATCGCACAAAAGCGCGTAGAAATCGAAGGAAAGAACACACGAACCGAAAATTCATCGATATAAACATGAGTGAAAGCTATTGGCCATCCAGCGATTTGTTCTGCTTTTACCAAAGCGTACGTAGTCAACCGGAAGAAGAATGCCAAAGATTCGAATACGCTCCTCCTGTATACTGTACCAGAACAGCAGCTTGTACCAGTCCAGAATTTAACGATGTCAGCAAAACGCTCGTGAAACAAGCACGTTTGATACCCGCAGAAGAAACTTGGGCTAGGAAACCGCTTCCGCCACCTTGGGTAAGAGTTCCGCAACGAATAGTAATTAAACCGACGATGGAGATTGAAAAACTTCCAAAGGTTTGTCCCAGATTCATATTGGAAAATCGTACTAGATGGAATCGTATAAATCAAGAATGGGAACCTATATTGAATAGGTTGGTAAAAACGAAATATAACTGCTACAAACCGTCGTATTGCCCGTTCCATCGAGGATACGAAATATAGATAGTTGAATTTGTATAAAAAATTTCGAATTCGCGGATTATTTGTGTATTTATATATTTTTTTACCCAGTCAGTACGATATTTTGGTATCATCTATTGAAATTAATAAATTGAAATCAACAATTTTTGAAAAATATTTATATTCGTATTTATTTTCATTGAGTGATAAACCATGGCGCACCCAAGGAGGGGGGAAGGGTATTCGGGAGGCTAGAGCTAGAGCCCTCTCCCTAAGATCGCCAATCAGTGGTGGCATCCTAAATTTTTTCCGGGACTAGCAAAACCAAGATTTTGAGAGGGGAAAAAACCTGGAATTTTTCCGAGTGTAGCAAAAATTTCCAAGATTTAGTAACACTGCCGAAAAAGTTCAGAAATGTAAAAAAAAACTTCTTAAAAAAACGTTCGACTGTTTTCGGTCTAAAATTTAGTGCTGATTTCAATGTGATCAAAACGAAAAAAAGAAAATGCTGTTTGCAATTTAATGAGTACCTAAGTAATTATTATTGTTTTTTTCGCGCTGATCACGAGAAAAATAATTTAAAAATTCCAGCACGTCAGGATTTTTCATAATATTGGAATTTTTTTAAAAAAAATTGATTTACATTTTTTAAAGTGAATTTTGACTTTTAAAGTCGATTTTCTGAGAAAAGAAAGGGTTCTACGAAAAAAATGAATGAGACATAAATTGTAGAGCGTAACATTTCCTTTCTGTAAAGTCTTATTAGTTTTTTCTTAGAAGGCTTAGTTTTTGAGATATTTTCAATATTAAAAAAAGTTGAACTTTGAACTGAAACATCTCGAAAGCTAAGTCACTTAAGAGAGTAATAACTGAACTCTACGAAAGAAAATTTAATGCTCTTCACTTTATGTTCTATTCGGTTTTTTCGTAGGCCCCTTTCTTTTCTTAGGAAATCGACTTCAAATGTCAAAGCTATTAAATAAAGTAGAAAAATTGTCCAACAAAAAATTCAAATTGTGAAAAATCCTGGGGTGATGGAATTTTTTTCACTGTTTTTATTGTGATCAGTGCAAAAAATACTACAATAATCATACATTAAACTTCAAACAGCATTTTCAACGTCAACCTGTGTTATTCTCAATACAACAAATTTATTTTCATCTAAATATGTGACCCCGGCAGACAAAACCAACTTTAGGTGTCAAATTTTCGTTTTCAACTTTTTTCCATATTTGGGTTCCCTGAACCCTTAGAATTCATATGAAACCTTCCCGAGCCCCCTAAGTGATTTTTTTGATACTGTAAACAGAAGAAATGTACATGGACCTCAAAAAGAAATGGTTAAAAAATTTGACTTTTTTTCAAAAAATTATATTTTTTTACAAAATTAAGTACGCAAAATTTCACAAAAACGGTTTCAAAACTTTAAACGCGATTCTCTCGGAAAGTTGTTTTCGGACATAAGGGTGGTTTTGTCTGCCGGGGTCACATATATTGCTAAGTTTGCGTAGAAAAATGTTTTTTATATCATACAATATGTAGGTATTTGAAAAAAATTTGCGTGTAAATTGTAAGAAATGGAAAATTTTCCGGATGTAGCAATCTTTTTCCTGGTGTAGCAAACTATTTTTCTGGGTGTAGCGAGCTGTTTCATGTACACCTGCTATACAAAGGTTGCCACCCCTGTCGCCAATAATATTTTTCATTATAAAAAAAAAATGTCAAAAAGAGGTCCATTTTTTTGCTTTTCAAACATGATATTTAAAAAAAAATTCTCCCTCGCTTCCCTCAGTCAATATTTTTATTTATTTATACTCATTATGGTGTGGTTTTTTTTAGCACGGGGATATTTTTTTTCAAATTTTGGAAGTCTCGTCCCAATTTTGGTGCCATATACCACCCCTCTCCTCCCAAAAATTTTGCAACTAGCAAAAAACAATCCGCCTAAAAGTGATATCTTTTCTCCTCTTAATTCTATCTTCAAATTCATTACTCAATTTTTTCAATAAAAATAGGAATCCCTAAATTTTAGCCTTCCAAAACATTTAGTGGCCATGCGGAGTACCCTCCTTTTTCTCATGAGATTGAACATAGGATAACATGTTAGAAACAAAAAAAAATGGGGAAGAATTATGCAAAATTTCCAAAAAACTACTTTTTAAAAATTTATGATTCAATTCTGATTTTTAGAGATGAACTTTAGATGTAAAAAACAATCTTAGGGGATTAAGAGGACCCTAAAATGAGGTAAAATGGCTAAAATGTACTATTTGAGGCCCCTGGAATGATTCCTTGGGTCACAATTTTTTCATTGAATTCTGACCCTCCGCCCTGTTTTTCTAGAATTCTAAGCCTACCCTTACATAATTTCTGGGTTCTCTTATTTGATAAACCAAAAATGAAAACGTCAGCTATTTTATTTGAGAAAAGCCAAGTTACAAATACAATTCGAGAAAAAGTACACACAATGGAAACCGAATACCACTCGTTAACTTACTTCTTCGGTCATCTTACGATATATAGGAAACGGAAAATTTTGCGACACTGTCATGGAATGTGTCCCTAGAGAATAGGTATATCTTCAGTTATGACCCTTGGAAACTTTTGTTTATTCTTTGAAGCTTCAATGGGACGTGAGTCGAAATATGTCAGTTTCACTTGTACGCATGATTCCAATTGATAAGTATTTAATAAAAAAAAAATAGAAATCAAAATTGATTAAAAGTTGCCTCGTGTGTCTATACGTTCAAATCCCTAATAACTTATATTTGAGCTGATGAAAAGTAGGTAAGATACTCGTAGGTACTTTTTAAGCCAAAGAAAGCAAAATTGCTAGATATTGGTAATTTTATTTAACCCAGAAGTTATTTAGAAAAATTTTGAGGTACAAAATATTATCGATATCACAGTGCATTCGAGGAAACATTTAATTCCTTTCAATTAACGCATTTTCCGCTCCGCTGGAAGTTTCAACGTATTAAACCCTTTTTGGCGAAATGTGTTTACCAGATTGCCGACAGCTTAACTACATCGGTGTGTACTGCAAAATCCTAATTTCTCGACAAAGGATAAAAATCGAAGAAAAAGTTTTCTTCGGTGTGTACCGTCGTTACGTCTCGAACAAGTTCAAGTTTACATATTTATCAGCCATGCAAACGTTGAAATTACTCGAAATGTTATCTCAAAACAAACAATAATGTTTAGGAACTGTAAATTTTTGGCGATAAGCTTTTAAATTGACTGATCGTTGTTTTGTTGATAAATATTGCTGTATTAAATTATCGTCCTTTTACTTGCCAACTGTTAAGCCGAAGGAGTTCTATGATGTTATCGTGTCATTAAATACTTAGGAGTCTAGTTTTGCATAAATTTTCCTTCATCGCGTCGTGTAGCCAAAATTTCTTGATTGGTATGACCTTAGAGGGTTATTTTATTTTGCGAACGAGAAAATTATAATTTTATTAAAATGAGGAAAAAATTTTAAATGCTAAAATTATTTATTAAAAGACACAAAATTGATAATACAGAAACTAAGAAAAAGTGTAAAAAAAAATTCAATATGCACCTACACACCTACTTACACTATACCGAACTCATCCACAATTATCTCAGCCGCACACCGATTAATTTGAAAAGTATACGTACGTATGTCTAAAAAATATTCATCGATTCGAACTTTTTTTGTGAAAAGAATTTCATGCATTTTCATTAGGTCCCAACTCGTATTTTTTTTAGCCTGAAGGTGCTGGCGCTGGGGCTGGGGCTGGTGCTGGTGCTGGGGCTGGTGCTGGGGCTGGTGCGGGTGCTGGTGCTGGCGCTGGTGCGGGTGCTGGGGCTGGTGCGGGCGCTGGTGCGGGTGCTGGCGCTGGTGCGGGTGCTGGCGCTGGTGCGGGTGCTGGTGCGGGTGCTGGTGCGGGTGCGGGAGCTGGGGTGTTTGGAGCTGGAGTGTTTGGAGCTGGAGTGTTTGGAGCTGGAGTGTTTGGAGCTGGCGTGTTTGCTGGCGTGTTTGGAGCGGGCGTGTTTGGTGCCGGCGTGCTTGATGATGAAGTAGGAGCTGTCGGTGTGGTGGACGAGGATGTAGTTGATGTAGGTGGAGCAGGGATACACCGACGATTTCTACATTTACAATCCTTAACATCCCCTAGGCTCACTGTTGAAAAAATTCAATAATTGTAATAAAACTTGAAGCTAATAATAAAGTGCATTGAAAGTGAAAATTGTCCTAATAAAAAACTTCGGATGTTTTTTTTCATGTAAATAATTATTTCTACAAAAATTGTTATCCGTTATTTTCTCTTTCAACTCATCAAAAATAAAAGACACCTATACTTGCTTGACTTGAGATATTTTAAGAATAAATCGTATAATTTTAAATTTCAAGCAAAATTTCAAAAGGAAAATAAAAGTGCAGATATTTCACTTAAAATCTCCATCAAGTTTTCTTATAGAATTGACGCAATGAGAAAATGTTTTTTTTTTCCACTTTGGAATGAAAAATCCGCAGAACTAGGTCGAATGAGGGAGAGAGTATGGGTCTTCTAATACTGTCGAACTTCCATTAGGTATTTTCTAGTCAAAAACTGTTTGAAACTGAAACATTTTTTGGAAAATTGTTGTTCTGAGTACAAAATTTTTTTTTAATTCTCTTTCGGTTGGAAATTTCCTATTTTTTGCCCTTCCAGTACGCCAACTTTTAGAATAACATAGAAAGCTCGCGTATTACCATAGATCGAAATATTTCATAAAATATCGACGATCACACTGATCACAATCTATCTTCAATGATTATTGGACACTTTTCTGCATCTGTATTCACAAATATCCATTTTATTCCTATTTTTTAAAAAAATGAGGTAACTACTCAAATCATTTTGGCCAAATTATTTTGGAGGTTTGTAATAAAACTAGAGAAAAAAATGTAAAATTGACTTTGCACCTTTGAAAATTCACACTTAGCTACTAGGTAATTTCCGAATAAAAATACTTTTGGGAATTTTTTTGAGGTAGGTAAATCAGTATTCGATGCTGAAAAGTTTAACGGAATCAAGGAGGGAAGGGGAAGGGTTTGTTATATCGAATTTAAAGGTAAGAGAATTTTTTCAAAATTAAATTTTAATTCAGTAGTGTAGGTAAGCAGGATTGAAAAAACAATTTTTTTGGATTTTGTTAGTTTTATTTTTTTAATTTTAAAAAGCGGGTAAATAGGTACCTAATTATGTTTCATCTTTAATTTTTGAAAAACCTAGAAACTAAACGATCTATTATTTTCCATTTGTTGTTTTTTTCTAAAATAGTTTCATTCTTTCCTTTCAAAAAAAAACTCGAGAAAATTTTCAAAACATCTTTTATTTTTTTTTGGAGGAAAAATTTATTATAGAGAGGAATAAAAAATTATCGCAAAAAAGCAGAAAATCTCAGTTTGATCATGCACTTTTTTAAGAATGGCAAATTTTTCTTGAAAAACGAAAAAATAGGGGAATTTTTTTGGAACTTGTTCCAGTTTTGTTCTTTTTTTTTAATTTTTAAGGAGAACATTATAAATATTGTTGTGTTTAGCCCATCACCTTTTCTACCCCTCTTTCGAAAAAAAAAACACTGATAAACTGCTTTGGAAAATCAATTCAACTATACCGTCTGTGTAGGTACCTATCTCAAAGAAGAAAGGACGAGTTTTTTTTTTAAATTCGTGACGATTTTCTTCAAGAATGACAAATTTCTTTCCTTTTAAAAAGAGAGAAAAAATTTAAATCTAAGATTTTTTTTTAAAATTATAGTTGATAATTTTATCAAAAAAAATTATGTTAAAGCAAGGAAAATCTACTCGTAAATAAAGCTGCTTTCTTTAGCCAATCAAAGTAAAATTTCATTTTTTCGGGGTTGAATCAATAAAATCCTCATGAAATTATGCCCATGTTCTGCCACCGATTTCTTCAATTTAGCTACGTGGTTTTTTTTTTAGAAATCCTGTTCTATGTAGGTTCGACAGAAAAAAATTACGAATTGAATTTTTTTAATGCAAACAATATTAATTATCAACCAATTTTTCGTACGGTCCACTGTCTAAAATTGTTTAAAGTCAAAAAATCACCAACGCTAGGGCTGGACTGAATGAAGTAGAGCAGATAGCTCTTCCGTCTTCTTCCCCCATAATGGCTAAATTGCATTTTTAATCAGAAAATTTTCGAAAGCTGCAACCCTTTAAAAAAATATGTATTGGGTCGGGAGAAATGAAAAAAATCATATGCAAGTACTTTAAATCGAAAAAAATCAAAAAAAGTTCATCTCAGTCGAAAATGTTTGATTTTTGCCCCCCCCCCACAGGTCAACTTTTTGATTCGTTCTCGATCAACTTGCGAATTTTTTGAATTTTTGATAAATACTAATCTCTAATCTGATTATCAATTTTCAGATCAACCCAAATCTCAACTTGATTTTCAAAAACATTTACGAACAAAAATGAAGAAGATCAAACTGAAACGAAGTGTTGGTAACAAACGTCTGAATAATGCTTCGGATTTAAACTCTCATTTACTCATGCTTAAAATTTTGCTAGGGGCTGATTCCTCGTCAGAGGAGGATTATTTCCCCTCCCCTTCCCCCCAGTTCTGCCTATCTTCCACTTTGTTGGGAATCCTAGATAAAAATATGAAAGTATAATATTTCTTACCTCTTTTTCTCTCCATACATCCAGCAGCGCATTCGGTAACAGTTACGTTATTATGATCCAAAAGAATTAGACAGTTTTGAACTTCGTTTCTTCTGAATCCCGTCGGTAAGCATAAGAGATCGCATGTTCTCAAACGACTATCGAACGAATTTCTTCCGAAAGAACATTCTCCATAAGTAAGAAAGACGGAGAAAATTAACAAAGTATTGAATAATTTCAACATTTTGACGAAAAAGTACGCGAAAACGACACAACTTGTTAACTAAGGAGTCTTGAAAGTAGTATATACCGAGATTGTTTCATCGCGATATAAATAGTATGGAATCACAATGAAAAATAGCACAGTCTAGTATCTCTGTAGGGTAATAAAATCATAAAATTTAGGCGGTAAGTAGCGCTTATGAGCTAATCTGAGTCATCGATGGGTATTTTTTTAAATTTTTCAAGATTAAATTTGTTTAAAATGATAACAATTTTGAAAATAGGTTACCTATATGTAATTACCTCCACGAAGAATATGTTTTACTATTGCCTCTAATTTCCAAAATGTAATTTTTGTAGGTAATTAAAGTTTTTTATGTTCCTACAAGTACATTTGCCTACGTACAAAGTAGGTACCTAAATTCATACGTTTGAATTTTCATATTCATCGTTCAACTTGAAAGATAGAAAAATACGGTAAACATGACCAAAAAACAATTTCAACTTTTACCGCAACATCCACACACAAAAGGTAAAAGTTGATTTAATTTTTTTTGGCACCATGATAAATTGCAAAGTCGTTGCCTTCTGACCGGGGAAGAAAAACTTGCCATAGCGCCGAGTTAGGTGCTATACAAAACTTGAGCAGAGTCACGAATCTAAAACATTCAGCGACATCATTAAAGCAAGAGCCGAGACATGGCGGAGAGAAAAATTTCGAGCTTGAAAAATGTACTCGAATAATCTTCGCGAATATACAAAGTGACTCGAGAAAAAGAAAGATAAATATTTTCTCTCCGCCATGTACCACCAATTGGAATAGTCAAGTTGGAAATGAAAGTACGCGAAGTAAAAGCTCATTATTTATACCGAAGCTTTAATGCATTTTTGCGTTGATTTGCTCCATTATATGAATCTTTTGGATGATTGCTTGCACAATGAAATTGGTGTTACTGAATTTTTTTCAGAAATATTTTTTGGCTGAAAAAATCTCAGCAGCCAAGTGTGTAGGTATAGGTTGGTGTATTTGGCTTTCGCTGATAAAAATAAAGTTGAACTCGGTAATAAAATACATTGTGGGTAGATGGTGGAATCTCAAATGATTAACAGCCATCTATTGAAATTTTTCAAAGATAAATATTGTCAGCTTAATGCAAATTGATTGGTGCTTAGGTGCAATTAAAATGACGAATGGGTTGGATATATACCTATATACTTAATACAGCCTACACGTCTCGATTATTTTTTCCTGCTCTGAGTACACAAAATGTATTCATTCGCGTAAAATAATCTTCTGGTATGGGGTACGAAGCTCATTCGTTTCTTTCGCTTTCACCGTATTTCATTTGATTGCCCTTCTACAACCTACAACTTTTTAGTTTCAAGCGATTTCACAATTATGGCAATTTTTCGAATACAGTTTATGTGTAGTTAGTGTGGGTACATTTTACATTTTACCCTCAGTTAAGCAGCCAGTTTTACGATTTGAAGAAATACTGAATATCAAATTAGCGAAAAAGGAAAAACACCCGCAAGGATTGTTTCATATCTACGTCATAAGATGACTGGTAAAATTTTCATCCCCTCCAAAACACATTGCATACCCCTTCGATAAATTTACTGTCGAAAAATTTTAAAATTTAACAATTTTTAGACATTTTTCACTGTTTAAAAATTCAGCAAAATTTATTTAAAATGTCTAATTTTTTATGCTTCGCAGAATTTTTACACTTTTTCAAATTTTTTGAAGCGATAAAATTGAGAATTTTTTGTTCGTCTTTCTAATTTATTAAAATTTTTAGTTTGTCATCTGTAGGGCTACAGGATTTTCAAGCACTAAGAAACGAGAAAGGCAATTCCATACCAACTCGAACCAAAAATGAAGTCGGGTCTTCTGATTTTGCTCAATTTTTTTTGCGAGTTTCCCTTGATGGTCTATTCACGTAACCACAATCATTTCCCTTCTAACCCTCAAGAGGGTTGGGGTATCGTAACTTACATAGATCAATATAATTATGAGTTTAAAAATAGGATTTTTGGAGAGGGGGTCAGTTGAAGCACGGGGGGAGGGAGTACGATCCAAAGGTAAGTTGATATTCGAATTCAACACCCTCAAATTAGTGAGAATCGATATGCCACACTCTATTTTCATTTCTTAACACACTTTTCCCAAAATTGGGGGGGGGGGGGGGCTAGGTGGCAGACCTGGGCATGATCTAGATCATTTGATCTTAAGACCAAAGATCATTGTGTCAAAATGATCTTGATCTTGATCTAGATCATATTTTATTTTTTGATCTGATCTGATCTAGATCATTTTTTTTAAATTAAAAAGATCATTTTCAAGATCATTTTCTAATTTTTGTACTTCCTCGTAATTCTGGGTAATTTCGTCTGTAATCTTGGTATTTCTATTTTTTAATTTTCCAAAACCAATTTTTCTCAAAGCTTCGCCCTCTCTTCGCTCGGGCATGAATGAAATCATAATTATATAAAATATTTGAATCAACTACCTACGCAAAAAAAAGTCTCCCTTCGGATATTCTAAGTCTTTGGTCTATACCCACTTTACACCCTCGCAAAAAAAGCTTCTGTCACCACTGCTTGGATTTTTATTAGTAAGTACTTATGTAAGTTTTTTGTTCCAAAATTATATTTCCATCAAAGTTTTTTTCCTAAACATTCTATGCAAATTACATAAGAATGTTTCAACAACTGTGCGACTCCTTATATTTATAAAAATGATACAAAGTTCAAATTTAGTGTTTTTATAGTAAAACGATTTTTTGGTGGGGGGAGAGGGGGTATTCAAAATTTCTCAAAAAATTACGAAATTTCGGACCCCCTCCATGAGAAGTTTCTGGCTACGCCACTGGAACATAAATTGCAGAGCGTAAAATTTCCTTTCAGTAGAGTCCGATTTGTTTTTTCTTAGCAGGTTTACTTTTCAAGATATTTTAGTTCAAAGTTCAACTTATTTTTTTGAATTGAAAATATTTTCAAAACTAACCCTCATAAGAAAAAACTAATTGAACTTTACAGAAAGGAAAATTTACGCTCTATAATTTATGTTCCATTCATTTTTTTCGCCAAAAAATCTATTTTATTCATGAAAGTTTAAGAAACAAAAACAAAATCACCTTTTTAGGTAAATTATGATGAATACAGAAAAAAATCGAAATGATCTGATCTTGATCTTTTTTTTGATCTTAAGATCAAAGATCATTGTGTTAAAATGATCTTGATCTTGATCTAGATCATATTTTATTTTTTGATATGATCTGATCTTAGATCATTTTGTAAATGATATTGCCCAGGTCTGCTAGTTGGGCACTGAAGGGTCAAATCCAAAAAAGTTCAATTAGTTTTTTCTTATGAGGGTTATTTTTGAAAATATTTTCAATTCAAAAAAATAAGTTGAACTTTGAACTAAACTATCTTGAAAAGTAAACCTGCTAAGAAAAAACAAATCGAACTCTACTGAAAGGAAATTTTTTCCATTCATTTTTTTCGTAGATCCCTTTTTTTCGCCAGAAAATCTATTTTATTCATGAAAGTTTAAGAAACAAAAACAAAATCACCTTTTTAGCTAAATTATGATGAATACAGAAAAAAATCGAAATGATCTGATCTTGATCTTTTTTTTTGATCTTAAGATCAAAGCTCCTCCCCCCCCCCAGCATCCTTGAGGGCGAGATAGAAAATGATTGTGGTTATGTGAATAAACCATCAAGGGGAACTCGTAAAAAAAATTGAGTGAAATCAAAAGACTCGACTTCATTTTTGGTTCGAGTTGATATGGAATAGCCCAGAAATAAGAGATTAAAAAAAGATTGCTTTGCATCCAGCCTAATCTTATTTTAATCCTTTTAACCTCCTGGTTCATGTTGAGATTATTTTCAATTTTTCCTTTAATTTTCGATATTCTAATTTTGTCCCTCATTCGAATTCTCAGCATAGCTCTTTTCATTGTGTTTTGAGTGGTGTTAATGATATTCTCTTTTTTCTATCTACTTACCTATCAACAACTTTACTCAAAAATACTTACCACCATCATTTTTGAAAACCATTGTTAAAATGGTTTTCAAATTTTTAATGAAAAATGAGAAAATTACTTTTGAATAAACTTTTATTGAAGTAAAAATGTGCTTTGTACAGATAATTTTACTCAAAAATATTACAGGAGGTAATTTTTCACCGTAACTTCTTCCTTTAGGTGTTCCATTATTTTCAAGAAATGAAAAAAAATAAGCACATTTTGCGTAGGTGCATATTTCCTTGAAAACTGCGGTAAACGTGAAAAAACGTCTCGGATGAATTTTTTCGGGAAAAACATTCGCACCAAGATCGTTTTTATAATAGAAAATCAAGCAATGCCGCCCCCCCCAATAGTATTTTTTTTACAGAAAATTTAAAAATTCAGCATGAGTTTTTAAAAATGTTCCAGAAAATTCAAGCAAAGTTGAAAAATTGTCCAAAAAATGGGAATCACTTTGTTTGAAAATTTTAATATACTAAGAAGCCAATTTAATCGATTTTTTTCGAAAATTGCTAGAAAAGTAAAATTTTTACTAAATTGTTTCAATTTTAGGTATGCTCTCCCTGCACCGTCCATAATTATTCGTTTGTTGAAAAATGATGTAGGTAGGTAGGTAAAAAGATCTAGGCATGCATCGTACATAATCTGTATTTTGAGATTTTTTTTTCCAATATTGATCCAATTGAGGTAAATTATATTACATTTATTTACCAACTAATAAAAAATTTACGAAAAACGATACGGATCATCGATATTATCTATACCAACTAATCCACTTTCACCAATGCTAATGTCGGTTCGGTTCAAATCATCGATATTTAGGTAAACATATTTTATTACTTACCTAAATAAGTATATCTAGAAATACCCACCAAAGTTGTAAATAAATTGATGAATCAGTGTAATTATCAGTACTTAGTAATTACTTAGTATGTGCAGTCTGTGAAACACCGTTAAGCTGGTATATTTCATTTTATTTGCACTTCCTTAATATTAGTTCAATAAAAATTGAAACTAATGAAATAAATTATATAATTATGAACCTACCTAGCGTGTACGTCATTCCTGTATTTTTTCCAAAAACAACTATAAATTAAGTACTTGAGAAACTCCAACACTAATGGAAAAATTTTGTCGATGTTAAACAGCGTGAAATCTTCGAAATATAAAAATTTTCACTCACTTCAGTACCTAAAATATAATTTTAGATACCTACGCTGCTGGGTAAATTATTAACACGTCGATGAGTGGATGCGGGATGAATATTGTTATAAAGCTTTTAAGGAATCATATTCGCATTTAAAAATTATTAAAAATATAAAATAGATTTTTCTAACTTGATTTACTTACAAGGGACGTATCCCAACTCAAAGTATTTTGAGCCGAAACAAAAATAAATCGAAAGTACATCTTAGGTGCTGAAGTTCATTTCTCGAATTTTGACGAATTCTTGAAATTTCAAAATTACTTCATCGCCCTGCAAAATATGAAAATTTTATCTAATTAATGAAAAAAGCTAGAATTTGGTATACACGCTGTTTTCGACCTCCTAAATCAATTATCAGTGGTTTAGAGACCTTTCGGAGCCTCCGGAAAATTTTGGACCTTTTCAGCACTGCAGAAAAGTCCATAAAACTGATCCACATGAACTTCAGCACCTATAATCGCGAATTACCCATATTGGTGTAGGAGGCTCCGAAACGTTTCGAAACTGCTCATAATTAGGGATGGTTTTTTTTTGTAATAAAAACCGTGTTTTATGGGCATAAAATAAGCTTTTCGCAGTCTGAAATATGTCAAAAATATTCCTAAAAATGGGTATCAAAATTTAAGGTTTTTGAAAGAGAACAACAATACGACAAACTCAAAACGGAAACTTCATTCAATTATTTGAAAAATGTAAAAAAACATATGTTTAAAACACATTGCATACCTATTTCATAAATTATGAAATAATTTCATTTCTCTCAAGAGCACATTTCGGCAAAGTCAATTTTTCAATTTTTTTTGTCTTTTAAAAAGTGAATTTTCGAGTATTTTGCAAAATATGTCGTAAAATGGAAAAAAAAGTAAAATATGCTCAAAATATGTCAAAAAAACGGGTAAAATCACCAAAAATATGTCAATTTAAGATTTTTACCTAAAAATAGTATGTCAAAATATGCTCATACTAATTCGGCTCATTTTACTCGGAATTTTATGATTCGCAAAGATATTGTAAATATTCTTACCGGCAATCAACCAAAAAAAATATGTAAAAACATAAAAATCCCATCCTACTAATAACACAAGTCAACATGATTTTTGTATTTGGGTTCCGATTGCAAAATTTGGGTTGCTTTTATGTATCTAATGAAGGGAAAAATAATTTTTGGTCCAAAGTTTGCTGCCAAAAATGTGATTTTTCAAAAATAATACACACGGATTTGAGAAAAATTTGAAAAAAATTTGAAAATTTTTTTTCTGATCCAATCTTATAGAAAATTTTACGCTGAATCGAATGCCGCAAACCGCAGACCTCTATCTCTTTTAGAAAAAAAAGTTACGGTTAAAACTTTCCTAAATTAGGTGAAAAAAATCGCATTTTTTTCGCCTTGTTCGCGGAAAAGTGAGATTTCTGAGAAATCTAAGCGTTCTGCGACCATAATGACTATGACAAAAGTTGTAGAGAATTAAATTTTCTATTGGATAGGTGCATTCAGATTTTTCCGGGGGGCGTAGTTATTGAGATATTCTCGAGTAAAGTTGAACATTAGTTGAGGCAAATGAGAAAAAAAGAGAAATGAAGCAATTTTTGGCTGTCAAAAGTGTTACAGCGAAAAATTGTGGAAGGTAACTAACCTTTAGGAGTTACCACGACCTCCCACAATTTTTCGCTGTAACACTTTTGACAGCCAAAAATTGCTTCATTTTTCTTTTTTTCTCAATTCCTCAATTAATGTTCAACTTTATTCGGGAATATCACGAAAACTTCGCCCCCCCCGGAAAAATCTGAATGCACCTATCCAATAGCAAATTTAATTTTCTACAACTTTTGTCATGGTCATTATGGTCGCAGAACGCTTAGATTTCTCAGAAATCTCACTTTTCCGCGAGCAAAGCGAAAAAATGCGATTTATTTCACATAATTTAGGAAAGTATTAGCTGTAACTTTTTTTCTAAAAGAGATAGAGGTCTGCGGTTTGCGGCATTTGATTCAGCGTAAAATTTTTTATGAGATTGGATCAGAAAAAAAAATTCAAATTTTTCTCAAATCCGTGTGTATTGTTTTTGAAAAATCACATTTTTGGCCCCCCATCCCCCCAAGCAAACTTTGAAAACCAAGAATGAGCATATTGGTGTATTTTGATGTCTAGAATTAGAATTTGGCCATGAGAATTGAAACACAGAACATTTTTTTTTTTGACTTGTGTAATTGATTTAGGAGGTCGAAAATAAAGTAGGTAGGTCTAGGTATTTACCAAATTCCAGCTTTTTTCGTTGATTAGATAAAATTTTCACATTTTGCTGGGTAATGAGGTAATTTTAAAATTTCAAAAATTCGACAAAATTTGAGAAATCAACCTTGGTACCTGAAATTTTGGATGGAGAGTTCTTTTACGATATACTTTTGATTTATTTTTGTTTCACTTCCAAATTTTACTTTCAGCTGGAATACCTCTCTTGATGATAGTTTATTTGACATCAGTTTTTCAGCAAAAAAAACAATCAGCCAAATTATTCGTCAAAATTCTTGAACTCATGATTAAATTAATTCCAAAAATTCTATAATTCGGTGACGCAAGCTTTAAAAAATTTATAAATTAAGTAGGTAGGTACGCTTTATTATTCAATACCTAGGTATATTTTTTTTCATTTTCGCGAGTTCGTTGATTTCATTTTATAACGATTTTTCAATTTCACGTTTTGTTTTTTTTTTTTGTTTGAAAATGTCTACGAAATTTATTTAATAAAGATCGAAGTAGATAAGTTGAAAATATCTCGACAAAGCTTATTTTAATTATAAACCGATAATTTCCGTAGACGAATGGACTATAATGTCATTATTTGTCAATTTTTTTAAATAACTGCTATAAGGAAGAAGTTGAACTACTTCGGCGTATAAAATTTGTCGACTTGTGTTGAAAAATACTTAAACTGAAATGAAAACTTCTTATAAAACCATTCCGGAATATTTTTCTTTAAAATTCATTTTCCTATTTCATTTAATGATTCTGGTATTCGTTCCATTGTTAGAATAAACAAATACTCTGCTGCTGTGCATTCGAATATCTCATTTAGACGTTTCTATAATTTGTTTTCATTCTTCTTATTATTTTTTAATAAAAAATATAATTATTAAAATAGCTAGGTAGGTAATAATACGATAGGTACGATAAAAAGAAAAAAAATGAGTTTCAAGTACTTAAGAGAAGGGGCCAAGGGCTGTATTATTTATTGTTCCGGATTGAATTGATCGATTAGGTAGTTACTTTTTTTTTTTTGGCAATTTTCGTTTTGTTCTATTTATAAATTTTCCGCTTCGGCTGTATAAACATGTTGGAAAAAATTTAAGCCTTGTTGAATACCAATTCGGTAATATTAAGATTACATTTTCCGCTTCAAAGTACTTTAATTCTCGAGAAACATGATATACATGCATATTGGAAAGTTTTTTTTACCATCGTAGTTTCCTTCTTATTCTGGAAACGATAAGATAAAATATCAGTTGTATTTGCTCCAATTCTTTGCATGAAATTTGATCGATTGTATAATAAGGTTACTTTGTCAATCAAATAAAAAAATTCGGCTGATATTAAACTTCGAGACTGATAAGTCGTTTACTTAACCTTGTTGTAGAATTTTTCCAGATTACTGCAAATGCCTATTTGATTATTTGAAGGAGAAAATTCAATTCAATATTTTTTTTTCAAAAAATTGAACAGGTGAAGGTAAAATGGCCATGAATATTTTAAAATCTACGAAAATGAATGCTTTAGAATTGCTCGTCCTTAAAAAAAAATGAAAAAAATTGAATTGACACGATTTTGCGAAACTTTGATGTTTTCTCATTTCCCAAACGTAATCAGGTAGGTGTATAGATAGGTAGGTACGAAGAAGAAAAAAGAAGCTTTCCAACTAATAGGCATACCGAATTACGATCGTGGCACGTGTACATCAAATCTTTCTATAAAATCAATCCAATTACCGACGAATTTTGACTCCGATATTCGAATGAATTTTCTAATGTAAACGTTACGGTGAAATTTCGCAATCTCATATTCGTTTCATTGTTCTTGTAAACCTCGCGATGGCAGCATTGGCAGTCATCGTCACTGTAAAAATTTCGAGTCGTCGTCGTCGTATAAGTATGATAAATTATTCGTCGTCCGATGTTCGAGTGCGAAAGCAAATCTGACATGTTGTATGATTAATTATGTCCCCGACGGTAATTAAAATATGGTTAATAATGTAATCGACAACAGCTTTTGTGTTCTTATGCCTTTTAAATTGTCATCTTTGCAATATTCGTTGTTTTCCTTCCTACGGCGTAAGCCTTTTCTGGCAATCTGAACGCGATCAATCCGAGTAGTATTTTTTTCCAAGAGTGAGTGGGTGGTCGAGAACACGAGGTAATATTTTTGTACCTCAACCTCGCTATTAATTTTTATCAAACTTTATCGGTAATCAACGTAGTTATATCTAGTAGTAAACGTGATGCCAATTCGGCATCTCGATTTCATTTTCTGTTTAACGAAAATAGAAATTGAGCGTGGCGTTTATTTTCTTTATTCAACTTGTCGCCCGCCGAGTGTTTTCTTTTAATATACCTAGGTACTTCTTTGGTTAGGTATACCCAACGATTTTTCCCCCTTTTTCGGTTTCATTAAAACTACGAAAAAGTTAAATTAATAATTTTACCAGCATCGGTATTTAACTACTTTTGTTTATTCTTGTAATCGTCCTGGTTTGAAAATTTGTCGTTTGGCTGCAAAGTTTTTCTTAAAATTTTCGATTCAAGTATCAAGATGGTGAGTTTTTTTCAAAATTTCAATTAAAGCTGGCCCGATGTGGATTATTTTATTTAGAGAGACCATCTGCGCAATTTCTCACCTTTATTCGATTTTTCATCGAGGTCTTTGACATAAAAAATGTATTTTTTACTTGAATTTTATTAGCTGGGCGGGATGTCTTTTGGTTATGGAATTGAATGCTTCAAAATTTTCAACCTTGAAATTTGTCTCCTGCGGTTTCTCTGTAATATTGTAGAAGGTCGAAATTTTTGAAAACTTTATTTCGATAGCCATATTGAATTTTTCACACCTTGAATTTGGTACTATTCTATCTGAGGTCCATTTTCAATTTAGAGGCATAGTAACGGTAAAAATCGAAAATTATCATCTTCAAATTTACTTACAGTTCACTACCTGTCTTGAATTTTTCAAAAATAAGAGTTTTTCATCAATTTTCCCAGGGCTTATGTTTGGAATGGGGAGGGGGATCATTTGTAATAATTTATCGAAAGTGTATAGCCGGTTACGTGAGATAGTTTGGCTTTAGAAACCGATTTTAACCACTTCTGTGTCAAAAAATTTTCTATTCTGCCAAATAATTTTGACAGAAATTTGAGACCCTTGGCTGAAGTATTTTGGGGGAGGGGCCAAAATGTTTGTTTTCTTTCATTTTCGCCATGTGTAAAAAAAAGTTTGCATTTTCTTTTTAGATAACTACTTCAAGGTTGGAGGAACTCCAAAATTTTTCGCTGAGTTACGCCTTTTTAATAATGTTGAACATCCCTTTTGTAATGAGGGGTCGAAGGGGCAATGGAATTTTTTTCTTCAAAATAAGTACCATTTATTCATAAGTATACTACAAAAATTATAAAAATTTTGAATTAGTGGAAATTCGTCAAAAAAATTAAAATTGACGCCCCGAGCAATAAAAAAACGTGTATTATAGGTACCTATGTGGCATGTACTTATTTCAGTAGAAACAGAAAAAAGTTCACCATTAAAAAAGAAATTTATGATAACATTTGATATTAAAATCGATAAAAAATCATAATCGAGGAACCCAAACTCACGGAACCCCATTTTTGGCCTCACTCCTCTTTTCACCATTTTGAGTCAATATAAGATAGACAATGTGGGTGTCGATTTCAAGTAAATCGAACCTCCTGAGTGCAAATATAAAAAAAAATCCTGTAGTTAATTAGACTTAAAAAGAAGCCCAGGTCAAGAAAATCAGAAAATAATCTGATAAATTTAAATCACTCCAAAAAAAAAAAATGTAAAGATATTGGTTCCAGTTTTAACTTTACAAAATGACCAAATGTAGACAGATTTAATAATTGAGGGGCTTGGTTCCAAAACTCACTTTTGCCAAAAAGATATTTTTTGAGAAAACAACGGAAAACGATTAGACAAAAGTGAGTTTCGACACCAAAGTTACTTTTTTTACGTCTATTATAGCAAAGTCGAAGCGTTAACATGAAAATGGAGATTGTAGAGTCGTGAAGCATTAAGAACGGAACCCAAATCCGCAAAGAAAACGTAGTAAATTTTCGTGGCAAAAGTGAGTTTTGGAACCAAGCCCCTCAATTATGTTCTAGATCAAATTCAAAAATATTTTAGGCCTCAAAAAAATCTGAAAAAATTCTGCATCAGATTCTCTATGTCTGTAGGCCAATTTGAGATAAATTGATAGAAAATTTAAGGAAGTGAATTTTCAGGCTTACCAACTAGGTATACATACCTACTTATCTATTTAAAAAAATCACTCAAATACTGAAATATTATAATTTAATACCTATCAAAACCCACAATATATTTTTTTTTTGAATCATTACCCCTTTTCACTTTGAAATCTTTTATCGTTAAAAATTCTGTTTTATGGGTGGGGTGGGTGTGGGGGGGTCCTTTATTGAGCCTTGTCGTTGATTCACCTCATTTTGTCCTAATTGTGGTTTTAGTTCAAACCTTTTTTGTCGTAAAATTATCTCCCCTCAAAAAATAGGTAGGTAGGTAGGTAGGTATTTAACTATGTGCATTGAGAAAAATTGGGCGATTGGGTTAAAGTCCGCGTTCGGTTCTAATGCTAAGAAATGAATTTCCAGAAAATTTCTAGTATTTTCACCAAAGCTTTTCAAGATTGGCGTGACCACCAGTGGTACAGGTCTGGGCACACCCTACTTTTTCCAGCCCAGGCAAATTTTTGTTAGTAAAATTCACCAAAGTTGCAATATTTCTTCATTAATTTATAATTTTATTGATTTAATCAACAATTAAAAATGTAATTTTACGCTTCTAGTCTTAGTTGCTGTACATGACATTAACATAAAAATAAACCAACAAGGTCAAGAGGATCTAGCAAGAGGGTTACTGGAAAAAGTAGTTTAGAAACCCAGAAAGGGAGGACGATTTTGTTTCGTGTGGGGCACTTGTTGTTTTCCAAGACCAAATTTATTGACGAAAATAACAGAAGTCAGTAATTATATGTAATCCAAATAAATTAATTAATTTTCCGAAAATGTTTTCCAAGTTCTGTTATTTTCTCATTTCATTAAAAAAATTCCTTGGTAAAATTTTCTCTGAATTTTTTACGAGTTTAAATTTTTTCTAAATTACTGCAGGTTTAATTTTGAAAAAATTTGAACTTCTGACAAAAATTCCAGAAAATCAAACGTCTTGAACTTACAAAAAAATGTAAAGAAAATTTGAACTTGGAATTTGGAAGTATTGTTGAAACAATTATGAAAATTTGAAAATTCGCAAAAAATTTTGGAGTTGAAAAAAATTTTAAATAAATGAAGTAAAGACCAATTAATATTAGGTAGCTGAGAAATGGGACCTATGAGTAAATTTTTTTATTTTTTTCCTCACTGGAAGATGACGATGGAGCTTCTAGTATGAAAAAAATTTACATCTAGGTTAAATGTTTCGGATTTATAAGCTTAGTTAATATTAATTGGCATTCACTTGGAAAAAATCTTTGAAAAATTATAAATTGGAAAAATCTTTGAGAAAATTCCAAGTTAGTTTTGAGAAAATTCAAAATTGGAATAAATGTGGAGAAAATACGAAATTGAACGTGTCACAGCAAAAAGGACATAATAGAAAAAATGACGTTTTTGGGAAATCGCGATTGAAGTTTGAGTATACTTTTTTTAATACTAAATTAAGGAATTGAGCTGGGGAAAAAAATTTACCTTAAAATTTCATTTTTTTTCTACAAGAAAACAGCTCCCCCATCACTTGATATCTTTTCTATTTTTTTCTATATTGAAAACAAAAGGTTTAGTTATATGTCCTTTTTGCTGTGACAAAATTTCATTTCGACCCTTCTACGTTTGATGACGTATAATTTTTCCGGAAGTAAAAATTAAAAAAAAATCTTCATACAAAAGTTGAAGAGAATGAAAAAAGGAACATTTTCGTGAAAAAAATTCAAATTATCTCTTCAGGGAGCGGATGTATCGCACTTTGAAAAATTACAACTTTTTTTTTCATTTTCTTAATTACCAAAAAATGCTAAAAATACATTTTGGACGAATTTTATTATTTTTTCAATTTTACGACGAAAAGTTAACTAAAAAAACACTTCATTAAAATTTTAAAATTTTACCATCATATGCATAGTGAAAAAATTAAACATTACGCAAATTCTCGAAAATCAAACATGTAATGTAGGTACCGAAAATGCGAACTTCATATTTTTAAAACGCCATAACTCGTTTAGGAAAACATATTGGAAGGTGGGAAGGGGCTCATTGGATAGAGAAAACTTTAGAGAATACGGATCACTTGTCGCATCAAAAAGGACATATGCTGAGTTATGCCTTTTTTGTTGTTACACATTCAATTGCATAAAATTGGACATTGATAGCGATTTTTCGTACTTGATCGAATAACACAAGTCAACAAAAAAAAAAATTCTGTGTTTCAGTTCTTATGGCCAAATTCTGATTCTAGACATCAAAATACACCAATATATTTCGTGGCTTCCAAAGTTTGCTTGGGGGATGGGGGGCCAAAAATGTGATTTTTCAAAAACAATACCTACACACGGATTTGAGAAAAATTTTAAAAAAAATTAAAAAAATTTTTTTTGATCCAATCTTATAAAAACTTTTACGCTGAATCGAATGCCGCAAACCGCAGACCTCTATCACTTATAGAAAAAAGTTACGGTTAAAACTTTCCTAAATTATGTGAAAAAATCGAATTTTTTTCGCCTTGCTCACCGAAAAGTGAGATTTCTGAGAAATCTAAGCGTTCTACGACCATAATGATCACGACAAAAGTTGTAGAAAATTAAATTTCCTATCGGATAGGTGTATTCAGATTTTTCCGGGAGGCGTAGTTTTCGAGATATTCTCGAGTAAAGTTGAACATTAGTTGAGGCAATTGAGAAAAAAAGAGAAATGAAGCAATTTTTGGCTGTTAAAAGTGTTACAGCGAAAAATTGTGGAAGGTGACTAACCTTTAAGAGTTACCACGACTTCCCACAATTTTTCGTTGTAACACTTTTGACAACCAAAAATTGTTTCATTTCTCTTTTTTTCTCATTTGCCTCAACTAATGTTCAACTTTACTCGAGAATATCTCAATAACTACGCCTTCCGGAAAAATCTGAATGCACCTATCCGATAGGAAATTTAATTCTCTACAACTTTTGTCATGATTATTATGGTTGTAGAACGCTTAGATTTCTCAGAAATCTCTTTTTTCGGTGAGCAATGCGAAAAAAAATGCGATTTTTTCACATAATTTAGGAAAGTTTTAAGCGTAACTTTTTTTCTAAAAGAGATAGAGGTCTACGGTTTGCGGCATTCGATTCAGCGTAAAATTTTCTATAAGATTGAATCAAAATTTTTTTTTTAAATTTTTCTCAAATCCGTGTGTAATTGTTCTTGAAAAATCACATTTTTGGCTTCCCCCCCCCTTAAAGTAAACTTTGGACAAAAACATTATTTTTCCCTTCATTAGATACATAAAAGCAACCCAAATTTCGCAATCGGAACCTAAACACAAAAATCGTGTTGACTTGTGTAATAATTTACTCCCCCCCCCTCCTCACAAGTTTTGGCACACCCTACAGGTCCGGCAACGCTTATGACTTTTCAAACAAAAATTCTAAACGGAACGAAACTAAATAGTTTGCTCTTCATTTGCACCTAAAAAAATTAATCATTTTATAAGGTTCCAATTGGGACATAATGCCTATACTGGAGGAAAAAAATTATGTACGGAAGGGAAGGGAGAGGGGAAGATGGATTGATGTTTCATCGAAAAAAATTTCAAATTTTTATCAAAATGAGATTTCTGCGATGACGTAAAGGAAGGAGGGGGGCCGGAGTATGAAAGAAAATTCATATTTTCCCTTCGGAATAGAAACTTGTTTGATGGGATGATTCAGTCGTTCGAGAACGAGAACGATTCACAATGCGAGGAAATCGATCGAATAATTTGAAATGAATCATAAACGACCGATTTTACGTTCACCACATTGATTGGAATATATTTTAATAGAATTTTTGGCGAACGTACAACATCCTCCACCAGAAATTCTGATGAAATCAAAATCTCTAGTGGAGGGTGTTACTATTTTCACTACGTTTATTTGACCTCATTTGGCACAATGAAGCCCTGCCTCGTTACGATAATCACAAAATAATAAAACCCCCTCCTAATAAAACCCCCTGAAAAATTGACGAAACCTCGAAAATTTTCCAATTAATTACCCGCAGGTAGATAAAATGCAATCAAATTTCACGATCACGATCCACGTTTTCTCGTCAATTGACTCGTGTAAAACGAACATAATTACTCAATTCAATCGAGTACATTTTTTTCCATCCCAGTTAATTAAAAATTTCAAAAAATATAATTCTCCATCGGAATCCGTTCTTTACCCAAATAAGTCACAAATTTCGAAACATCTCCATCATTATAACTCTTTTCATAGTCTGTAGAAGAATCACCCCGACGAGAAATTAAATTGTTAAAAAGAAGTCTTAAAAAGGCACCTCGAAAAGATTTAAAAACGACTTCATCTCTACAATAACGCTGGCACAAAAAATAAAGAATAGAAACACCCCATCTTTTCGAGTTAGAGTAACGCGAAATTTCGTCTTTTGACTGGCGTTTAATCCTTATGGAATTTTCTGTCAACTTGGGCATTTAATCGAAGCCATAGACACGCGAACGCCCGTTTCAGAAAAAAAAAAACAAGCACCGAAAAACGCACAAATCTCCAGACTATAAGACGTTCCACTGTTTCACATCCTGCGGTGGTAGACTGCATTGTCGTCTGCGGATAAAAAAAAGGGCCTTTGCGTTTAAGGTTGACTATTTTATGTATTTCTTCTCTCGAAGGTATGTATTTAAAACGGGTGTGAAAACTGAAAAGCACTTCGCGCCTGTACATTTTTAAAGCTTTGTAATACGAGCCCGAAGCGTTTCTTCCTGGTTTTAGTGTTTTATTTTCCGAGACATTAAATCCGTTAACAGTTGCGTTTTTCTAAAAACCGTAAAGAACAATAAGAATAACACTGAGTAATTTGGGAGTCTGTAACAGTTCGCGTTAACAGAAGGCTCTTTTGTTTTCATTAAAATTATGATCCACCCGACGCTCATAAACATTTTTAACGTGCTGATTTATTAATAAATGGCGCTTATTGTTGTACATTCTTTTATTATTCCGGGGATTTCGGTGTTTTCATATATATTTTTGTGAATTTGAAATTTTCTTCATTGTTTTCTCCGCCATGTAACGGAATTTCCTTCGTTGACTCGATTACGTTGCATAAAAGCTCTATATTCGTCGTATTTCATATACACGTATAACATACTATATTCGATTTTTCTATTATATGCAATACCATCAAAATCTCTTCTCGCTTCGTATCTCTTCGCTTCAGCCCATACTCCGGCGTGTAGTTGGCTTTATTTGAATTTTTCATTAAAATTCATGTATCTATGTAAACTTGTATTATTATTACATATTACACCGTGGCATAGCTCGAATATGTCTCATCTTCGCCAACGTTCCTTGGAAACTCGCGGTATAGGTACTTAATACATATTAAATAATATTTTTCTCAAATTTTCACCAGGTATGTGAAAAGTTCTATTCGCCTCGAGGTACCTACCTAATTTTCAATCTAATCAACGAAAATTATCGTAATTGTAATCAACGGCGGTGAAATTGCCAACAGGAAAATTAACGCCAGCGAAATTCACCAATGTTAACGAGTTTAAATTATCAACTTGAACTGAACAGCGAACTGTATACTATATGGGAAATTAAATGAAGCGATATCAGTTATTATACTTCCTTTCAACCGAAAATGTCAACCGAGGGTAATATACGATTTCCGTTTTCGTCATCTTTCAATATAACGCATGTATTTTTATTCCCAACGAGGAAATCATCAACGAGATAACGCCTTTCTTTCTTTATTTTTCCTCGTTAAAGTATTATTCGGTTCGCTTTATTCAAAGAAGCGGCGAATTCGAAAAAATAAATTATTTCACTATCTCGCGTTCCTTAGACGCTTACCTAATAAGTATTTAGTAAAAGTTTTACGTTTTTTGGTTCAGTTTTACTCGTTGTTGGGTTACGAACTACGAAGTTTTGGGTGCTGGGTTTCCATCATTGATCATTGTTCGTGGCCTTTTTTTTTTCGAGTTATGATATCGAGCAAGTTTTAAATTAGGTGCGGAAATTTTTCAAAAGTAAGTAGATATGTAATATGATTGCATCGTATTTTTTTACTGGAGCTTATATTTTTAATCAAAGGGCTGAGGAGAAAGAGCGAGCGCGAGAAATAGATTTTAAAATTTTCAAAATAGATAGGGTAACCTTATCTTTATATATTTAACCCAGATATTTTTCAGGGAAATAAAAATTAATTGATAGTGAAAAAGGTAAAATTTGGACGATCTACTTACTCGTATTTCAACAAATAAGGGTATTTCCAACAATTTTTATAGGCTTTTAAACAAGAAAATTTTTAAGATATCGAGCAGACTTTTATGAAATTTTAAACACTCATCTTACAACATTTTTATGAACTTTTCGTTTCGGAAATTTTTACGACCGTCTGGACAATTTTCATAATTTTTACTCACTTTTACTACCTATGTACTCGTATTTAATGATTTGAATAAAATTTTCAGCAATATTCTTAAATATGTTTGCAAAATACTGGACCTAATTTTAAAGAGAATAAAAACGAAAATTCTTCCGACAGAATTAAAATTTCACATTTCGATGGAAAATTTTTTAATGGAATTTTTCAGACGCTATTTAGGTAAACTTGACAATTTAATTTAAAAAATGGTCGAAAAAAATTTAAAATTAGACAATGAGATATTAAAATCAGACAATGAGATATAACTTGTTTCACGTCAACTTGTCCAAAAGTTTGGAAGGGGAGGGGGGTATGGGGTATTTCTGACTACTTTGAAACCGAAATTAGTTTCACAACTTTTTTCATCGCGTAAGCGGGGGAATAAATTACTGAATAATATTTTTTGGTATTTCTAAATCCAGATCAGTCAATGATTTTTTATTAAATTCAAGTGAAAGGGGGTGACTATTTGGGGGAAGGGGTTATATTTTGTCAAAAAATCGATATGTGGCTTGGACTACCAAAAGGGACCGCAGGCCAAAATTAACTTACCGAGGAAAACTCGGTCAAAAAAACAAGTCTTTTTGAAAGTTGAACTTTGAACTTTCGACTGAAATATCTCGAAAGCATAGCTTTCTAGAAAAAAAATGAATTGCACTTTATAGAGAGGGAATTTTACTCTCTACAATTTATATTCTATTCATTTTTTCCGTAGAACCCTTCCTTTACTCAGAAAATTGACTTCAAGTGTCAAAAGTTATCAATTTTTTGTTGATTTTTTTTTACATATTTTTAAAACTTTTGTCACTTGAAGTCAATTTTCTGAGAAAAGGAAGGGTTCTACGGAAAAAATGAATAGAACATAAATTGTAGAGCGTAAAATTTCCTTTCTGTAATGTTTAATTAGTTTTTTTCTAGAAAGCTATGCTTTCGGGGAATTTCAGTCGGAAGTTCAAAGTTTACTTTTATAGAAAATACGTCTAAAATCAAGCTTATTGGCAAAAACTAATGTACTTTACAGCAAAAATAATGAAATCTGGAGTCTGCGGTTTATGTCATTGGAAGGACCATACTTTCTTCTATAAATATTGATCAAAAACAAAAAATCGGTTTGGTGACTATAGGTACCTTTTAGTAGTCCAGGTCACATATGTACAATGGGTAGATCGAAAAAAAAACATGTCTTTGATTTTGACCAAATTTGGTGGGGTGGTTTACTTTGAGTGGGAGACTTCACAAAAAAATTTTGAGCCCCCGAGAGCCAAGGGGAGAGGAGCAGGAGGTGCTCAAAGTGCATCTCCTTTTGAAAAAAACGCAGTTTTTGGCGTTTTTTAGCCAATCAAAATTGTGTGAGAAACCTTCGTAAGATTTAAGAGATGCGATTTGAGTTTCTACATCTCCCTGAACCATCGCCATCCTTCTCCGATCAAAACTCTGACTGCTACCAGGGGGGTTGAAAAGTTGCAGATTGCAAATATTTCAATAATATGAAATTATCACTAAGCTGCAATGATTTTTTTTTCATCGAATAGGTGAACAAAATTTTTTTTCAACCACTAAAAGTGAATTTTGAAAAAAAATTGAAAATTCTGTACACCAGTGCAGCCAACAGCAAATCATAAAATTCCAAAATACGAAATTTATATCAACCTTGAATTGATTATTTTTTCGCCTGAAACTATTATGTATTTTTTTTCAATCACTGAAAGCATATTTTGAAAAAAAATTTCGAAAATTTTTTATGTCAGTGCAGCCAGTTACAAATCGCGACATGCTACACTATGGAGTTTACGTTGACCTCGAATTAATTTTTTTATCGTTTAAAAAATACACGATAATTTTGTTTTCAATCATCAGAAATAAAAAGTTTTAAATTTTTCTTTAAAAATTTTGTACGTTAGTGCAGCCAGTTGCTAATTGTGATGTTCCAATGTCTTCAAATTTGAAACGTACTTCTATTGATTGGGAGAAAAAATTGGTCCCGAAAAAATAATGGATTCGAGTTCATAATCAAATATCACAATTAGCAACTGGCTTAAGATTTGAAATTTTTTTTCAAAATTCCTTCAATATTCCTAAAAAAGTGAAATTCCTCACAATTTTTCAAGAATTTCAAAATTACTCAACGTTGACGCATTTTTCTAAATCTTGAGAAATTTATGAAAGAATTTCACACTCTGAGGAATTTTCAAAAAATTTCGAAAAAAATGAAAAATTAGCAAAAACACGAATTTTTTTAGGTCAAATCATCCATTTTTCTAAATTTTCTTCAAAATTTTTGCACTGTGATGTCCTATTTTGTCCAATTTTGACACAAAAAACGGGTAGAAAAATACTTCTAAAATTTCTAAAATTTAAATTATACCCCCCCCCCCCCCAATCATAAATGGCACTAAATTCTCGGCTACCATTTTCATAAAAATTTGTAAAGATTTCTTTAAAAACGTGTACAAAAGGGACATGCAATGTAATTTGATGCAAAAATGTAACTTAGATCAATTTTTACGCTTTTATTCAATTTTTTTCAGAATTAGGTGGCAGGTAACTTTATAAGTGACGTAATTTGTGAAGAAAAGAATCAAGGGGTTTTCAAGGAATTTTGACCAAAAGGATTTTAGCCGTTTTAAGAAATTTTCGGAATTTTGGTTGGCAGCGCTGGCGCTAAAACATAGAAAAAAATCGTTCGAATTTCCTGCTGCAATTACGTATAGATAATAGGGTGGGCCGAAAAACCAAAAATTTTGATTTTTTAAAAGTTACCTCCGCAAAAGTTGGTGGCTGGATAGGCTAGAAAAATAAAATAAAATATTTCAAAATCGATTCATATCTTCCAATCCCGCAAGAGCCTTCAATTCTTCAAAAAATTTCCAAAAATTTTGAAAAAAATTAAAATTGACTAAAATTAATTTTAGAACTTCTGTAGTGTTTATCTAAACCAAAAAGCACTTTTTTTTTGAAAAAATCTGTGTTTTATAAGTTTTTTAAATTTTTTTCAGGGGTGAAGAAATATGAGAAATTTAAAAAAAAACTATAAAACATGGATTTTTTCAAAAAAGTTGTGCTTTTTGCTTCAAATAGGCCTTAAATAAGCTCTAAAATTAATTTTAATAAATTTTGAATTTTTTTGAAATTTTTTAAAATTTCTGAAAATGTTGAATTTTTGACAATTTCCGAAGAATTGAAAGCTCTTGCGCGATCGGGAGATATGAATCGATTTTGAAATTTTTTATTTTATTTTTCCAGTCTATCCAGCCAACAACTTTTGGCGGGGGAAACTTTTCAAAAATCAAAATTTTTAGTTTTTCGGCCCACTCTAATAGGTAATCGATTAATCGATTATTTTTTCATCGAATAATCGGCTTTCCCCAACACTACTAAAAACATCTCACCAGATGAAAAAATTACACTTGTATAATAAGCTATAGAAATTTTCTAACAATTTTCCTCACTTTTAAAAAAAATATAGGTACGAAATTTGAGAATTTTTTGGTTGTAGAGAAAGTTGCACCCCTGTATTTCTCTATTCATATTAAAATTGTGGTTTTTTCTTCCTCAAAATGAAATCTCGACTAGAAAAATCGTATAAAAGCGGATGAAAAAAAATTCGATGGCTCAAAAGCATATTAAAGAAATTCGTTTCTTGGATCGGAAAAAAGGTCGAAATAGAATTTGAAAACTACAATCTACCTACTATAAATGTTTTTCAATAGAAATTTTTTTCTCCTTATTTCTCGTGATCGCTGAAAAACAAATTTGTATAATTATGTATTATCATAGTGAGCAGTATACTTAATTATCGTTTACTCCTACCGTAAGAATAATCTTTCTAGAAACCTCGACATTAAAAACATGGTGCCTGCCTCTCAAGAACAGTCGAATTGAAAAAAAAAGAAAACTAATTTCATCACAAACGTAATAAAAATGCCATCGAACATTTAAAGTGAAAAAAAAAGGTTTGCATAGTTCGCAAAAAAAAAGGGTAAAACGGGTACAGCCTGCGTTAATTAGTCGAAGGCTAAAACATTCTTTAAATTCTTAACTCAACTTTAATTCGGAGTCTTTTTTTACGCGATAATCGGATTTTTTTATAAGCCGGTACCAATATTCGCGTTTTTCAATTTCGCCGAAGATAGAAAACGTTATAGGAAAAATTTGTGAAGTTGATAGCATCGAGGGAAAAATAACGATTTTGTCGCCTAATAATCAATCGAAACGAATTTAATTTACCAACACAGACATTTAGCTTAGTCGATACGCTTTCAATGGTGTAGGTATTAGAAAAACCTGCCAATGGATAGTAAATTGAAAAATATCGATTTCAGTCTTAAATAACCGATACCTTTTTTTTTTTCCTCTTCCGTAGACTAAAAGATAATACTTATCATGTCATCATGGGTATGTTATGTAAGAGAATTCTCGTTTTAAAATACATTTATTAGGTAAGTAAAACGTATATAGAGAAGATGTACCTACTTCGGAAGATGTTGAATCGTATAGGAACATATTGATAGGTACTACATGTAACATTAATAAAACTTAAGAATGTATCTTTTGATTTGATTTTATTTTCTATACACAGAGTCTTTTGATTTTTCATTATCTGAGCCATTTTTCAAATAACTTGGAAACAAGCTTTGCAATAACATGTTCTTAAAAGGATCTTATCTATAGCTTTTTGTTTACGTGGCTTGGTTTGATGTGTCGTACTTTGTAATATAGGTACCTACAGCGTTGGGATAATGTCAAAAGGAGCACATATTTGTACCTCCAAAGCAGGATATTAAACGAGACTCGGTATTCGAATATCGAATCCAACGATAAAGAAATATTCAAAAAATGCAGCATACTTATGGGCAAATTTAGTTAGGTAAATTTATTATCACAAAAAAAAAAGAATCTCAAACTGTCTCATCTGTTATCTCTGAAGCTTAAAAAATTCCAAATGATGATGTACTTACTAGACTAGGAATTAGGTAACTAGGCAAGTTAACCCGACTCGATTCAAATTATACCTACTATGAAGATAAACTTCGTCAATGTATATTTACAACATGCCAAACGAGGCAATTCTTCACTCACGTTGTTCATTTATAGCTGCGTTCTTATCGCACTAGGAAAATTCCAAGTGAAACGTTTAAAAGACATGTAACAATATCGTATACCTACTTAGCGAGATATAGTTGGCATTTGTTTAGATCCGTCTTGTACTCGTATAAAGTGTAAATATACCTACACCCAACAATATTACGAATATTACGTTCGTTTAAATTGGTTCAATCCGCTTGCGACAGCGACACGGCGACATGCGACACGACACCTTCTTTAATTATTTTCGCCTTCTTAATCGAAGTTCCAGTTTTATGAACTGTATAAGAAATTATTATCGATACTTGTTTCAACAAAGCTCGTCACGTGACAATATCAAGACCAACGATCAAAGTGAAACTGAAAACAAACCAGGGGCTTTGGTTTGGTAGTTTTTGTTTAGAATACCTACACTTTTGTGAAAATTGTAGCAAAAATCATCAATCTGAAAAGTATCATTCATCAGCCTAATAATTCATATAGGTATCATAATATGGACTGTTGGATATTTACCAATGGAAAATCTTTAATTAGGAAAATTTTACTCGTGATTAATAGTAAGAAAACAATTTTAATCAGGTGTTCAATTTTTACAAATTTATTTACCCACGCACATAAATAAATACAGGGGCGCACCCGGGGGGCTCAGGGGACTCTGGCCGCCCCCCCTTAGACTCGGAAAGAAGATTTTTTTATCATAGAAATGTCAAAGAAGAGATGGTTTTTTAAACAATTTTCGCCCTTGTTTCGCTCGAGCAGTATTTTAGTAACTATTTCTTAAATAAATATACCACTCTTTAAATTTGAATCAGTTGAATTTGCAAAAATTTTGTCTTTTTTAATCAGTAAAATAATTTGTAGGTATTGAAAATTAGTGATTTTTCGGTCAGAAATTACTAATTTCTCAGTCAATATCCCATTTATCAGAAAAAATCAGTAATTTTGACTAAAAAAAAAATCATTAAGTAAATTTCGCCATTTTTCAATTTTTCTTCGTTCAAATCTGGAGGTATAATTATTCGCCTACTGAAAATACTCCAACTATTCCAGCCCCATTGAAATAACAGGTTACTTCATTTTTTCATTGAATTTTGACCCCCTCCCATTTTCTTCAAAATCTGACCCCCCCCCCCCACACACACACAATTTCTGGGTGCGCCTATGAATAAATGGGTAATTCTACCAAAACTGTCGCATTTCCAGTGTATGAAATTCAAAAAATAAAAGTTGAATTTCTTCAATTTTTTTGATTGAGATCTAAAATGTATACGTTCGAGACACCATTTTTTGTGTTTGGCTCACTTCATAGCCCTCAGGGGAGGGTGTGGGGCGATTCAAATTTTTGGTATCCACGACTATGGAAAATCCATAATCGTGCGTTCCATGACCATTGAATTTCCTTTGTGTGGTCTTTAGTTCTATCGTAGTGGCACCTAATTCACTGAAGGGATCAAGCCCACTGGATGCAGAATGAATTATACTATTTACATGTTCAAAGTTCTCACGTTGCGGATAAAAATTCCTTCGTCGTGGATACAAAAATCATCTTCGCCACGACGAAGGAAATGAAAAAAGTAGCCACGACGTAAGAAAAATCTTGAATATTTCCCATTTTTTCAATTGCGAATTGATTTTAAATTGCATTGTGATGAATTTGTGTTGATATACTTGCTTGTGGAATATATTTTTCTCATTTGTAGCTCAACACCATAAGCACAATTCGAAAAATTGATAGCCACGACGATGGAATGTAAAAATTGTAAACACAAGAATTTTCACAAATTTTTATTTCAAAATTGACCAAGTAGTCAGGAATTTAAAATTCAACCGATAAAGGTCGTTCCTATTACACCCCTGAATCAGTATTGGAGTTGAAAAAGATTAAATACGAAGTAACAGAGCCAGAAAAAATTAATGAAATTTCGCCACGACGATGGAACAAAAACCTAGTAACAGAGTTTTGGTCTCGTCTTGAGGTCACCCAGTGCCCTTCTGGTGACCCTAGAAGAGGTCAATGTGTACTCCATCACTCTACCAATATCATGTTTTAAAAATTTTTCAAAAATATCAATTATCTTCAGTGCTAGGGGTAAGTAAAGTTGAAAACCATGAGTGGTAACAGCCACGACGATGGAACTTTTGACCATTAAAATTTATGCAGGGGGTGGTGGGGGGGGAAATTATTTTTTTCGCTGGAAAAGGTGGGGGAGATGATATCCAATAAAACAATGCAAAAAAAAGCACTCTAGCGCATTTAGTACTCGAGAAATTTATAAGTAACTTAAATGCGACAGTTTTGGTAGAATTACCCAAATATGAAGTATATTTTTGGTTTTGAATCAGAAAAAATGACCATTTAAAAAAACAAAATAAATGACTCCCATTGATAATTATTTTAGATAATACATCAGATTTTGTTTCTCATTCCTAAAAAAAAATTGTAATATGTAATCATTTTCCACAGCTAGCTAGTTAAAGTTAGCGCGTCAGCGCAGATTCTTTTTTTTGCCCAGCAAAATCTCAGAATATAATTTCAATTTTTAATTTTTCACGCTCTCTTCACCCTCCCCACCGGTACCTATTAAAAACAACCAATGACAAAAAAATATATAATGCTGTCCTAAAAAAAATTTTCTATCTATGAAAAAATTTGAGTTTTCTGCATGGATAGCGCTATCTATACTTACCTATTCAGTATTTTTTTCTAATTAAATATAAGTACCTACAATGAAATTAAATTTTTTAACTATGAGGTTGGATTTTTTGATTTTTTCGAAAGAATCTAGGTATCTTTTTTTTTTAGAGCCACCTTCATTTTTTAAGGAATGGAAATGAAATTCATATAAGTTTTCAGAAAGACTCAATATTTTTTATGCATTTTAAGGGTCCTTGACCAGTTTTTCGAAAAAAGTGAACGCGAAGCAAATGCAACTTTTGCATTATTCCCTTCTTGCCTGCCCTGGCTTTTAAAATAATTTTCTCAACGATTTAATAATTCTTTTAAAAATTCTCAACTTTTTTTTCAATGATTCCATTGGAATTTGGAGGAAAATTCATTACCAGCTCGGACATGTTTTCTCCAAAAAAGCAAAATATTATCTGTCTATATCTATAATCCCAAAAAATTGACGAAATATGCTTCAACGATGTAGATATTGTTTTATAAGAGAGAACGCCGCCGGCGGAATTATTTAGATAACATCGCAATCTTGAAATTGTGTGAATAGATATTCTTTAAAATCGAGAAATATTCCCTAAAAAAACCTTAAAATATTTTTTTATCGGTCAAATACGACAAAATATTTTCCAACAAATTAGGTTAATCTTGCTAAAAAATTTCTGAATCGTAATGATTATTTAAAAAAATTGTCATATATCCAATGCGTACAAAAAATATACTCGAGAATATGTACACATAAATTCTAGCTCTGATCATTATGACCTATACCTACCTACATGATGAAATTATGCTATTTTTCCTTCACATTCCTCCCATTTTGTTAAACAAAAAATTTTAAAATGTCAAAAAAATGATATGATTTAATTTTAAATTATAATCTAATGAATTTATGTTGAAATGTTTCAGATCATGTCGCACTCACATAGGTCCACAGTCTGACATTTCACGATTTCAATTCATAAAAACTCAAGTAAGTTTTTGTTTTCTCACAGATCACAGTTTTTATTCTTCGAACAGGTAGCTAGGTACTTAGGTATTTAAAAATCATCGATGGAACCTCTTTTCTCGCCGATGTTTCGATATGGTGGAAAATTTTCAGTCAAAAGAAGTTTTTGAAAGGGGAAAACAAAAAAAATTGAAAATTCTGGGGAAAAGTCTGTTTTTATCCCACGAATTGCAATTTTTCAAAAAAGTTCAGCCCTACATTTAAAAAAAAGTCGCGTAAGTACGAAGATTTGTGTGTTTATTTTTTTTAACCGGAATATTTTATGATTTTACCAATCAGCATGTTGGTTTGGTACCTATGCATTTCTAACAAAATGGTGGGTTGAAAATTTTACGAAACGATGAACAGGATTAGATCATTATTGCCGAACGAAATTGGCTCGTAACCAATAATACGAGTAAGGTTAACGCCAATGTTTCCGATATTTAGTTTTCTTCGGTTTCTCTTTTATTTGCCAATAATTTATTCGAGGAAAATTCTTTGCGTCTAGATAATTCATCTGCCAACCGACGAAATATGTGGACAGCAAAGCATTCAAGTAGGTATAAATATATGTAGATTAGTCAGCTTGGCCTATCTATCCACTTCGGTACTTGGTGTTCAACAATAGAGTATAGTTCATTTAAAACACCCGTCATCAAGTTAGAAAAGATATGGGTATGGTTTGTTCAGAAATCATTTTTATTATTAAACTTCTGTAATTAGGTGAAAGATATTTGGAGATACGTGAAAGAAGCTTCCACAAAGGCTTCACACTCTTCCTCCTCAGAAATCGCTGCAAAGATATTTTTTATACTCGAGACCATCAGAATTTAACGATTACAAAATTCAGCCCAGTGTACACGAAAATTGTAAAGATAACCAAATTTCAACTCTGGAGGGGGTACTTACAGGAGAAATTTTAAAATCACACAATTCAACCCTAGAAGAGGGCCAGTGGCATAGCCATGAATTTCTCATAGGGGGAGGGGTCAGAAATTTCATAATTTTTTGAGAAATTTTGAGTTCAGCCCTCCCTCCCTTCCTTCCTTCCCACAATTCAAAATTTGAATCATTTCCGGTGTTATAAAGTTTTTATACGATTTGAGTAGAATATTATTACTTTCTCATTTTTAAATCAGTGAAATTTATTTTTTTTTAAAAACACTGAAAAATAGTCAGAATTGCAGCACAGTAATAAATCAGTGAAAATTTTTTCACTGAAAGCAAGTCAGTGAAAGAAAATTACTGGAAATCAGTGAAAATTCACTGAAATCTCCGTAATATTTATGAAATTTACTGAAAAATCTGTGAAATTCTTTGAATAATCAGTAAAAAATCACTGATTTTTCCTGTGCTGTAATTCTGACTGTTTATCAGGGACTTTTCACTGATTCGGAATGAGAGAGTAGGTAAAAGAGGAAGTGTAGATTTGGAACATACAACTTCTACTCTCTCATTTATAAATCAGTGAAAATTATCGAAAATCACTAAGAAACAGTTAGAATTGAAGCATAGAGAGAAAATCAGTAAAAAATTTCAATGAAAACAAACCATGAGAAAAATCGCTGGAAAATCAAAGAAAATTCACTGAAAAGTCAGTAAAATCTATAAAATTAGCAAAAACATCAGTGAAAATCTTTGAAAAATCAGCGTAAATTCGCTGAAAATCAGTGAATTTTGCTGATTTTTTCCTGTGCTGCAATTCTGACTGTTTATTTGTGACTTTTCATTGATTCAGAATGAGAGAGTATGTCAATTATCTTGACCTTAAAAACTAAAAATAATAACAAACTCAAGCAGAGGCATCAGAAGCTTATTTGAGAGAGTACAAAAAAGGTATGGAGACTTGGAATACCGGAAGAGGTAGGGGGTAAAGGGAAGCCTTTTTTCACACAATCGCCTCAAATAGTTCATATAATTGTGATTTTGTTCATTCCTGAGCGAAGCTTTGAAAAAAAATAGATTTTTAATGCCCGAAAACGGCATTTTTTCACGTAACATTGATTTTTAAAAAGATCCTTGATATCGTAAGGGGATGGACCTCTAACCCGCCCCCCATTCGGTTACCTACGCCATTGAAGAGGGTACATGACAATTTTTCAAATTACCAAGTTCAACACTAGAGAGAGGTATAGGATAAATTTCGAAATACCAAAATTCAGCTTTGGAAATGGGTACAAAAGAAATTTTTAAATTAAAAATTCAGCCCTGGAGGAGGGTAAAAGAAAATTTTCATTTTCCACAATTCAGCCCCGGGAGGAGCTAATTACAGTAGAATTTTTTTAATATCAAAATTCAGCCTTGCAGGAATGAACCCGTGTTTTGAAAAATTTTTAAGTGATACACCAACAAGTACGTGATCCATCTTTTAAAATTGAATCACTTCATTTCATTGATAAGTAAGTACTAACCATAAACATCCTATTTCAAGTTAAAAACATGGCATTTTAAATAATATCCTAATTATTGGAAAATATGCCCTTTGACGTTCAATTCCTTTGCTTAAAAGTTGAATAAAAGCGTCCTTTAAAAAACATCCATACAGGAGACTGAAAATTAGGTTCGACGGATGTCAATTAGTCTCAAACTGTGAACTGAGGGCCAGCCGGCCAACACAACCAGGTTTAACCGTTCAATACCCCCTCCAGTTCTCAAAAATTTAAATGAAAAATTTTCCCTTGGGTTTCTGAATCAAAAGTATAGTCCAACAGGTTGATTCTGACGGGCTACTCAAAACCAATCAGAATCAACCTGTTGGGCTATGACTGTTTTTTAAACCCGAAATTCGAAAATTTTTGGCTTAAAAGCACACAAAAGAAAGTTGAAATTTTTTATAAAATCCAAAATAAATGACGCCATAGTTTATTTTGTAAAATTTTATTCTAAAAACTGAAATAAAAAATTTCCTGAATTCGGACTTTGGTTTTTTTAAGGGACGCTTTAATTGAAATGTATGTTAAAGGAGGGGGGAGGGGGTGTCGAAGGAATTTGAAAAATGATAAAAATCCATAATACGAACCAACATCAACATTTTTTGGCACACCGAGTTGAAAAATGATACCTATTCATTTTACAATCCAAAGAATCGTGTTGCATAGAAACGACTGATGCCAATTTTATTCTTTTTTTATTCCCATCGATAATTTCCATTATCGATAAAGAAACACCTCGAATCGTACAACAAACACAAAATAGGTATATCTCGTAGCATCGCCAACCGAAACCATATAGCTCTCTAGCATATTTCCACCGAGCGCCAATTGTTGCGAACATGGAAAGTTGCAAAAACTCGTTTGCATCACAATTGATTATAAAAGTTGAACCGAAGCGGAAACTATCGGTATATCTTGGTCCGTTTGAAGCTTTTAAATCGGATTTCTTTCGGTAAAAAAAAAAAATAACGACTCTGAAAACCGCATCGGTACATACGAATGAAGCTTCCCATCAATATGTTGAAATAGCTGCTTTTAATTGTAAATATTTGAAAACCTCGTTAAATACGATATAAATATACCGAAGCATTGTTGCATTAATGGTGATCAAGTTGGAACGGAACGTTGGCAGAATATTTAAACAGTAACGTTTCAAATGCCACATCGTAAAGCGCCAAGTTGAAAAGCATCGAAGTTACATAACCTCTTCCTGACCTTTTACAATAAGCTTTATTTACTGCCAAAAAAATGTACGCATGAATGGCGCGCGTCTGTACCACTATTTCGTTACATTTCAAAATCCATCCTCTTTTATATTGTAAAATGATCAACGCTCCAAGTTAACTGTGTTGTCGCGCGTATTCTGATGCATTATTAATGCGTCGAGCTTTTCAATTTGCGACGCGTTCCATATACCTATACCACCTACCTATTTAACTGGCAACGTGATTTTTACACATCGTATTGATGCACTGTATACCGATGAGAGGAGTCGATGAAAAATATGTATAGGGATACTAATGTGTCGCAAATCACTTATAATAATATGATGGCGGTGGTTCATTTTTGATATTATCAACTTATGACTTATGCATCGCTTATCCAGATTTTAGGACGATTTTCACGTTTCCTGCGGATTTCGATGCACGGTTTAAGAATGATTTTTCCATGCTACGTGTACGATCAGGTGTAACACTCACCTAGTCACCTAGGAGACTAACTCCTAAATAATTTTGACGTAAATGGGATTTCGACGATTCAAGTCCAAATTTATTCAAAGTTCAAATTTTTTCAACTCTAAATTTTTTGAATTTCTTCAATTATGAATTTTTTCAAAACTGTAAGTATCCAATTTTAAAAATTTTCCATCAGTAAAATTTTTTCAATTCAAACTTTTCAAAATTTTTCTAACATTCGGTTTTTAAAATTTTTTCGATTTTATTAGGAATTCAAAATGGGAAATAATTTTAATAAATTTTCAATTGGAAAAATAGGGTTTAAAATTATTGAAAACAATTTAGAGTTGAAGGAAATTTATAAAAATACGAAATAGAGGAAAAAATTGAAGAAATCAAAGTTGAAAATTGTTTAATACTAACATTTTTCTACCTGTAAATTTTTTTGTTTTATTTTTTTTAAATTTTTCCAACTTTAATTTTTTCAAATTTTTTTCAACTTCATATTTAAAAAAAAAATTCCAGCTCAAAATTTTTTACTTTAATTTTAAAACTTTTACTCGTTTTGTTTTTCAACTTTGAATTTTGAAAAAAATCAACTTTATGTTTTTCAAAATTTCTTCCAATTCAAATTTTTTTAAAATTGAAAAAATAAAAAATTGGATACAATTTTGAAAAAAAAAACAGAAAAAAATAAAAAAACTTTAGGAAGGAACTAGAAAAATTTTAACTGAGAATAAACTTGGACTTGGATCGTCTAAATCCCATTTCCGTAAAAATTATTCGGAAGTCTGTCCTAGGCGTACTACTATGAAACGGTCATCAAGCTTTGAATTTAAAATAGGTACTGAATGCTAATAGGGAAATCATTGTGTGTTTCATAGACTACGAAAAAGCATTCATTCTTGTCAACCATAAGAAGTTGATGGAAATTCTGAAGAAATGCAATATCGACAACAAAGACCTGCAAGTAATTCAAAATCTGTACTGGAACTAAAGCGCAAACATCAAGATTGGGAAGTAGTACTTGAAGAATAAAAGTAGCATAAGGAAAGGAGTGTGGCAAGGCTGCTCTCTCTCACCACGGCTGTTCAATGTGTACTCTGAAGAGATCATAAAAGAAACGCAAATAGGAAAAATGGGATTGAAGAAATGAAGATCAACAGAGAAAGAATAAATGAGATGAGCTAAGTCGGTGATAAGGTAGGGTTGACCAGAGTCTGCTCTGAAAAAGGACTCTCAAAGGACTCGAAGACTCGGAGTCAACTCGGAATGAGACTCAGAGTCTTTTTTCTTTGAGACTCGTTTTTTAACGACTCTAAAAAAGTCTAAATACTATGCGAGCGAGTCTTTTTTACGAGTCACAGTTTTATTTTTTTCTCATCTGACTGTATTTTTGAAGGTAAAAAAAGTGAAGTTTTTGGGTTTTTCAATAGTTTTTTCAACTTTCCGAAGTCGTGAAGATGGAATTCATCATTTACCATTCATTCACTGCAAAAATTCATTGACTGCAATTTAAAAAAAGGGGGGACTCTGAAAAAGACTCGCTGAAGACTCCGAGTCTTTTTGTGAAAGACTCGCAGGGTGTCGACTCGGAGCTACAATTTCTAAGGACTCGCGCCTCGCAACTCGGAGTCGCAATTTTCAAGGACTCGCGTCAACCCTGTGATAAGGTAATAATTGCCGAAACAAAAGTGTAGATGCAGAGGATGATCGACTAAATAAACAGCACCGGACTAAAATACAGTAGGAAAATTAGTATAGGTAAGACTTAAGTCATGAAGTTTATAAAAAATGATGATGGAGAGGTAAATATCAAGATTAGGATGCAAGAAATAGAGAAAGTAAACGAATTCAGGTATTTAGGAGCACTGATAAACAATGATGGGAGAGATTAGAAGGAGATACAGACATAAATTGGCATGGCAAAAAGTGTGTTGAACAACCTTAAGAAAGTTCTTGGAAATCGAAGCCTGGGTTTGGACCTCCGAAAAAAGATGATGTGGTGTTTAGGGCGCTATAAAAGGGGGTATGCTGGTCAGCCATATTGTGCCTTAGAAAACGCCCGAACGCTGGAACTCGTTCCACAACGTTACGCGGAAGTCCGATCAAACCAGTCACGTTTGAACTCCTGCGTAACGTCGTGGAATGGGTTTCAGCGTTCAGGCGATTCTAAGGCACAATATGGCTGACCAGCATACCCCCTTTTATAGCGCCCTAGTGGTGCTATGTATGGATGATCCTAAAATATTCTTGGGAAACCTAGACCATGAGTGGGGAATGTGAAAAGAAGATATCCGCCTTTGAAATGTGGTGTTATTGAAGACTACTAAAAATCTCATGGAAAGACTACATAACCAACCAAGTAATTTTAGCAAGAATAGGAGAAGAATGGAAAGTCCTATTAGAAGATATCAAGAACAGGAAGATGAAATACATAGCACACAAAATTTGAGAGAATGGTATCTTCATGCTAGCTGAATAAGGAAAAATACAAGTGAAAATACAAGTGAAAATACAAGCGAAAACAACAAGAGGAAGACGGCGGTCAGAGCTACTAACAACAAACTCACCACCCAACTCACCTTGCAATACCCTGAGAGATACCATCAAATGCGCAAGGAGTCGCCAAATATAGGCGAGGATATAGATGCACACAATCTCCTGTTAAGAAGACACGACTACGACGCCAACAACGACCTAATCGATTTTGTATTACATGTATATAGGTACCTACTCAAAAAATTGAAGGAGAAATGGATTTTGAAAAATTCAGAAACACAGTGGAATTTGCATTATTTACATTTTACTTACTTATTTTTAATCACATGAATCTATTTTGTCCCCCGTTGCTGGTGACAATTCAGGGTTTTTTTTCGATGTTAGTCCCAGTCTCTTATCTTTCTGAACTACAACCGAATCATTCGCTTTCTCAACTCCGAATGTTTTTATAAAAATTTTTTACTTCTTTGTTTTCCAACTCCAAAATTTTGTTTCCTACATATTTTTATCAAATTATAATTAGGTACTTGGGTAGGTATGAGTGTACCCTCAGGAACCGTATTTTTCACATGTATGAAAAATACTTATGCCTTACGGTGGTCCTAGAGATATTCAAAAACCTGTTTAATTCAATAATACATGTGTACCAGGGGATAAAGAAAACAATCCTTGGGTGTCAAAAATGGGTTTAGCCATGATTTGAGGTTTCCCCTTGATTTTACTCCTTCTGAAAGGCCCAAAATCAGTGTTTTTCAAGTCACAGAATACGAATTTGGGGTTATTTTTTATTTTGGAGTGGCGAGGTGGACCCCTACAGGGGCGAAAATTGAAAATTATTCGATTTCAACATGTAATACAACAAAATGCATGTTTTTAGGATCGTAGAATACGAATTTGGAATTGTTTTTAATTTTTTAAATCAGGGGTGAGAGTGAGCCCTTGAAGAAGGAGAAAATTGAAAGTACACTCATAATACCCAAGTAATTATAAATTTGATAACAAAAATATTAAGTAATTTGAAAAATTTTAGAGAAAAATTCCGAGAAATCAATTTGAGTGAAAAAAATTGGAATTTTTAGATTAAGATTTTTCTGAATATTATTTATTAGATTAAAAAAATTTTTAAATTATGATATCAAGTTAATAATTGCTTATTCTTCTCTAATTTATATAAATATAATTTATTTTATTTTATTTTCTTGTTTTAAATTTAATATTAATATAATTCTTTTTGTTATAATTTTTCATAGTTTAAATTCGAAATTGAAAAAAAGTCGAGGAAAAAATTGGATTTTAGTACCTACTTACCCACCTAAAAATTCTATTTGAAAAAAATTGAACTTGGAAAAAAATTTAAAAATTTGAAACCCATTTGAAGTCCAGACTTGGAAAAAAATTAAATGTTGAATGTCCAAAGGACCGAATGTTGAATCGTACCTTAAAAATTAAAATAACCTTAATGGTTTAAGGAAACCTTTTTTTGTGGCTTCTGATTGGTTGAATATGCGATTCGGAACCTTTAAGCTTACTTAACTTTTAAGGTGTGATTTAACATTCGAGCCAAAAAGTCAAGAAAGTGAACGATACGGTCGTAGTCGAAAATTGCAAGGATTGGAGAAAAAATGGGGAGGGGCTCAAAATATATTTACATTAGGTATACCACATTACACCGACGAATAATTTTTGTTGACACCACATAGTTTTTCTGTGGAATTGAATAACTTCAAAATTTACGGAGCTAAAACCAAAATCAAGTGGATTTTCAAAAATTGAGTGATCAAAAGTTACATTCGTTAATTTTTGATTGATTTGACCTCCCCCCCCCCTCTACGTGCCACATCGGTGTTGTATATGAAATATCTACGATAGGGTATGAATTGGTTTTTTGCACGCTTAGATACGTCAAGTTTTATAAAACCCTAATTGAATATTCCATCAGCGTATAAATATTTGCCTATGGTATGAAAGTTTTTCATCATTTCATAACAAACATAACAAACTCAAAGAATTTCTCGACCTAAAATGAAATTATGATAGAAAAGTTTGAAATCATTCTTCACCTTCACGTGTCACCTCGTTTTCATATCAGACATATTTTTTACTTAAAAAAACACCGCGTTTAGATATGAAAAGTTTCGCGACACTTTGCGAATATTTTCGACTCCATGTGCGATTGAAAATACTCATACATAAGCCATGTGGCTTGTTCAAATCAAAACTAATGTTTTGAATGGAGGTAATAAAAGGGATAGTTTTTTCCCCTCGTCGTCATGCAATATATGTTCTTATTAGGTGCTAGAAGATAGACAGTGTTCGATGGTTAGGATATTTGAAAATTTGAAGAAAATGAATACATATTTCGTACGTTGGTCTCTTAAACGATATTACCTTATGAATAATAATACGAAAAGGGTTTCGTGGTAACCCGCGGGTTAAAAACGTTCATTAATATTCTCCCTATTTTCATTGTTGTAAAGCACGACTTATTGTTTGAAGGTGCCTTTGTCTTCATCTACTTTCTCATACGTGTGTGTACATAGTATGTATATACGTGCCCAGGCCCACTATTATATGTGCGATGCCGGCTTGTACGTAATTTCAAAAACTTAATTTTATCAATAATGTATTGGTAATTTACAAATATTTCAAGTTTTCGAGAATCTAGATGTTTTCCATGATGTTTGCCAAGTCTGATGAGGAATTCTAGTACAATTTCAAATGCCCCTTGTTTGCATGGGTATTATCTGTGTGTTCGAACTTCTTGACTTGATTGGTGAGATCAGTGGAAAATTTGTAATTTTCTGTTTCTAAACTGTTGAGTATTTACCTACACAGATTCGTTGTTTCCAAATAATTCTATTAAGTACAATACCCTCGAAAGATGATTGTTCCCCAAGACTCCAATTTAAAATTTTTAGAATTTATGAGAAGTAATTTTCAACATTTCAACCAAGTACCCACTAGGTTATGATCATTTTACATTTTTTCGAAAGTTGAAGCAGGACTACCTAGGAGGTACCTATCTAGACTTCAAAACTACGTGATGAAAATTTTTAAATCTCTCTTACTCCACATTTAGCCCTCTCTAGCCGAGCCATGTTCAAAAAAATTTGAAAAAAAGGAGGTCTTTACCCAAAAATACCATTGGCACCCATTTTTCATCTTGGCCTTATTTTTCAGGAGTCCCTGAAAAAAAAACAATTTTTTCGTGTATTTTCAATATTCAATAAAAAAAAAATAGAAAAAAATTTCCTGAAATGATGTGAATAAGAATGAATTTTCATATCATAACACCCTCTCTTCTCCCTGGATTCAGACCATTTTTCCAAAATGAAAAAAATGCATTCAAAAATTTTAAAAATCTTGAAAAATCCAGGCTGATGATTTGTATATGTGTTACGCCTAATCCATGTAATTGCCGAATTGTTGCAGTGGTTAAATTCAAAACTTTCTACCACTTTTCCAGCTCAACAGGGAGAAATTCAAGATACTTCGGCATAGAGAGCAAACTTTCAGCTACATTTCAAGAGAATAATCATCTACCTACCTTAACTAGAAAATTTTTTACGCTAAAAAGAAAATATAATGAATGAAAAATTTTCTTTGCAACATAAAAAATGTTTTAATTAAGGTAGCGAGATGAATTTTTTTTGACATGTAGCTGAAAGTTTGCTCTCTACGCCGAAGTATCTTAAATTTCTCCCTGTTGAACTGGAAAAATGGTAGAAAGTAGTGAATTTTATCACTGCAACAATTAGGTAAGCAATTGCCTAATTCATGCATTAAGCAATAATTTTGCCTATTTCATGCATTCGGCAATTACATGGATTAGGTGTAACATATGTACTTGGATTATGCATGCTAACATCATTTCAAGATTTTTTCTCATTTTTTATTGAATTTGAAAAAACAAAAAAATAATGATATGTTTTACAGAACCCGAAAAATAGGACGAAGATGAAAAATGGTTGCTAATGGTATTTTTGGATGAGAATATTCGTTCTAAACCCATTTTTTCAATATCCAACAAAATTTTTTTCAAAATTTTTTGAACACACATAGGTAGTCATTGGATGGTAAAAAGTTTATCAAATCGTCTAGATACAACTTTCTAACTACCCACTTCAATTTTCGAAAATAGGCGCAAGATCACCCCCAGTACCAAGACCCAACTACCCCGATGTTAGGCTGATTAAATTCGTTGAAATTGTAAAATATCAAACTTTTTCAAGATAATACAGAATTAAATTAGAAAGACTTATATTCCTCTAAAATTTCGCAAAAATATTTTTTTACTTTTTTGATGATGACAAACCGTACCTATTTTTAGGGAATAATTTGTAAAACTGATTACCGTTTTTCGTCATTATAAAAAATTTGAGAACTTTTACATTCTGAATTGGAAAATAATTTAAAATTTCCTTCAAGAGTGTCCTCCTCAATCCGATTTGACAGAGTTCAATTTTTTTTCAAAATCCTCATGGTAAAAAGTTCAGCTGTTCGAGTTTATGTGAATTCTTATTTAAAATGTTATGATTTCATCAAAAATGCCATTTTTTTAAATCAAAAATATAATTTATCAGTAAAAAAAATGCAAAAATGTCATTTTTAAAAACAGAAATGGTATTTTCAGTACTTGCCTGAAGAAATAAAATTTTTATTCTCTAGGAAAAATATTTTGACATTTTTCAAAATTTTGAAAAAAACGTTCTAAAGTGAAAAAGAAATCATGTGAGCAGTTGTCCAAACTGATTGGTACGACTTCTGAAGAAATAGTTTCGTAAGCGTTATCTAAGTTGCCTATCGAATTCGCCGCAAAAAACATTTATCATCTAGGTATTTACGGCGAATCGGTTAGGCAATTCTATTAACGCGTTTTTTTTTTCATTCAAAGTTGCTGCAAAAGTATAATTGTTTGTTGAAATTACTCAAAAGGACCGGATGGGGCTCAATTTTTAACTGCTCTGGTTTCTATGCCTTTCGGAAAAAATTGGAAAACTTAAGGAATCTTGAAAATCCAACTGGAGGCTCCACAATAGCCTTTAAATGGCAAAATTTGGCTTCAAAAATATGATATATGAAAGGGAACTAATTTTCATCAATTACACCAGTAAGCTACTTTTTTAAAAAATGGTGCATTTTCACTAAATTATGACATTTTTATTTAAAAAATTCGTCAAAAATTGAAAAATCAGCTGGGTTTTGAAACAAATATGTATGTTCATTCCAAAGATTTTCCGTTCATTAAAATCGGAGGTGGACACTTTCAATGGTTTCAGACATGAACCGAACAACCGAAGTGGTAATGGAAAAAAGAGATTGGTAAAAATCGAATGTTTCGACTGAAATAGATTTTTTCCTGATTTTTCCTCAATAAAAATAGGTACATGCAAATTCTATTACTTTTTTCAGACCATTCCAAAAAGATATCAAATTTAAAAAATTTTGAACTCAAAATAATTTTTTAAACTAAAGCTGCAATTTTGCCACCACTATGAAAGAGGGGCTGCTGCGTCTCTGAATGGTTTATTTTGTTAGTTGAAATTTTTATTTTTTAGTCCTCTGAATAAATAATGCTCTTTTAGATTTTTTCATAATAACTTTTTTGTCAAAAAATTGAAAAAATTTCAGTTCGATTGAAAAAATTGGAAAAACTGTAGATTTTAAGCTTAGAATATTGAGGACTGTAGTCCAATGTATTCACTTTCCAACTCCTCCCTTCCCCTTCAAATTATTTCCCTTCGAGTCTCCTCACTCTAAAATCCAATTTTCTTCAATTTCTTTGTAAAAATTTTCAATATATTTTACAACTGGAACATTTGCTAAAATACTTCGCCAAAAAACAAAATAATGTTTTGTTTTTCTACGTAATAAATGAAATGTACACAACTACTCTGTACAATGATTTTTTATCACAGGACCAATATAGTTACTTTAATAACCCCTGAATCCAGGCAGTACTGTAGTGTTGTTCGCTTTTCAATTGATTTAGTTTACGATGTACAAGAGACCAGTGAAATGGAAATAACTGTTCCATTTTAGCCCATCAATCACGATGGCTATTACTCGACCACCTTAACCAAGTACACCATACAGTCTTTTATTTTTTTCAGCTAACCGAATCCGTGCGAGTTTAATTTTCTTCGCGTATATAAGTTAACAGCAATGTTATATGAACTTGTTTCCATTCGAATTGATACTTTTTGCGCCGCAAAAGTAAATAAAATCCGGAATGCTTTTTACCTTAATTTTTTTACGTTGTTGGTGAAATTATCACCTCTTCGTGCTGTCGTTTGTTTACCTAAACCAATGTATTATTTATACTGCTTCATACATTATGGTGAATTTTGTGGGGGATAAAAAATTAACAAACATTGATATCCGATTGAAATGAACAACGTGCTTTTTGTGCGTTTTCGCTGCCAGATTATTGAGAACGGATTTGATTTTTTATTTGTACGCTAAAACGGTCTCATAAATTAAATCACAGTTGAAATACTTCATTCAACCTATCAACACGATGTGAAATCTATTTCATGTTTTATACGCGTTTGTGAAACCGAGCTATGTTTATGCAATGGGCTAATAACACAACAAATTTTACCATGTGTGAACCGTGAATTTTCCAATTCAGAATAATCTTCTTTTGTTAGGAATAATTTCATTTTACGTCGTAAATTTTAAAATGTCTCTGTTGAGTGATTTTTCGGTGTTATTTGGACTATAGAGAAATAGGTGGAAAAGGCCAAGATTTTCTCGAGAAGAAGGCCAATGGTGAAAAAAAACATATAACACGTAGACAGGAAATCAAAAAAATGAAATTTTAACAAAATAAATCAAAATGGTGTGATTTTTGAAAGAATCGTCTAAAATACAAAGGTGCCATACCTATTCGATGAAAACGAAAGTAACGATTTCCTGTTCTCATACGATTCTCATTATTGTCATCGAATTGTATGTAGGTAACAAAATATGTAGGTGTGTTATACGTAGGTAAATTGATTTTCAAAAAACAATGTTTGCTTACTGGTACCTCACCTACCAAAATACTCACTTTTTCTAATAAAAATTTCACTCACAATCTTCTATACGAAAATCTGAATCATATGAAAAATGATGTAAGCCTGAAAGTGTGCATATTTTGCAAACAAGTAAGTAGATGCCATATTTACTTTATTGAAGCTCTAAACAAGAACGAGTTACTCTGTTCGTTCGTGAGAAGTTTAGAAAAATATGTTTCGTATTGATTGACTACCTAACGTGATGTTTAACTTAATGTTTTTGAAATAAAAAGATTCATAAACCCTTGCAGACAGGTAGTTCTTTTTATATAGGTAGGTAGTCTTGTTTTCTGTGGATGAGATAAATATTGCATAAATAGGTGGATAATATGACGGACCGTCATTTACTTTTTTTGGAAAATTGGAGATGGGAATTGAAAAAAAAAGCTGTGATATGAGCTCGAAAGAACGTGGGGAAAATTTAAGGTTTTTCGCTTGAATCCCCATCACGCGAATGGGGTTTTAAATTTTCAAATAATAAAAATTTTTTGCTGATAGGTGGTTGTATTGCTATTGCTATTGAACAATAAAAAAATCCCAATTTTTCCTCTTTTTTTTGCGGAGTTTGTATGATTTTTTGTGTATTCTCAAAAAACGTTATTTCAGGAGATATTTTCATAATGAACAAAAAAATAATTCAAAGTAGTTTGGTTGGAATTCGGTGTCACATTTTCACTTGAACGGTTTTTTGTTTTTCAGGGGTTCTCAAACTGTCGTAAAATAACGTAAATTACAAGTTGTTGTTTAATGGCCATTTTGAAGAAATTTAAGAACCCCTAAAAACGAAAAACGGATCAAAATGGTCTAATATGCTTCTTGCGTGAAAATATTTCGATGATGATGATGATTTCAATTTTATTTTATTTCAATTACAACCTGTTTTGCGACAATAAGCAATTATTAAAAAAAATAATTAGTATAACTTTGAGTAGAGATTTTAAACCCTTTAAAATTAAAAACTATATTTAAGATCGAAAATATGAAATTTCTTAAGTCTATACACATCAATCAAATCATCATATAATACAATTTGCATTAATTCATTTGGAACACCTATAATACCTACCAATAAAACTATTTCTAATCTTTTTTTGTTCATTTTCAAAATAAGTACCGATCTCCTAAAATGACGTTTTTAGCAATATACAAAAATCATGCAAATAAACGCTTCAAAAAATGGGAAAAATTGAAATTTTTTTCTCATCAATAGTGATAATACAACTAGGTACTTATTATCAACAAAAAAGCAAAAAAACATCAATTTTTTCGATTTTTTAAAAATTTTAAACCCCATTGGGAGAGACCTGATATTTTTACCACATTAAAAATTTCAAAATTTTTAAACGTCATCGTGGGAGACCTGAAGTTTTTACCTCTTTCTTTTGTTGTCATCTCACAAAATTTTTTCAATTGCCCCTCTCTCCCCCTAGGGGGCTCAATTTTGGTATTTGGGTGAAATGAGTACTGGAATGAGAATCAGCACCCCTGAAACCATGCATGTTGATACTACTATCGTATAATCGTATTTTTTGAAATTTTGGGCCCCCATCTCCCCCCCCTGAGGGGCTCGATTTTGGGTTCTGGGTTAAAATAGTGCCGGAATAAGATCCAACGGTCTGGAATCCCTACATTTTGATACCCATATTGTATTTTTCGAAATTTTGAGGCCCTCTCCCCCTAGGGGGCTCAATTTTGGTTTTTGAGTTAAATGAGTGCCGGAATAAGATTCAGAGCCCCCAAAAACCTATATTTCGACACCCATATCGTATTTTTCAAAATTTTGGACCCCCTTTTTCCCCCTAGGGGGCTCAATTTTGGTTTTGGGGTCAAACGAATTCCGGAATCGGAATCATCGCCCCTCAGAACCTACATTTCGACACCCATATCGCCATTATTCCGCGAACTTCAAAAATCTCAATTTTTCACCTCCTCACTCAAGGGTGAGTATTTCGAAAATACTCAAAAAAATGCAAATTCTGAAAACACAGCGTGAAAGTAGACACTTCAAGGTATTATTCCACGGTGCACTTTTTTCCAACCCGATTGGCGATTTTGAGTAATCGAGCCATTTCACCCTAGCTTGTGCATTTGGCACACTGTGCGGCCCCTTTTGTGCCCCCAATTTTCGAATCTGTCGACGCCACTAGTGGGAAGGGGGATTTTTTCCATGTCTTTTTGAGTTCCATAGGTATATAACTTTCTGACTATCATTCTTTTCAACTTTCCAAAAAAGACTGCCTTTAAAGTTGGGAGAACAAGATTTAAAGCAGAAATGTTACAAGGATGTTTTTGCTTCATGTACGCAGTACACACCAGTTTTGTTCCTTCAATCTTGAATAATTTTATGCAAGTGTACAAAACGGTTCAATGTTCATTTCAATCCCAACGAGTTCACGGATATAGATAAATGGTATGTACCTATACGCAGCCTTACACCACTAAAGAGGTCGTTCAATTTTGAACATGATGCTCGCAGTACTGCCGTAGACTAGCTCTGTAGTCTGTACAGTGTACAACCTAATACAGCACAAGCAACAATCAAGTTGTGAAGGGCTTTTTGTATCGTTTGCTTTAAATAAACACGCATGATGAGCTCGATTGTTTAATCTGTCTGTGACAAATAAATGTCTCTGTGGGTGAAATTATGGACGTGGCAGTTGAAACAGTTTTCATGAAATGTGCGCAAAATGCCGCAGTTAAAGCTACCCGATTAATAACCCTCTCCCGAACTGATACAATGCATTAATGCTTAAACAAAGGTAGAATTAAATTTGTGGTTCGAAAATGTAATTCGTGCAAAACTGAATTACTGTATTTATTTTGTAAATTTCACTCAACAAGAAAATTTCGATTCGCCTGTACCGGTAGGTATACAAATTAATGACGTATTCTTTTTTTTTATTCATTGTACTAGATATTTCATCGGACGAAAATTTCGGAAACATAATTTACCTTATTTGAGAATCTCCCAAGTTTTTTTTTTTTTGGGGGGGGATTGAAAAATTTTCTGTTTTTGTTTCCGATGCATCGAAATGACATAAAAGATCAATCAAACGCACAGCGATATAAGCACTTCTGTCCCGAAAACCGATTACTTCAAATGTGCTGAATGTTCTGCAACGTCGTAACTTCCAAATGATTTTATGCTCGCCGAAAACGTCATTGGATTTGTAATTACATATATGGCGGTTATTCCCATAGGAACAATTTTCGTACGATTTCGCGAAGAATTTTTTCCATTCAATAAAAAACCGCACGAAGCCAACTTACGACCGGCATAAAAAGCATTCGACCAGTATTACTTTACGCGTGCGAAAAACTATCAGAGAACTTTGGAACTGCTTTGGAAAACTTGATGAAAAAAAAAGAAAAACTTGACGTCGTGTTTTGCATGGTATGCTACGGTATACACTTGTATGTACTTGTGTGAAAATGTTGAACGTAATACATGCTTCGGTTTTACAACTTTTTCATTTGGAAATTCGCATTTGCATGTTGTTAACCATGCGAGAAACCCAATAGTCTTTGTGATATCAAAGGTTTTTTTTGTATCAGTTCAACCAGGCATTAATTATATATTTTTATATCTCATTTTAAAAATTGAAATAATTTTGAAATAACGCGTAAGTAGGTATACTATTTATTTATTTACTTAATAAAGAACTAATAGGATGAAAAAATTATGATTTTATTTGATGTTCGATTTTTTTGTGAGAAAATGAATATAAAGGGGTAAAAATTGATTCAACGTGTGAATTTTTTTCCAGTTTTCATTTTTTAAAAGAATTCATCACTTTTTCTCAAATTCTAGTTTTCCCCGACTAAAAATATTTATAATCATGGGAGTATAGCTTCCTGTGCCCACCATTCGGTCTGGCTCTGCATTTAAAAATTGATTTTTTAGAGACCGAACATATGACAAATATCACTCACCTGTTTTTTTTTTGATAAACCAATACCTTACCACAAAAAAAAGGTGCGGATTTTATCACTTCCTGTTACTTCGCACGTAGTTCAAATATTTTTAAGTTCTAATAACAATAAAATTTTGTGACCTTGAACAATATTTTCATACAGGCCTCTGGTAAAGTAAAATAGGTGAATCGATCTAGTACTTTTTTTTAGATTTTTTCCCAAAAATCGATTTAGTAAGTACCTAGCTAACTACATACAATCAAATATGATTTTTAACCCCCAAAATGGCATCCTTATACTCCTCCAGGAAGGCCCGTAGCCTTGAAAAATGTAATTTTTACACTTTTCGCCTATCTCAGGAGTGTTTCACTCAATTCAACCGAAATTTTGTGAGTAATAGGAAATAGTCAATACGCATATCCATAACTTTTTCAGAATTTTCTACTTCAAAAATGACCTTGAAGCGGATTTTTTAACCTTAGATAGCCCATAACAATGACAAATATGAATGTAAAAATTTATAAAAATCACACGTGTTCTCAGATGTATTCTGGACCACTCGAATTTTTTCAGATTTTTTGGCACAATGACTTTCTCAAATACTGTTTTTATTTCGACTTCCACCAAGATCGAAAAAAATTACCTATTTGCTCAAAGCCTAAAATTTACGTTTTTTCGTTGATTTCCTCACGACTAATTAAAGAAATCCAGATAAAAAAGTGAATTTTGAGAATTTGATCAAAATGATCCAGAAAAGAGTGTTTATATTCGAATATTTTGAACCTGTCAGAGCTTTTAAAATGGTTTTGGTAAAAAAATTTGTTTCATGGGTTTTATCGTAAAATTTATGTCCCAAAAAATTATTTGAAAAATTGGTATCCAAAAATTTTCAATTTTAATAAAGTTCTTAAGTGTTATACTACACTCCTAAGTCATTAGGCTGGATTTTAAAATTTGGGCCAAAAAAATATTAAACGCCAAGAAATTAAAAAAAAAAACATTAATCAAAATATTTCATGGTCCCAAAAAATTAAAACCAATTTCATTCCAGCAATGCTTAGGCGATCAAAATCCAAAAACTGAAAACTGAAATCAAATTAGTTACAACGTTTAATTTTTGACATTTTTTTCTGAAGAGTCAAATTGACGGGTGGAGGGAGATGAACACATGAAAGGAGAATTCTAGTAGTTTTAGCGTACGCCTCAAAAGGAGATGGTAAAAATTAGGTAATATTACTGATTTATCCATACCCTTCTCTCATTTTACTTCAAATATGTTTTTTTAAAAATATGTATGTATCTAAAATAATATACTTACTTAGGTACAATACTTGGGGAAAATAATTTTTTTGTTGTCTCTCGAATTTTTAAGAAAAAAGTGAAGGAAACCTCAGAAAATAAGGTTTGATTGATTTTTTCTGGGGGGGGAGGGATAATTGATTACAAAAATGTCGAATGAAAATTCAAAAAATTCTGAATAAAATTTTATATTCAAGTATAAAATGTTGAACAATTGATTATTTTGTTAAGACGAACATTGAAAGTGAAGGCGAAAATTTTTGAGGGAGAAGGCCTTCAAAATTTTCAATTTTATAATTTTCGTCTATATTTTGATCGTTAAGGAGGGAATGAAGACTCCGTAAGGTTTGTTTAACCCACCTACTAAAATACATAAGTCTATATATCACGTTGAAATCAACTTACTCAAAGTTGAAAAAAAATTTGTAAGTTTTCCAAATTCTTTAATTTTGTCAATTAGGTACAACAGAAATATTTTAGGAGGATTTATGATACCCCCCCCCCCCCACCATTCCTGTTTGCCCTGCAAAAGATAGATATTCTTCCTGAAATATCTCATGAGAGGAAATTCAAGGTTATCTATTCCTCTCAATCCCATCGGTTTGAAAAATCAAGAATAACTCGTTTTGCTTGTTTTCTCAATAATTGGAGATGAAAGGTTGTTGTGGATGCAATTATTGATTTAAAATACTAAAATACAAAACTGGTATTAAAATCGAATCACTTTCGATTTAAAAATCCCCAAAAATTGTCCGAATAGCAAAAACTGGGTCATTTTTGGAATGCTGACGTCGAGACGAATATTTTCGTATAATCACATTTGAATTTTGGTCCATATTTCAAAAAGTTAGGGTAGGCCAATGCTTTTCCGGAAAAGGCCAATGTTTTTGAAAATCCTCAAAAATTGTTCGAATCGCAAAAACAAGGTCATTTTTGGAATGCTAACGTCGAGACGAATATTTTCGTATAATCACATTTGAATTTTGGTCCATATTTCAAAAAGTTAGGGTAGGCCAATGCTTTTCCGGAAAAGGCCAATGTTTTTGAAAATCCTCAAAAATTGTCCAAATTGCAAAAACTAGGTCATTTTCGGAATGCTGACGTCGAGACGAATATTTTCGTATAATCACATTTGAATTTTGGTCCATATTTCAAAAAGTTAGGGTAGGCCAATGCTTTTCCGGAAAAGGCCAATGTTTTTGTAAATCCTCAAAAATTGTCCGAATTGCAAAAACTAGGTCATTTTTGGAATGCTGACGTCGAGACGAATATTTTCGTATAATCACATTTGAATTTTGGTCCATATTTCAACAACTTAGGGTAGGCCAATGCTTTTCCGGAAAAGGCCAATGTTTTTGTAAATCCTCAAAAATTGTCCGAATTGCAAAAACTAGGTCATTTTTGGAATGCTGACGTCGAGACGAATATTTTCGTATAATCACATTTGAATTTTGGTCCATATTTCAAAAAGTTAGGGTAGGCCAATGCTTTTCCGGAAAAGGCCAATGTTTTTGAAAATCCTCAAAAATTGTCCGAATTGCAAAAACTAGGTTATTTTCGGAATGCTGACGTCGAGACGAATATTTTCGTATAATCACATTTGAATTTTGGTCCATATTTCAAAAAGTTAGGGTAGGCCAATGCTTTTCCGGAAAAGGCCAATGTTTTTGAAAATCCTCAAAAATTGTCCGAATTGCAAAAACTAGGTCATTTTTGGAATGCTGACGTTCGTTGAGACGAATATTTTCGTGTAATCACATTTGAATTTTGGTTCATATTTCAAAAAGTTAGGGTAGGACAATGCTTTTCCTGAAAAGGCCAACGTTTTTAAAAAAAATTTCAGCCATGTTTTTCTATTTTAAAATTTTTAAACGCTTATTATTACGTGTATGTTTTAAGTAAATACTTATCTATTGAATAATTAGGGAGGAAGGTTTTCGTTTTTAGGTCAAAGTAGTGTGGCACAAAAGTTTTTCAATTTTTTCTTTCTCAATCTTAAGCTTTGAAAAAAAATTACTCCATTTGCATATGTACCACCATTAAATATTCTGTAAGCATTGACCAATAATATAAGATAACTTATTTTCACCAGCAAATAAAAATATGTGAGCCTGGATATAGAAACCACCCTTAGGTTTAAGAAATTGGTTTTTGATTGGAGGTTCTCCTTTGATTCTATACCTTCTGAAACGCCCAAAATCAGTGTCAACTCAGAAATCAATTTTTTACCCCTAACGGTCGTTTCTATATCCAGGCTCGCATATACACATAACTTATACGCTTTCAATGTCAAAAAAATACTGGAATAAAAATTTATTAAAAAGTCAAAATAGTAACTCGATGTGGTTGATGAGAGATTCAGGAAGAAAAAAATGGGAAACGAATGAAACTTCTAAACGGTCAAAATGAAAAAAAAAATTCTAAATAAGAAGAGCGTCAACTGTAATACTATTAATGCAAAAGCCAAAATCCATTCAGATTTATGGGCGTCAATTTACATATTTTAATCAATTAAAATAATAAAACTTACCCGAAACCGACGTTTTGCTACATAACGATTCCCTTTGGAACCAAAAACGTAATCGATTTTTTTTGGCGAATTAAAGCAACTATATGCTAATTTTTTTGCAATTATCAGATGGTAAATTATGAATTGACTGGTTGATTCATACAAGCGCATTTTCCCTTTAGATTTCCATCAAGGTCTGGAAATCTGCTCGATTCGTTTTATTGCGTCCCGTTGACAACGGATCCATTTAAATGTTAGGTTTATGGATCATTGGACCAAATCTTAGAAATAAACTAAGCTATTTTTTTCATAACGAAGTCTATTTTTTAAAAAAATATTTTGATCATGAAAAATGACCTAGTTGATTCTTAATTAGTAAGAAAAATATAGATAGGCACCAAAGGTCGAACTAATTCGTGAAAAAACCTAAACTCGCCTCCGAAAATTTATTTTTCCCATTTAAACTTTTCTCACATACGATTCTCTGTTCTATAATCTATTCAATTTACGCGAATATATAATTATACAGTATAACGAACGAAAAGTACGAACGAGGACTTTAAAATGTATTTTATTACATTATTCACTTATCGCGTAAAATTACACAAATTAACCTTACCCGTCTTTTTTCACGCTGTGTCGACCGCAGTTTACACAAAACTTTTCAAAGGGCTAAAAGTTATATTGATTCGAGTGAATATCGTTGAACAGTACGAACTGTTTTTCTCTTCGACTTTAACCATATTTTATAATGTGATTTAACGACGACGCTTTAAATTTAATTCAATGAACGTGGCGAAGCGACGAAACTGAAATACATCGTCGTTTTCGCTGAATTGCCTTAATGCCCGGCTAATTATAATCATAAAGAGAAATTCTGTTTCAATAAAGATGGATTTTATGTTACCAAAGGATCTATGTATTCGTAAATTTTTTAGAAAGTTTTCAAACAAGATGGGTAGTTTTGGTCCAAGATAGAATTAATTAAATGAATTTTTGTTTTGGATATTTGTAAAAAAATTTAGTGAAATTAAAAATTGAGAAAGTTCTCCTAAAAAATACCCCTCAATCATTTTAGTGTAGGCGAATAAGGAAATAAAAAAACATTTTTAGCTAGCCAAGATTTTATCGCCAAAAACTGTCGAGGGTGGTCTCCTGACTAACCTCTAAAAAGTCCGCATCCCCTAGACCCCGTGCTAAATTTTTTATGGAGGTTCCATCCCCCTCAAAAATGGGTTTTCCCGAATAACTTCTCAGGATTTGGTTTTACGACAAAGGTAGTTCAGTACTTTTTTATTCTACACTCAATTTCCAACATTTTTTGTATGAAAATTTTTTTCGTGCGACCAATAGCGAAGGAGATAGAGAGTCCTGAAAGAAGGGGTTTTTGGAAAATATGATATTATTTGAAAACGCGATAATAGGTACAAAATCGTACTAAACTGTATTTAGCACTAGTAATATGACTGTGGGGTGAGGTGGGGTGGACACATAGGAGGGGGAAAGATGATCAAGAAGCATTTTTACCGTCTTCTCCCTCCCATGTGTCCACCCCTCCCCACCCCTCCCCACTCCTCAGTCATATTACAAGTGCTAAATAAAAACAAGTGGGTAAGGTTGGGGAGTACATAGGAAGGGAAGGGGGGTCAAGTTGTATTAATACCAGCAATTTACATAATACTACTATTTTCATGCCCAAAACATACAGTTTAGTACGATTTTATACCTATTTCACGTTTTCAAATAATATATTTTCCAAACCCCCTTCCTTCAGGACTCTCTATCTCCTTCGCTATTGGTCGTACGAAAAAAATTTTCATACAAAAAATGTTGGAAATTGAGTGTAGAATAAAAAAGTACTGAACTACCTTTGTCGTAAAATAAAATCCTGAGAAGTTATTCGGGAAAACCTTTTTTGAGGGGGATGAAGCCTCCATAAAAAATTAAGCACGGGGTCTAGGGGGTGCGGGATTTTTAGAGGTTAGTCAGGGGACCAACCTCGGCAGTTTTTGGCAATAAAATCTTGGCTAGCTAAAAATGTTTTTATTTCATAAAAATAGCGCTAATTCGCCTACACTATTTCGCGATAAAATTTTCCAAAAATGAAAAAATCGAAACAAAATTCCCAATGGGTATCGATCCTCGAAGCAATACCTACATTTTTTAATATACTTTTACCTATAAGCTGTTGCCATTTAATTTGAGAAAATGAGAAAATCGGTTTTAGTAAAGTAAGACTAAAAAGATATTCCACATTTTGCACATATGTTTACAGTGGCGAAAGTTTTCGGTGAAATGTTGGCGCTAATTTCGAGCCAGAAACTCGGTAGCGCGTTACTTGATCGCGAATCAAGCTTGTTTTCCAACTCCGATAATCTACTTTTTCCACATTAAATGCCTCGAAATGACAAAGAAACCGCCTATCAAACGGCTATTAACTTTTTCTGCCATTTTATACGGCGCAGTAGGATAGAGAAACTGCAAAGAAGATTAATTTCTGAAACGGTTATAACATCTGAAAACAGTATTGTAAGAAAACGATAACGTTAAAAGCTTCGCCCTTCGATAACGCGCTATATAGTTGCGGGAAAATAAGAAAAAAAGGACATAAAAAATATATATATAAGGAAAGCATACGTACACGGTACCAGCATAGACTTTTGACTCGAGAGGAAAGCGATAGAGTCAGTTAACACTTATAAACTATAATTAAACGAGTTTCCAGCAAGTGCTTGTTGTTTTGAGGCCGTTTATGGCAACAACACTGGTAAGTTAATTAAGTTAGGAGCAAACGCGTGAAAACTGTAATTGTTTAAAGCTTTAAGACACTTTTCGCTGGAAAAAGAGCGAAATCCAACGATAGTTTATATTGTACGGTGTGTAGGTATACTAGGTACTTGTTAGTTTGTTGCTGTAACGTTTCGACGTTAAAGCTCATGCCGACCCAGTGGACGGAATAAAAATTGGATAATAATTTTAAATAGGTACTAATATGTGTATTGTGTTCCTAATCTTTTCGTATGTCGTTGTCTTCAAATTAAAAACCTAATTAAATGGCTTTTAAGGCCAAAAGGTCAATCGGATACATGTGGTAGTGGATTGAGCCCGAGCAAAAACATTCGAGAACTTGCACAAATGTAGCAATATGTGATCAGAAGCAGACCTCTACAGTCTACACGTCTACGCTACATCCCACTCTGAAGTCTGAATCAAGCTTCTATATCATATTCTTGGGATCAAATTCGGAGTTCCCAAATTTTTAGAAATTTTTACTCTCACCTTAGCTTTTTTTCATAAATAAAAAACGTTTTGACAAATTTATTTAAGACGAGTCTTTATTTTGAGTTCGAAATACATCAAAAAATAAGGGATTTTTAGTTAGTTTTTTTTTTCCAAAACCAGTGTTTCAATTTCAAATAGATCTTCTAGAGTTGTATTGACCTCAAATCTAAACGTCAACATGCAATGATGTGTGTGTGTGTGAGGGGGGAGGGGGGATAAAAATTTAAAAAAAATTGAAGAATATTTTTCAATACCCTCGAGGATCGAATTTTGGATTTGGGGTAAAAATTATTTCATAAATAGATTCAGGTAGTCAAAAAACATAAATTTTAATATCTCCCTCGAGGAAGTTGAAAATTTTTTAATTTTGATTACATCCCCACTCCCCACCTCTAAAAGTCGACTTTTGGATCTATAGTTGAAATAACCCTAAAAATGAATTCAGAGGTTAAAAACATGGATTTGGATACCTCATTTGATAAAGTTGAAAAATGACTCCCCCACCTTCAGCTAGGGTAACATTTTGAGGTTGGGATCAAAATAACCCCAGAAATGAATTCAAGCGCTTCGAAGACTTTTTTGGAACCATTTTAAAAAAATGTTCAAAAAAATTTTTTGAATTTTTTTCTTTGATTGCATGTTATTATTTTTTGGTAGTGTTTTGCAATTTAATTATTACTTTACCTTATGTTTTCGTCAATTTTAGTGTGTACGAAGAAGTCCATTTCAAGTGTTGCCATAACTTTAAAAACTCACTAAATACCTAAGTCAAAAAAAATGTTCACACATTTTTTTTAGGCCCATGAAGGGAAAGCCAAATAATATTTTTAATTGAGCCTTAAAAAATTGTAAAAATTTACTGCAGTAATTACCCCGTCGTAATAAAGTCACATAAAAAAGAGATGGCATTTTCATGTTGGCGGCACTCAATTTTTAAGTCATTCTGTCACAAGAGAGGCCTAATCCACTCAAAAAAAAATCATTCAAGAAAAATTGAAAATGGTTCTAAAGAGATTTTTGAAACTTTAGAATACATTCCTGGAGTACCTAAATATGGTTCCAAACAGATAAGAGTCTCTATTCCCCGAGAGTCAACTTCCAAGTTTTCAAATTCATCGAAAGATGTTTTAATATCCATGTTTGTTATCTCCTCCACTCCCGCTTCAGATCAATTTCTAGGATCATTTGGACCGCAAACTCGGATTTATTTTTTCATGGGATGAGGAGCCGAGGGGATTCAAATTTCAAAACTACATAGCAGAAAATTTTGAATTTTGGTACCGTTTCATCTCCGACGAGTGGGGGGGGTGAAATCACTGCATAAATGGATTCAGACAGTTAATATTATTCATGGATTTCAATGCTTCACTCAATAAAATTAAAAATTTTTTTATTAAAAAATTTATTTAATTAATTTTTTCACGATTTCCCCTAATTTTTTTGGCTGAACCTTGTAATTTAATTGGGCTCATCTCCTCTGAAGCGGAAATTTTTTGAAAAAATCTTTATCAGCTCAAAAAAATATAAAGAATTGAATGCTACAAAACCAAAAGCTCTGTTTCTTTTTGTGTACCTTTCAAATGATACGCTTTTTTCGCACTTGACTTACACTTCAATTTGAATTTATCATCATGAAGTTGAAAAAATTTGAAAACTTCTATTCTTACGTTCATTTTTTGCAACAAAATCTTACAGTTGAAAAATTTCTAATTTCAATGGGTCTGAATAAAAAATTACTTTAAAAAACATGGTAAAAATTTGAGAATTTTCGGTCAATGTTCACCCCCCCTCTCCCTCCCTCCCCAAGAAGTTCATAGCTTTACAATTTCGATTTTTTTAGGAAAATCGAATTTTTGCTAAAAACATAG